>VXBB01021741.1:56911-167310 GCA_013399915.1 Illadopsis cleaveri | reverse complement strand
AAAAAAAAAAAAAAGGGTGGAATTTCTTAGATATGTTGATTGCAGTGGTTTGCCCAGCGTTTATAAGTGCTTGTCCTTCTCTTCTTTCAAAACTGTCACAGCAGTTGTTATGTTGAAAGAGTTATAACCTTCTGAATGACCTCCGTTTCTGTTTTTCATGCAATACCAGAAAGCAAAGTCTTGAGTTTATAAAATGTGTAAAAATGGAGACCTCAGGTTAGTTTAGCATGATGGGAAATAGCATTTCAAGACCACACTGTGGGCTATCTGAAATTGAATGAACTTGCAGGAAATAAAAGGTCAGCTGTGCATAATAAGGGCCTGGACAGTTCTACCCCCTTGGCTGCATGGCAGAGAATGAGAAGCATCAGAACTCAATATCTTGCCTTAGAAGTGAAAGGGATAAGCAAAATATTTATGGTTATGCTGCCTTGTGACATTTCAGTCCCAAAATTGTTCCTTGTGGAACAATTGCAAACTCCACTAGACAAAGTTTATCAGCAGAAAAAAATGTAGTAGTTGAGGCAGTACCAGGAAAGAATGCAGTAGTTCAGTATAGATAATACATCCCATAATATAGCCTGACATGCATAAGGGCTTCTAGTGGTCAACAGTTCTAGCAATTAGATCACAGTCTCTCAGACTGTCATTTCACATCTTTCTGGTGCTCCTCAGTCCAGACTAGGTTTATAGGAAGCCTGTTGTCAAATTTTCTTGAAAGCATCATCTAAAGCTGTGCACTCTGTGCATTGATATAAGGCCACTGCAGGAGTCTGCTTGCCACTATTCCTTGTGCTGCGTTCAGTCTTAACATTTTTGTCTATATTGTGGTTCCACGACTTGCCGTTAAATATTTTTTCTGGAGATGTACATGTGCTTGCTGTAGCCAGCAACTCTTTCAAGTATACAGGGACACTTATCACCTGCTGCCTGGAGGCTGTGATTTCAGTCCTCCCAGCAAGGTTGCTAAGGAATACTAGGGATCCTTGGAGAGCAAAGCTCAGGAAATTCTCCTGTGGCCTTTGCACACATTGTGTGCTGAAGCACTGCCTGTCCAACATGAACTACTGTTCTGACAGTAATGTAGTATGGCCAGATGTGTACTTTATGTATCACACTATAACATAAGATAATTGTGACTTTCTAGTAAAAACAAAATATCTGCAAGTCTGAAAGTGCTGGGATAAGCTGCAAAGAGCTCAGGTCGCTTCAAAATGTACCCTAGGTTTAAAATTCATTTGCAAAAACAAATCAAGAAGTACAAGATGTGCAGCCTTTAACCTACTACAGCTCTACACTTTTTAAAGCCAAATCCTGTGTGTTTCATTCAGATTGGGGTTTTTCTGCAGAGATGATGCAGCACAACATTTTAGGCATAATAAATGCCATAATTCAACATACCTTTCCTTTTCCCATTTTATCTTTTCCACCGTCAATGAGTGAACACAAACATTTAGTAGAAGTTGAAATAACTCAGTAGCACGTTAAGTTTAGTCCAGGTAGCATGAGAACCTGAGATGTTCCAGCATCTCTAAATCATTGAGCAGAAACTTCAGATCCATTTAGGTTCTGCCTGATCTCTCTTGCCATTTCCAAGAAATTAAGCCAAAGTGTTACAAAGCTGTAGTTCTCAGATAGACTCAGGTTCACAAATGTTTTGTAGATATTTATTGCATTTTAAAAGTAACATCTATAAAGATCACCACCACTGGTGGTAGTTCAGAAACTGGAGAAAGGAATAGGGACAGACTGTCTTATCTCTCAGCTTTCCCCAGGCTGCGGGAATTGCCCAAGTTGTTTGCAGAAAGGCAGCCTTGTAGAAAGAAAGGGGTGTGACAAGCTGGTTTTAAGAATGACTGTAAGGAAATCTGGTGGTGGGGCTGTAGTGAGGAAGAAGGTGGGACTGATGTGCAGCCCATGATGCAGACGTAGCCCTGGAGTCAACGGGCATGGTGGGAGACTACCTGGGACTGGTATGAGGAGTCAGGTTGAGATGGGACTCGGACTGGGACAGGAAAATCTGGTATTAGACTGTGTGCATCAGTTCCTCCCAGAGGATGGCCCAGCTCAGGGCTGAAGGCTTCTTTTAGACACCCTTTTGTAAGCCTTCAAGGATGTATTGGCAATATCCACGGCAGAAGGTGTTGGTCAGGAAACCCAAACCTTTCCATAATAGTTTCAGGACAGGTGTTGTTCCAGGCAGGGGAACTGATCTTGGCAGGCAGTGCATGGCAAAGAAAAAAACCTCCCATTTTAGATGGATAGCCAGTCTGTACTCAGGCAGGAGATGTTCTCCTGTAAACAGAAAGAAAATATTCCCCCCTTGGTGACTCACAAGCTGATCAGAGTCTGCTTGAAAAAGCATCTGACCTTGAAGCTTCTGCTGTGGAATAGCTTCATGTGAAAGTATGGCTTGACCACAGAGGAGCTACACTGCAGGTGTTTACCAAGAACCTGCAGATGCCATTTGCCTCCCAATCCATGATGGGGGACCTGGAGTATTTCCACAGAAGTATTCTCTGTTAAAAACCAACATGCTCAAAACTCAAGCTGATACTGGCTTTCCACTCTTTAAACAATTCCTACAAGTAACTCTCAAAATAATGCTTTAAAAGACTTACCAGCGCTTCTATCAATATTGAAAATATTTATTTTATTTAGGTAGAATTTTATAAACATCTTAAGCAGAAATTTTGAGTTGTGTTTGAATCACCAGGTGGAGAGTTGTATAACGTGTATGTAATGAGGGCTTTTATCTTCCTGTATCTTTCAGTTCACTGAATTACACTTCTATGCTATTAAAGTGACAGCTAAACGAAAGTCAAAAAAATAAACAGTGCTGTGTTTGGTGCTAGGTTCAAATGGTACAATGAGTGATTTGCAGGGCCACAAATTATACAATGAGAATAAACCAAAAAATTCACTAAATAACTGCTGACTGTATTGCAAACTCAGTGAAGCTTCCTGTGGAAGAAAATGATGAGTTATTGTATGAGTAAAACTGTGTTGTAATATATATATTCAGTGGAATGCTGATGTTTTGTCATGCTCTAGTACTTGGATTTGCCTTCAGTATATTACAGACATTTTACTGTGTCCACTGAATCAAAGAGCACTTTTGTAGCTGATGCTTATTCCTGTAATCAAGTTGCCTCTCATTCTCTGACAAACTAAACAGATTGAGCTCTTTTAAGCTCTCCCTTGAAGGAGATTTATTCAGCTCCTGAATATTTTTTGTGACTATCTCACTGTTCCTGTGAGAAATGGTTCAAAATCCTATATAGATTGTGAATATTGTGAATGTGTAAAATACCTTAGTTTGACTCTCACCACAGCCCCAAAGGTAATGGTATCTCAGCTGTGTTTCCCTGCTCACCTATCCCCTATTGCTAAATTCATGTTGCAAAGATCTCACACTCAGATCATTTATCTCTGTGACTTCTCTGTGTCTCTGCTCATTACAGGGGGTTGGACTGGATGACCTTTAAAAGTACATTCCAACCAAAACTGTTCCAATTTATGATTCTGTATTCACAGTGCAAATTAGGTATCCAGCTTACCTGAGTAGTCATAGCTTTTCTCTATTTTTTTTTTCAATAATCTGATACACTAACAATGCAGCAAGCAAGTATTTAAATGTTAAGGAGCTTTTTTTGATGTTAATTCCTCATTTCACTTGTATCACTTGAGCAAAGTTATTAGGTGGAAGTGCTCTCTGTGCTTTTCAAGATTCTAATGTATTTCTCCTTTCTTCTCTGCCATCAGCGTGGCAGACCTAAAGTTGTCTTTTCCTTCTAATAGGCCTCTGAGATAAGTCCCTGATGTTTGTGCTATTAAATTCAAGGTCAACACCTTGAATAACACTTGTTAAGTAAATGGAAATGAAATATGAACTTACTCATCAGATCTATCCAAAAAGACCAAAAAGGGAGAGCATCTTCTGACAGTATTTACACTTAAGATGACAGGCATGCGTAGCTGCTCATTTAAAGATCAGCTAACAATGAAAAATTTCATTTCTGGTCCTCTCTGTCTTCTAAAAATTAGGAACAAGTATCTATCCAGTAATATAAAAACTGCCCTCTTTATACTGTAAGTTTTTCTTAGCCTGAAATATCAACCTTAATCTTAAAATGCCATGTCTTCCATTGGACAAAGAGAGAACAGAAAACATACCAAGGATGAATCATCTGTTTTTGTTATCAGTCATTCAGACCCTTTGGTGATGGATGGGTAAATAGACTGAGCCTAAAGCTGTAAGCCAGCTTGGCAGCTGGCAGGTAAGTCCTTGGAAGCTCACCAAAATGCTTTCTCAAGCACCACACTTCTGTTTTACTTGTGGTATTTAGCCAAATCATATCCTAGACTATAAAGTATCCTCTTAAGACAATAGGATCACTTTTAATCATACATCTACTTTCAGTGGAACTTAAGCATATAGAGGTTGTACATGTGCTCTAGTAGGGATCTGAAGAAGGATGGTTTTTTTGGATGGGGAAATAGAGAAACAGCTCTTACAAGGCTTGGAAAGAGCAAGTCAGAACTGAAAACGAACGGCGTGCGGGTGATGTAAAGGTGAAGTAATAATACTGCATATTGATAAATCTCACAAAAATCCTAAATCAACTAAGTTTCCAGTAAATTTTGTGTCATTTGTTTCTTAAGGATTAATGAAACTTTCTTACATGATGACTGCTTTGCCCAACTATGCCACTTGACAGGCAAGTTAAAAGCATTTTATAAGCCTGGAATGGAGAAGCACCGAGTGCAGTGGTATCTCCCTTCCTTCTCCTGGTATACCTCCCAAGACAGCTTGTTCCAAAGTAGCATGCTGTGCTAATGGCAGCATTTGCATTAAGAAGATTCTTTTTATGAATTTATTGTAACATGGCCGAAACATCTGCATCATGCTGAAGTGTGGGTTTCAGACTCTAAGGATAGTTCTCTGTGTGTTCATCAGTGTAAATGTAAGGCTTCAGTAATGCATATTGACACAGATTTATTAAAATATGAATTCTCATTGACTTTGCAACTGAGAGAAGGGAGGAATGGCAAAAAAACACACAGAAACTTTCTGGGGTGGCTCTCTTAAGTGCAGTTTTGACATTCAGATATGGCTATGAATAGATTGAACAGCCTTCTGAACTTTATGCCCTTTTAAAAATTAAGTGGCCTGCCTATTTTCTGTTTCAGTCAAGTAAAATTATTCATGAAGAGAAATGTCAGTTGTGTCAGTCTTATAAATAATTTTCAATTTTAATAGCATTAACAGGATGCTTCATTCACTATTTGTCATTTATACATATAGTATAAATGACATATATATAGTGCATGTGTATGTTTGAAATTCTGTATGTATCTTGAGAGGATAACAGCTTTTCTTTAGTTCTAGAACACACACACGTGCGTGCACACACATTTATACATGGTACTTTCTCAAGACAGCTAGACTATTTTAAATTATGCATATATATGGACATGTATATTTATATTTGCCAGACAGACCAAGGGTACAAATTGACAAAGGGTACAAATTGTGGAAATTCTCTGCATTCAGTGATGCAGATTACTTTACAAACACGTTCATCCCTGTAACCTATTGTTTGCCTTTTGCTGAAGGAAGAGAAACAATTTCACACAGTATGATCAGTAAAGTGCAGCTGTGGACACAATTCTATGCAGGTGTCCAAACCAAAATTATCTATCCACTGACTGTAAAATAGTAACTTGTAATAAACAATCCTGCTGCATATTTGATACCTCCTCCTTTTTACTGTATCATGCTGCACTTCTTTCATTAGCAGTGTTACCTCTTATGCTTAGCTTTTCCTCTCTTTTATTTCACTTACAGTCTTGTCTGCATGCAAGAAAGCCAACCTCATTGGAACAGAGTTTTGGGTTTTTTTAAGTTATTTCAAAGTATTACCCTGTATGTTTTATTTTGCTGGTCACACAAGAGCAATGTTAACCGAAGCACAGATAAAGAGCAAAAAGAGGCATGAAATAATGCTATGAGAAATAGTAAATACTGGGAAATAAAAAATATACAATGATCAGCACATGGCTGTCTGTATTGAAAAGTAAGGCTCGTATCACTCCATTACTGCTGGTCCAGAGCTCCTTTGATCATGTTTGAAGAGTTGCATTTGTCTGGGAATGTTTGGAGGGTTGATAAGGGTCGATTTCAATCAACACTTGCTTTTAAGTTTGTATATTCATAAAATTTAAAATACAAATGTGTATGTGTGTCTTATAGTAAGGCACATAGCTGATGGATTAGATTCATTATTTGCTGTTAAAACATTAGCAATAACTTTCATGGACAAGACACAGTAACACAGATTTTGCTGGGCAAAATATAGTGTCTATACAGATGGAAATGCAACAAGTAGGGTATGTCAGAAAATTCCAGAGGAGGAGATAATAGTATTTGGCATCAGTTTTCAGTTGCAATGGATTGGAGTGGTTTGCTGTGTTTTGTGGGAGTTTTTGTTTGTTTTGGCTTGTGCTTTTTTATGGTGGGCAAGATGGACGATAAAGGTCTTTCAGGAAGAAATATTAATTACAAGCGGGATTTCTGCAGTGGCATATGGATGAGAAGAAATTCCTGCCCTGGCAGTATGCCTGTTAAAATATCTGATTTTGCACTACCAGACACACTGCAATGCTTATACCAAATTTTCTTGAGAATACACTGAAGGAGTGCGAAGCACTCAGACAATGGGCAAAGCCTGAAAAACTTGGAGAAAAAAAAAATCAAAATGAACCTGTAAATTACAAGATCATATTGTTCTGAGAGAAGAAACAAATCTTGGGAAAGCAATTTCATTCAGCATTCATAGCACTAAGCAGTGGTCCAGTTCCTGTGCTGCCAGCTCTAGGACTGACGTCACCTGTCCACCATGACATACTGGACCACTCAGATTGGCACACAAATACTGAGCAGCTGCCTCACACAAACCCAGTTGCATATATCTAGCAAAAGAAAGACTCTAGTCAGAGATATGAATGGTTATTCACCCATCTGCAAAAAGAAATGCAGTGTGCTAGGCAGCAAACAGCAAGCATCATACGTTCACTGATGAGCAAAGTGATAATGGGGAAACCACAGGGAATTGTGTTGATAGGAAATGGGTAAATATTGTGGGTCTGTTCAGCTCAACCCACTGATTCCAGGGAGGACACTTGACAAAGCTCACATCCTGCATACAGCACCAGATGTCCATGAAACTTGGGGGTTTTTTTCTCTGATTTTTCTGTCTGCTTCAAGTCTGAGAGAAAAGGAACTGAAGTCCTAGGTCTCTGCTCTGCCTCTCCAGAGTGTCAGCTGCCCTGGAAAGACTGAAGTTAAGTTGTTGTGTTCCTGCAGCTGGCTTTTAGGCTCTGGGATATGACAGGCAAGATATGCATAGGTCACACCAATTTTTGGGTTTCTTTCAGTTACCCTGGAACCAAAAAGGGCCATTGTTAAGGAATAGACAGTACAGAAACATCTTTGATCCCCTGCCTAGACTGAGTGAATTAGCTAAATGGCGAATATCTCACACTGTGCAATCATTATTGTTCATCATTGTGACAGGCCGGAAAGAGCAAACATAATAATTAATACTCGGCATTGTGATAATGCCATTGTGTCCCAGCTTTAAATTGTTTAAACAAAGCTTCTCTTTTATTTAAGTAACTCCCTAATAATACTGTTAAATCTTTCTTTTCTTCAGTCTTGAATCAACTTTTCAATAGAGACATCTTGTATCCTCTGGTGAAGTGGGCTTAAAGGTGGGGAAGGCCTGTGTTTGTACGTGTGTGTCACTCCGTTTCAAATACTCATTGTAGAGCACAGCTATGACTGAATTATTTTCTTCAAATATCGGATAAAATTATCCAGCTAAACATTATTTTACACGTACATACTGTATATGTACAATGTATTGTATATTGTATATATGTAGATTAAAGCATTAATCTATTAATGTAATGTTTAAAGAGAGATATTGATCTACTTTGCATGGAATCATAGAATGGTTTGGATTGGAGGGGACTTCAGAGATCATATATTTTTGACCCTCCTGCCAAGATCAGGGACATGGTCCACTAGACCAGGTTGTTCAAAGTCCCATCCAACCTGGGCTTGAATTTGCACTTCTTTTTTTCTGTATTTTCAGAAATGCAGTGTTTTATTCCAGTTGAACAGCAGTCACTAGCAACAATATTCTGTCTGATGTGGTTTCTTTTATAAAGAGATACTAGTGCTCATTTTCAATGTGAAAATTACAATTTCAGCTTTTATCTATGCATTTTCCTGACTATATCGTAATGGATTTATAAGTATGGAAACATAGTGTGTAAAACAACACACTCCCTCCTTTGTAACACATGCTGGAGAATGCACTGTGTTAGACCTGCTGTTGAAAATCGGACTAATCAAAGACATAATGTATTATAAAGAAAAAATACCTGAAAATGTGAATGTTCCTGTTAAAATATATATATATATAAATTTTATCTTTATTTGATAGTGCAGTTTTCATGGGTGGTTGAAATAAAAGTACATTCCTCACTGTGAGTCACTGCCTGGGGGCTTTGTGAACCCTCTAGCATTGGGAGGATTCATAATGCTCAAATGGACAAGGCCATTCAGGCCTGTCTCTACTTTTGCTGAGAATTGTAGTGGGCACCTTGGTGAGAATGGTATTGAATGGGTGTAGAAGCGAGAAAGACAGTGAGAATGGCCCCCAGATGAGGTTATCAAGATAACAGCACGTCTATGTGACCTTCCAAGGACACCCACTTTGGGAGACAGGTCAGTCAGTAAAGCCTGATGACTCACAGAAGTGGGTGGAAAGAATAGATTGTTTGCTGTTGCCTAAAGACAACAGAAATGCACATCCAGCAGCAGCACGTATTTGCCAGCCTAACAAGAAAAGAGGATGAGGCATCTCCTGTTCACCATGTCATTGCACAGATTGTGTCTCCATTATCAATGCTGAACAGACTTTTGGTTCCTTATGTCTCTCTGTGCTTGTGGGTGCATGGATTGGGGTGCAATCAGCACCCTCCCATTCTGTAGGATCTCACATTGAGCTCTTCTAAGTTCTTCGTACACAGTCCTGCAATTTCGAGACTTCTCAGGATGTGAAGTTTAATCCAGATGATTTCCAGAGATTCCTTCCAATGTAATTGTTCTGTAATTCTGTCACTTGAAAGGAGTATGTTCCATGAACTTCACTGCATAGGTGATAAGATTATGGTATAGTATAGGTTTATGGTAATTTCTTGAATTTTACACTTTTATCTTTGTTTGTTTGAACTACCCGTGTTTTGGTTTTTTAAAAATGGTTTTAAGTCACCTAGGTACAAAAAAGAGGCATTTCTGAGCATAAAAGTTAGTTTTAAAATAATCTTGCGCTTGAAAAAATTTCATTCAAAGTATCTTTCTGATCAGAAGGCTGTAAACCTCTGAACTTCAGGGACCTGGGACTGAAATGTCATCTCAGTTGTTGGCTGAGACAGGATCAATCACAAACAATGAGGATTATGCATCCACTTAAAAAAAAAATACAGTGCCCAGACTGAACTGTCCAATTTGCAGACCTCATCTTGTTGCATTCTTTGTGGTGCTAAGCTGATTGCATGAGGCTGGAGCCACAAGTAATCTCTCTCATTCAGCTCTGCTGCAATGTTGCTGGACATAGAGAATGAAGGCATGTTACTCAGAATCATGCACATGTGTCAGCTGTAGTGCAGGCCAGGAGTTGTGCTTTTGATTTGCTACTTGTCTGACAAAATACTGTTTCTTTAAAACCCTGAAGAATCTGTTGTGAACCCCACCAGCCTTTACCCTTAGTAGAATTCTCTGTTAAATGAGCCATTTGTCATGGTGGTGGTCTGACAATTCAAGGAGTAAATGTACAACTAAATAAAACAGCTTTCTCCTGAACTTTGCTATTTCACTGTAGCTGTTTTACTGTTATTTTCAGTATCAAAATGAATGCTACATTTTGATCCCAAATACTTTTGTGTTCTACCATTCTATTACTACTTATCCTATTGATTCTCATCAGTGTGGTGGGCAACAGAAGGTATATTTCTCCATTTCTTTTCATATTCAGATTACTACCAAATTTTTGTATCATCTCTTCATGTAAAACACACATTTTCCTCACCTCCCACCTCTGTCTGTGCCTTAATACTTTCTTAATTTGATTTCTTGTTACTTGTAACATACACCTTGTAGCCAAACTTTCCTAGCTGATTTGACTCTTCCATTGCTTCCCTTCTTTCCTAACCCCCTTGTACCTTTTTGTGGCCATCTTCCTAAAGTGTATAGTTCTGCTTCTTTGAAATCCCCCACAAATTCGCCTTGTTGTCTATCAAACTTGGTTTTATTTCACTCAGTCCTTCTCCCCCTGTACATGCTCCTGCTTTGTTTCCTTAGCATACTAAGTCAGAAAGCTTTTTCCTAAATTTTCTTGGCTTGCACTTAGCCCTCTCTGTCCACTCCTACAGCAAAGTCTTTTCAATTCATCATACCACTGCTCTCTTTTCTCTGATTCACAACTCTCCTCTGTAAGGATCCCAAGACTGTCAGGTAACAATCACAATAAATTGTGTTCTGTGATCAGCTGCACTCAGGCAACATCAGTAACACAATGGAATTGAGTCCAGTGGCTTTGTACAAGTATAAGCAACAGAGGAAAGATAGTGAGCATTTACTTTGAAGGTCCTTTTTTGCTCCATTTAGATCTTGTGCTTAATGATGTGGTTATTAAGGTGTTGCTGTAAGATGCCTTATAGGCTTTAAAGACAATTATAATGTGTAGTGCTTTAGTTTGTTTCTCTTAAGTAGCTGAGGTAAAATCTTCCCGTGTGAAATGGTTAAGGATTGCTGTGGATGGTGAGTGGGACCTCAAGTTCTTTCATAACCACTGGTGTAATAAGCCAGTGGTTCCACCTGGTATATTCACAGAATATGAGACACATCTGAGGCTGCAGTGTCTCATTTGGACGTGATACTGAGTCTGTGTGAGTGTATCAAATACTTCATTCACATAATGTTCGATCAGAAAGTCCTTCAGACTTGATATCCTGCCAATGGGGCTGCCACAATCCGTGTATTCATAAACAGTGTCCTTGAGATCTTGTCTGCTCCTTTCTGCACAACTCAGTGTATTAAAAGAACTTTATCTTTTTGGGGAAGGGAACAGTGTCCTGTGGTTTTTATGAATGACTAGATGCCATCATAGTTGTTTACTGATGATATTCCCTGGCTGCAGTTATATATTATGAAGCACCGTTGTTTCCAAGATTTAATAATGTGACAATTAAATTTATTTTCCTTCTCTGTACCAGAGCCAAGGAGAAATTAATGGTTGTTTGTGTCAGTTTTCTAGTCAATTCAGTATGACTTTTGCCTTAGCAGGGATTACAGATTTAGAAACTGAATAAATGAGGCAGTAACAAATGTCAAAAAGGTATCCTATGAAATAGCAATCAAGAAAAGCATACAGTAGTAGTTTAATTCTGTCAGCTTTCTCCCTGTTACCCAAATAAATAAGCATTTTGCCTGAGAAAGGCCTGCATGTGCATCCTAAGAAAATGTTTGCATCCAAGATTTAATTCCTGCTGTCATTTTACAAGCTAAACTCAGTGACAAGTTTTGACAAACAAATCCCTCAAGTAAAGTTTTTCTTAACACATCTTTAGAGCTACAGGCTACCATAAGGAAAGCAAGAGGAAAACTACTTTTTTTTTTCTCAAACAAAGGGATTTTTAAAACAAGCCAATGTGACTTGTTGACATGTTTGTAAGCGTTGTATCTTCTTTGGTTCAATCAGTCTTGATTTACACAAGAGGATCTTTGTCTAATGAATTATCCATATGCCGTGTTACCATTTTTCTTACCAAAAGACTTTTGACCACTCTGACCAAAAAGGGGAGAATGCTTTTCTTGCTGTAGGATTCCAAAAATGCATCTCTGAAAATGCTGTGCAGAGCTTTTGATTTTATCCAATTCAGTGGGATCATTGAAAGCTAGAGATTTGGGCATAGACAGCATGATATACTACCACCTTTCCTTTTGGACAAGGAATGCTTCATTAATAAGACAAAATGGGCACTAGGGCTGTCTAGTGAATGTACTTGACATAAAATTCACTATTGAAGCAGCTTCTTCTCCCTCAATCCACGCTAGTCTTGTGATCTGTCCATATAGCAGTATTCTGTGAAGCCCAGTCAGAAACAGGATTGTCTTGGGAGAAAAATCATGATAATTCAAGTTTCTCAACCCTTCTACTGTAAGTCTTGTCACTTCAAACACACAAGGTGTTTATGGGCAGGAAAAAACTTTGGAAGGCATCTGTATGGAGGAGCACTGACAGACACTGTGTGAATAGCAACATTTGCATAAACTTTTTAGTAAGTGGAGATGAAAGTATCCATTTTCCATGGTTACTGATCCTCAGATATCCAGTTCAAACAGACATATCTGAGAATGAAAGGTACAACTTTTGCAGTCTTTTAGGGTATCTCCTATCACATTTTCAAGTGCAGTCTCCTGTAGCTTAACACTCTGCAGTGATGGCTTACAGATAGGCAAGATATATTGGCACAGGTTGTAGACAAAGCTCAGCATATTAGCACAGGATGATAGAGTGGGAAATGATACATAAGGTTGGCTGATTCTCCTACAAGCCAGATTAATTTAGCTCATCCAGGGCTACGTGTTATTATAGCTAGGTTGGTTCCAGTACAAATCCAGCTCAGTTATATCAACACTGTGCTGCAGTTTAAAGTGTAGATGTACTCACTGTTGCAAAATACATCCACCACAATTACTGAGAAATGCCCCTCAGGGTGCACTTTCTTTGGGTGCACTTTCTGAAAGAGTCCTCCAGAAGCAGAGAAGGACAAACATGAGCTAGGAAGCTCTCAAGTAATATTGCAATCATTTGACTCTGGAGCAGAATTGGATTTTAATCAATTTCACGGAGAGTTCTTTCTGTCAAGAAACCTAGCCCAAAGCAAAAGGTATATTTTAACTTGCTGCAAAATATGTGATTGGTGTTTGCAGAGATGTGAAAAAGTCAGATTCACAGTGGATGCTGCCTTTTGCACCAATTATTAGTGCACCAGTAGTTAACTTTCATAAACTTTAGTTTAGTAGGCTAACAAACAGCAATGTGCTATCCTGGTTCTTCAAACATGGAACTTTCAGTGAAAAAGTAATAGCAAAAATAAAGGCTAATGCTTCTTCGCTTTTGAATAGAGAATACATCTATGTAGGATTTATTTCCTAGATCTTCAGTCTTTGCCAATTATATGCATTCAGCACACCGGAAATGAAAAACAGTGAAATATGTGTTATCCCCTAATGTTTAGGTAATTAGTTCACTTCCTAGCACGTCTTTCTAGTATCACTTTTTGGAAAAAAGACACAATGGAACATTCAGAAGCCTTATATTCACTTGCTTAAGTGAAAGCAGAGCAGAGGAGATTCATTATTTAAAATAGTTTAAAGAAAGCTGTCATTTAAAACATCTGGTATTTTAAAGTCTTCCTGGTTATGTTTCTGTTCTATCAAAAAATACTTTCTTACTTAGTGGAAGGCAAGAAATGTTTTTAATTTCCTACATTAGTCCATAAACCTTAGCCAAGCTGCTCATTTGTGATATTATATAGAAAACCTGATATCCTTGGGAATACTTGCTGAAGAGCTGCTGTGCTGATGTTGGGATTTTTATTACACTAAGTACATTCATAACCTGTTAGTAGTATTCTTTCTAATCTTGTAGTACATGTTGCAAAACACTTAAAATTAAAATCCCCATTGATTATTACCAGTTAAGAAAATACCAATACCCAGTGTCAGTTCTTAAATTTACACTAATTTATAGGTTAATAGGGAAGTGTAATGACTCTCTATAGACTATGTTGCTTTTTAAACCTTTAGAATTCCATTTTCTATACTTTCTTTCTCTTTTGTGTATTGGTTTTTGGTTTTTTTTTCCTAATTAATTTAATATACAAGCTGTGTTTCTGAATATGCCTTGATTATTTCCAAAATTTCTGAAGCGATGCTTTCCTCTCATGCATTTTGTATTTTGAATATGCTTGACTGGCAGACTTCAAACTTATTCATTTTGTTTAACCTTTCAACCGTTGTAGTTGCAAATGACATCAAAATGCTGTAGCTCTGCTCAAAAAAACCCCAGTTGCATACCCTTCATTGAGTTTGGGAGACTTAACCAGTGTAACGCTTTTGAATGATGAAAAATTTGTAAAGTCCAGGCTGCCCTGGTCCTAGAATAGAATTATGCAGCTCTTGCTGGAACACATTTCCTAAGTGCAGATTTTCCGATTTTTTGCAGGTTCATATTGATCTGATTTAGACCTGATTGGATTATCTGCTGCTGTGGCAGTATATTTCTATCAGAAACACATGGGAGGGAGATACACTGCATTCTTAACTGGATTCTGATACATCTTATGAATAAATTGCAACTTCTTTCTGCTCCTCTTATCCAGTACAAAGGCCACTGTGTATAGAGTCTCAGCCCATAAGGATTCTGCCCTTTGCTTGAAATATTCCATCTAGTAGCACTTCAACTCTTTCACTGACAGTTCAGAATGGGTAAAAAAATTACCAAATTTCCCTGCTAAATAACATGCTAAAGCTGAGCAATTCATATCAGTCCCTCTGAAGTTTAATTGCTTTATAAGCATTAATCTGAGTTAAGTCTCACCAGCAGAACACTTCAGTGATTCTGACATTGGTATATGGAGCTCTGACAGTCCCAGATCATCCCCAGTAGCTACAAAGATACCTTCAGACTAATAGTTAAAGCTGCTCTTGTTTCACAGGATTCCTGTATTCCTTAAAGGAATAGAATAAAAGCTCACTGTATCATTTGACACAAATGAATTTCACTCCTTCCATCTGCTTTTTCAATGCCTGCAATTTTATTTCATGTACCTACATCTAGAATGGTGGGTGTGCATGCAGTAATTGTTTTTTGCATGTTGTGTATAAATCAGGCCAAATGGAAATTTTCTACAAACCTTTTGTAAGAGGGCAGTACCTGTTGCTGTCAAAGTTAACATCTCCTTACTGACACTTGTCTGTTAAGATTGTTCATTTCACATGAATACAGTTGAAGACATACAACTTTACTGCACATCAACCACATCTACTAAATACTGTATTTTTTATAGCATCTGAAGGTTTTTGTATTTGCTCTTTTTCAAATACATCAATAAGATTTTTTTTTGAAAAAAATTTTCTTAGTTACACTCAAATTCTAGTGATCACAATGATGTTATAATAATAATAGATATAATCATGTTGATTGAGGAGGGGTTATATGCCAACTTTGCTGTATTGCTAAAATAAGAATAATCTTTATCCCAGAAATAACTGTTTTTAGGTGTGTGCTTTAGGGAAATTAAATGAAATATTAAAATTACACTTTACTGAATCCAGTTTATAGTGTTGTTTCCTCAGACCCCTCACTTTTCAAGCTGTTGGGGCTATTTGCAGCATCAGCTGGATCAGACTTTAGCTGCCAGTGTTTCAAAAAGGACATGATGATAGGAGACCAGATCTGAAAATGTTGTTTGTAAGTGGAAATCGGTATTGGATTTGGATATTTTTTTGATGTAGAGTTTTCAAATATTCTTGTGACTGAAGTAACTGCAGTTGTTTTTTGCCATTTCCTTTCTGCACAGGATAAGATGCAAATTCAGAGCAGTAGTTAAAGCAGAAAACCTTGTATGAAAAGCAAATTTATGTAAAGAATACATAAAATCCAGTGTCAGTACTGCCCTGTGCAATATCTGCTCTTTTTATTTCCTGCTTGCATTATTGACATAAAATAGGCAATATAGTAAAATCTTTGTATGTAGTCATATCCTCAAAAATGTCTGAAACAGAATATACTAAGTTAAACATACTTGTATTAGGTGGATTTTTCTTAATGACAATAGAAAAAGCTTCTTTTTCTAGCCTGTTCTGGGATTGTTTTCAGCTGCATTAGGACAAAGCTAATGCCACACTTACTTTCTATTAAATCTTATTTTGAAGGTTAATTGGTACTTATTATAATGCATTAAAATGATTCCCCTGTGTGGAGAGGAATTTTTCACTGAATGATGTAATCAAGATAAATTTTCTGTCATTTTGTCTCACTTGGTCTCTCCCAAATTATGTAACATAGAAAATATGTCCGAAGAGAGAGAATTCTGTTATGGTTTGGGGATGTTACATTTTGAGTATGTCACTTAATATATCTTCTATTAGAAGTAATTTTTATTTCAAAAGCAGAAGTTATTTTCTTGTATTTCTGGACTTATTTTAATTACTTACATTTAAGCATAGAGTAGCAAGCAGAGTAAGGATGTAAAATTCTATGGTGCTCTCATCATGTGTTCTGAAACTTAATACAAAATCGTATTGGCTTTTAATAGTGTCTAATATAAAGATAAATGCTAGACATATCTGTAGGCCATATGATTAAATATTTATGCCTATATTAAGAAATACTGCGAAGCTTTTTATTTATTTATAATTTTGTATCTTTTCAAGTCATATTCTAGAACCAATGTCCTACAGACTGTTCAACTCTCAGAAGAGCTCCTAAAGGGCACAAGCACTAAAGCAGAGAAGCAGAACTCTATCTTATTTGATAAAGCTACCAAAATCTACCCCTACTACCAAAGAGGATAATGTCTAACCTTTCCCTGTAATAGTAGTAAGGTCATGAGTTCTGTTGTGACATATATATTTTAACTGAGTAGATTGCTTTCTGGTTTCAGAGTCATAAAGGAAAAGCCATTGGCAGTGAGAAAACTGTGCAAGAGAAGATGCCTAACAGCCCAAGTAAGCAGGTTGTGAAAGAATTAAAAATAATTTTAAAGGAATCAATTCTGTTTAACTAGCATATTTCCAAAATTTAATGTTACCATGTTAGATACAAATTTCAAGCAATCTCTTTTTACTTATTGATTCAATCTAATTAAGCCAGTTTAAATCAAGACAGCTAATAAAAGCTCAGATCCTTTGTCCTTTATTAGTTTTATTCTTAAACAGCTACAAAGCAACCCACAACCGTATGTCACATTGAGTAGTCACTTGGCATATTACTATATAAATAGCTCATGAATTCTATATGAGGGAAAATTTCTTCTTAAGAAATATTGGAAGAGGTTTTGTTTTTGCCTGCAAGCCTAAATAATAAAACATTTTTTTTCTACACCACAGTTGCAGGATTCATATCAATACTGTAGTAGCCTGTAGCTAGAAAGTATGTAATTGAGAATAGTAGGGTTTCAATAAGGGATTTACTGTGTATTCATACCATTTTCCTCTACTACCTGACACATAATGTGAGTTACTGAAATAACAAAAAATTATTCCAAATTATATTGTTAATAGGAAATAGAGTCTGATGATTTTGAATATGTACAGGTATAGGGTGTAAAAAGAGCCTGTGTTGAACACTGAATTAAGTGAACCCTGTTACATTAAAATCTCCCTGCTAACTTAACAGGATGGGGAGGAGGAATAATAATAATAATAAAGACTTTTTATTTTCTTTTTTTTTTTTAGTATGAGATGGCACATTAATATTATATGACTTCTCATACTAAATAATTAGGGACCATGAATTCCATTTCAAATATGAAAAACTATCATTTTCCCTGTCTTACATTTTTGTGCAGGATTGTAGAGGATTGAGAGAGATCAAGCAAAGACCTAAATATTGTAACAATAACTTCTGATAAGAATGCTTGTCTTTTATATTAGTCTCAGCAGTCAATAATACATAACTTTTTGCTGTATATGTTATGGGGTTTCTCTTTCATGCATAGTAATTGGAGGAATAACCTCATTACCTATGCTGTTGAAAACTAAGCTTTTGTGAAAAGAATGGAGGCATTTTTCATAGCAGTTTACACAGCTGACCATAAGCCAAGCATGGATCACTACATCACATTCTGTAACTCCTGTGCAAAGTCTCGCATTGATCGGAGTTGACAGGGAAATGCCCATTGTTAAAACCCATCCACTGTTAGCAGAAATGTGGCATGAAACAGGTTGAACATGTGATAGCTGCTGGCACTTTGAACGTTGTCTATTCAAATGCCAGATTAGTAAAGCACTTTGGGGTGAGGTTTTTTTGCACTGTGCTTAGCACAAGCTGGAAAAATCTAGTGCGATGGTCATTTCCTGCTGAGTCAGAATGCAGCAAAGCTCCTCCAACAGGAATGCAGTGGCCCACAGGAGATGGTTGCTTTCTGGTCTGTGCTGGGGAAGAGACTGCACTGTGTTTGGAAATGTAGAAATGATCAAAGAGCTTCTGTGACATTTGTGAAGGGAAGTATTTCAATATGTTTTTACAACTCTTCTTTCAGAGCACAGTTTATCTCTTTGGATGCTCTGCCTTTAGGTTGGGTTTTTTTAGTGAATTGCTAACATTTGTGACTATGTGGTTGCTAGAAGAGATAGCACTTCAGAGTGTTTAGCACATAATATTGAAAGAGGCTTAAAATCAACAGCAGATCTGCAAAGATAACTGGATTATGTTACAGAAATAATTTTAGTAAATGAGAATTACCCAATATATATCTCTAAACAGAAATCTCAACATACGGCTATTTCTATCCAAACTAGAGAAATTGGACTCCTTCCTCTCTTTCAGAGAAAATAGACTGAAAAGTCTCCCAGCTGTATTCCTGCTTTACTAATTTTGTTTCCCTCCTTTCTACCAGTTTTTGCCCATGTGGAGAAGAAAAGGCATTTCTTGTGTTACCTGCAAGTGAACTTTTGCAAGAAGTTCTTTTTCATGGAAAGTAAGTTTCTCTGTATTTATTTATCTATCTGTATTTTTTCCTTCTCTTCTTTCCTAAATATGCTTAGCTTATATTTAAAGGAAACTTATAAAACCTTTGAAAATATCACATGTTGAGTAGGTCCATGGATAATATCTTATGGAAATTGCTGAGTTCATATATTAATGTGAAATTGATGTGAACATATGTGAAATATTGGCTAATTCCCCTCACAGAAGAAAAAAAAAAAAAAAAAGTGTGAGAGATGAATGATAAAAGGTTGGTTTGATGAACTGGGCAAAGATGATCTTCCATTAGGGAAGAAAGGCACAAGTTTCCCATCTACTTTGCCCTGTCAGTGTGACTGAGCTCCAATACTGAGAGTTTCATCTACAAGTAATTGCGTCTGGCCTCTCATAAGAACACTTTGTCTACACAGTGTTTGATAGATGAGTGCAAAGAAGGACCATAAGATGTTGCACAGCCCATTCACCTTTCTTTCCATGCCTGGGAAGAAAGTCTGCAGCTCCAGAGCAGTGATTAGTACAAAACTGATCAATGGCAGTGGCCTGTTTGGGCTGATGATCCACTGCACTCTGTCTGGCCATGTGTGGGATCATAGATAAAAGCTTGCTATTATTGATTCAGTCTGGTCCTGTGGGTCGTCTCCTCTCGCCCGCAAGGAAGGTTATTCCCCCTCATTCTGGGCCTGCCCTTCAGCAGTCACGTGGAGCACTGTAGGGACTGCTTGTGTCTTCTGCCATCCAGAAGATGCCTGTCTGTCTTCAGCTTTTCTCCATTTTTAGTAAAAGTTTCAAGTAGAGGAGTTCATAAGGTACAGGACAGGTGGCATTGGGTCAGAAAGAGAGAGAGTCAGAGCTCAAGCAGCAACAGGAATGATGGATTCACTCCTGTGCTGCTTAGTCAGGACTCTTACAAAAGGCAAGTGCTTGTCATAGGATAACAGATGTGCTTGTTCTTGAATAAATTGCAATGGATACTGTCATCACTGGATGTGTCAAGTAGTTTATATTTTGTTCAGAAAGCTGCTGTGTGCTACATAATACTCACGGGAATGAAATGTTCTGCAATTGTGTTGATCCCATCAGATAGATTCTGTGGAAGACAGGATAGCAGGACTCTAGGTTTTGTAAAAACTAATTCATATGTTAAATGAAAGAATTATTATCTAGGAGAGCTATTTATCTATGAAAACAATTGTCAGCCTGATTCTTTATTCAGTGAGAGATAAAGCTTTTCAAACAGATCACACAGAGTAAGTTCAGGATAGCAAAACATTGAATCATAGAGCAATTTGTTTTAGTAAGAATCTCCAGGAAAATCCAGTTCCTTTTGCTCAAAGCAGGGCTGAATTCCAAGGTAGAATGGCCTGACTGGGGTTATATCCAGTCAAGGATATCTGTAAGGTTGCATGTTTCATTTACATCTGTCTTGAAGCATGTTTAGTGTTTCAGTACCTTGTGTACTATTTGTTTTTTCTAATCTGAAATTGAAATTTCTCGAGCTACCACTTGTGTCTCTTGGTATCAAACAAGCAGGTGAAACAAGTCTAAGTTCAGGTGAAAAACTGGATGTAAGAAGCAGTTTAAAGTCATGACAAATACCAGAATTAATAAAAATACACGCAGTGCTCTAGAAATAGACATGGGACTTCACTTTGATCTCCAGTCACTACAAATTTTGTACTTGAAGTGAAAGAGGTTAGATTCATCATGACTGCCCCTGGATTTTAAGGTCAGAAAGAACACGCAGGTTGCAGCTCAATATTTAAAATAGCCCAAATATTAATGGAGCACATAATAGGGACATACCTTCTTTTGTCATCATAAAAAAAAGTGTCTCAAAGAGGAGGATAAAACATGGAACATACAGACACAATCTCTTTTTTTTTTTTTTTCCTGCATAATATTGCTTTTAACACTAAACAAGTAGAAGTATATGAATTGTAGTACTTTTGGTGAGGGAGCAGGATTCAGAGGGGCAGTAGTTAACCTCTTCCTTTCTTTAATTCCTTATCCTGCCTGCTTCCTGTAAGTACTGACCTGGGAAGCATGCAAAAGACCAGACAGAAAATCACTGATATAGAGCAGAATTTCCTTGAAGGAGTGGCTGGCCATATTTCTCAATAAATGCTTCATTTTCTCAAGAAATAGGAATAATTTGAAGCCAACTTTCTTCAAAAGCCTCAGTTTCCATATATTTTTAATAAGTCTCTAATCAGAGAACTTCTTAGTGTATGTGATATATATAATAGAAGAGCATCATTAATTAAACCCAAAAAGGTAGCAGTTCCCAGGAGAGAAAAAAAAGAGCAGGAAAGTGGATACTGAGAGGGAAAAATTTCCATAAGAAATCAGGAAAGCAAAAAAGAGAGAGGAAGCATCTAAAACCACCATAGAGCTGAGAGGGTAAAAAATGCATGAAAAGCATTAATAGGAACTAGTGATTAAATTTTAATTTTCAAAGGAAAGGATGTATAAATAACAAATAGTAATAAGCAGTATTCACACTAAAATATGTAAGGAGAAATCCAACTTCAAAAGTTAGCTGAAGAAAATGCAATCAATAATGTTTTATTATAGATAGACTTTTTTTCAGAGGCTCTGTGAAGTGAGAAAGACGGTGAAAGTTGCTCTTTCTCATACAGTAGATTATATTTTAAAAAGAGTCTGAAAAAAAAATTGTAGAATAGCTCATGACACAAACTCCAATAGGAGGATCACTGTGCTCTGGAAATTGAGCTAATGATCCCACTTTAGCAACTGGGACATTGCTAGTCCCAGAGACTTTTTATTCCTTGTATTAATGTCAAATTTTTGCACTTAAAGGAAGTCGAAAACACATTTGATTTCAAAACTGGTTCAGGGGGAGGTGATCCATGTCTGAATAGAATTGGTTGGAAAGTGGGTTGGGTTTTGTAAAAAGCCTGGAAATATTAATTAGAAGGATAAGCACTAAAATATCAAGGTTTTTCAAGCTGGAAGTTTCCAGAGAAAGGTCATAATTTTCCATGAGAAGCAGATGCATACTTTAGAAGATTTTTGGTTGATCAGGAATCTAGTTTTATGTTGTAGGATGATGTTTCCCAGCAGATTACTAACAGTACCTTGTTAGTAATCCTAATTCATCTCAGGTATAGAAGGTAAATGATACCCAAGATGTGGAAGCCCAAAACCATCCCTTTTTTGTTTGGCTTAATTTTACAGCAGTTCTTTGCCTTCCTGTAGGCTGGCATTTCACTTTTTTTGGTCCATTTTGTGGTTTGTTCATCCTTTGGAAAGTTAGCATCTCGTGACATTTTTATCTACCTAAAAGTCATCTAGAAGATGATATTTGGAATGAAATAAAAAGAGTAGTAGAATTTAATAAGGAAGCACACAGTGTAACGAAGGATGAAAGATAAATTGTAAGTTCTGTAAAAGATGTCCCTTTTGTGTCTTAGAAGATGTCTTGCTTGTACACTTTGAAAACTGGATGGTCTAATGTTTGCTTTGCCTGGTGCAACATGCCACAAATATATCTACAGTACAAATAATGAAAACAACAGTAAGGCAGAGATGAAAACCCTTAGAGCACTAAAGACATAAATTAGAAGAGGCAGGAAAGGAGTTATTGAAGCAATTGAATGGGAAGGAGGCCATGTCTGTAACAATTCTTAGAGAAATACGTGTGGTTTTTTTCACTATGTTGTCGTGGTTTTTTCATTACTGTTTACATCTTTGTTTTAAAGTCCTGGTGGTGAGTTTTACAATTTATGTTGCTTATAGAAGTTATATATCTACCTCTCTCATATCTCTCCATCTTCTCCTGGATATGCAGAAATGGAAAATATTTAAAGCAGAGTAAGAACAAGAGGCCCATGAAAGAGACTTCACTGATGGTTGGCAGGTAAAATGTATTGAAGGAGCACATTGCTTAAATGAGTTGCTTCCTGCCTTGTCCTCAAAAAAAAGAACAAAAATCTGAATGGTAGGAGTGAGTAATAACTTCCCAATGGAAAGGGAAAGAAATCACATATTTACTAAAACAAGTAGTCAAGAAATAAGTTTCTTGAAATAGGCCACTTTTTGATACTCAGTGTGCCTGATACTAATTGATAATGCAAGAGACAGCTGGACACAAGTGCTGACTTTGCCCATCATTTGACTGTGGCCAATTCCTTACTACTCTAGCAATGAAGGGATGAGTTTGAAAACCAGCAAAATGCAGTTCTGCCCTCATTTCTGTGAGCAAGCATGTGCCTGAATCTGGAAGAAGTTTTTATCTTCTGGCAGGTAAGAGCTAGTTTTGTAAATGCTGGTGATTATTGAACCCCAGAGCACATACTCCTGGTTAATGCTTTGTTTATAATACATGCACTGTTTCCTGAAGTCATGCTACAAAATATGACAAGACATTTGTTTAAGTGAGGCAGATGTGTCTGGTGGCCAAATCACTGAGCAGAGTGGCAGTGCAGCAGGGCAAGAATGCCATGGACCTCTCCTTAGCTGAGGTGTGAAACAGCTGTCACAGCCATGACACCCTTGAAAACCAGAGCATCTGCTGAATGCCCTTGGAAGACACATTAGCCTTCACCCCAGCAGCCACATATTGAAGGAGACATTTGTTGCAAGCTAAAGAACTCTTATTTTTGTAGTCGTATGTCCAGGTGGGTGGAGAAAAAGAAATGGGCTTCTCCACAAACAGAAAAATTATCAAAGCCTAATCCAGATTTGACGTAAGTTCCCCATATAACTCCTTGCAATAACCCTGGACCTCCTTCATACCCATTCCACTCACCGAAACTTATTATTTCCCCAGAGTTTCACCAGCTTTCCCCTGGGTTGCCCTCTTCTCTGGCTGAGCTATGGGCAGCATGCTGCCCATTCAGAGCAGAGGTTGGTATGTGCTGACCACCCATTGCCCTCCAGGATAACTGGTACTTATTATAAATATCACTGCCCAATTGCCAGTGTTTATTTCTTTTTAGCAACTTAATTATCTTCAGTACTGCAGCCTCTCTGCTGATTTGTTTGAAATTGGACAGCAGGTTCACAGCTTACCAGGAAAGACCAAAAGCTCCAGGTGTCAAGTCTCATTTCCTTGGGAAACGAGAGTTTAAATAAATGGTCACAGATGAGTGATTAGATTGCAGCTTCTGCTGAAAACTTCATGGGCTGAGCCACTCAAAGCTTCAACTCTAAAATAAATCCATGCAGCATGATGCTAAGTTTCATCAGCATTACTGTTATATAGGCCTCACATGCCACAGAAAAAAGCTACCTTAGAGGTAATTTTAGCAAAGGAAGTTGAGCTTATAAAAAGTATTTCATTTGCTAAAGCTTTCCCTCTCCGTTTTCCTCTCCCTCTTTCCCTTTTCTTTTCCCCTTCCCCTTTCCTTTCCTGTTTTTAACTTTGCTTTCAACAAAAATTCCACTTTGGCTTTTTCAGATGGATGCCTGGCTCAGAGTAAAGGACATGCAGTGCACAATCCCTTGCAAAAGCTGAAAATGGATGATGTCCACTGATGCTATTCGATGATGTCATCTCTTCTTCTGTTTGAGATGGGTGATAAGAAAATGTTCTAAAATAAGACTGAGTGACCTCTTCATCCCTTGCTTCTCTTTCCACAAGCCTAAAAACCATCTGAAGAAATGACCACCCAACTACCAGAGGAGTCCGTGGAGACCCAGAGCTCAGATGAGCTCGAGTGCAAGATCTGTTACAACCGCTATAACCTGCGGCAGAGAAAACCCAAAGTGCTGGAGTGTTGTCACAGAGTGTGTGCTAAATGCCTTTGCAAGATCATAGACTTTGGTGATTCCCCTCAAGGAGTCATAGTGTGCCCGTTCTGCAGGTTTGAAACGTGCCTGCCAGATGATGAGGTTAGTAGTCTTCCTGATGACAACAACATCCTCCTGAATTTAGCTTGTGGGGGAAAGGGAAAGAAGTGCCTACCGGACAACCCAACAGAACTGCTGCTGACTCCCAAAAGGCTGGCATCTCTGGTTAGCCCTTCCCACACCTCTTCTAATTGCCTGGTTATAACAATCATGGAAGTACAAAGAGAAAGTCCCCAGACTCTGAACTCAACCCCTGTGGTGGAATTTTACAGGCCTACAAGTTTTGACTCTGTTGCAACTGTGTCCCACAACTGGACAGTGTGGAACTGCACATCTTTGCTCTTCCAGACCTCGATTCGGGTGCTAGTGTGGTTGCTAGGGTTGCTTTACTTCAGCTCCTTGCCTTTAGGGATTTATTTACTGGTATCCAAGAAAGTCACCCTTGGGGTTGTCTTTGTAAGCCTTGTTCCTTCGAGCCTTGTTATTCTCATGATTTATGGCTTTTGCCAGTGTGTTTGCCATGAAGTTCTAGACTGCATGTCATCTTGATAACAAATGCAGTAAAATAAGGTGTATTACCAGACGTGTAGCATAGTTGATTTATCCTGGTTTTGTATTCTTTGTATTCTTATTTATTCTTATTGTCCATCCCACTAAATGGAAGCAGTGGCCCTAGTTACATGGTCCCTTTTTTTCCAACTGAATTTGACCTCCCTCACCCCAAGCTTTTTTTCAGCTAATAATTGAAAATAAAAAACCACATGTTAATTTTGAAGGGCTGAATTTTAGAAAGGGATAAAGCAAAATTGCCGAACTTGGTGCTTGCTGCTGCTGCCACTGTTCAGATGAGTAGGACTTTGCTTTTTATTGGCTTGATCAAGTCAGTTCAGGCTGTAGGATTCACCCAAAAAGAAATTACTGTAGCAGACACCTTCCAGATGCAAGTACTGCATCTCTTCACCCAAAGCATCTCATGCTCTGAAATACCTTTTATTTATAATCCATCATCATTTATAGCAAATTAAATCATTCTATTAGTTAATATTATAAGAAGAATAAAACAAACTACCATTTGTTTTAGTTCTTATTATAGCAAAAATACTTATGGGAGGTCAGCATATTTTTTTTGAATGTTAAAAACTTTTCTCCAGAGCACTTTCCCCAAAGAGAAGCCCATCTTTTCTTGTCACACAGTTGCAGCTCACTGTGAAATATTCCCGTTAATGAGTACTTCTGGGGACCCAGCCACGTGTTTGCTGTTCTCCAGGTGCACTTATTTCAGTGTACACACCTTAAGCTTCCCTCTGAGGGTTCAGAGCTCTACAGACTTCTCTTCCTATGTTTTGTTATGTTTACCCTCCCTTCCAGCATTTCCACCACCACTAGTGACATTTCCAAGCCACCAATCCTTCGTAATGGATGACCAACCTCATGCACATGTACTCTGTGGCAGCTGTGCTGGAGAATTTGGCTTATGTGACTTTAGCTCTCAAGATAGACTTTTATTCCCAACCATTAGGAAAAAGATTTTCAATCACTAATACAAATTCAAGGAAAAAAAATTCTGAAAGGTTTAGCTAGGGTTTTGTTTGGTTGGTTTTTTGGGGTTAGGGTTTTGCTTGTTTGTTTGTGTTTTGTTCTGAGTTCACGGAAGAAGCATTGTAAGGAGATACTGTGACTTTGGGAAGGTTTCTGTTTAAGGCATAGTCCTTCAAAATGTTTAATACTCTGAACTCCTCCTGTCACCACTGTGAGTTGATGGCAATCTAGATGTGGCAATTAGCATGTCTCCATGAGTGGAGCTCAGAGGAATTACTGATACTTTACCGTTCCACAAATCGAACCAGGCCCTGTAAGGCTTGCTTGTATGTTGCATGGTTTAGGCTACTTTTTGAACTACTGGAAGAACACAAAAATAAGTAATATTTAATGCTTATGTGTATAACTAGGTATAGAAACACCGCAGCTGCAAACTGGTTTTCTTGTGCACATCAGGGTGGAGTTGAGCAGTGCAAGCCTGGTTTTTGGGTCTGGCACAAGATTTAGTCATTTCAAGGCAGTGTAAAAGGGAGAGGAGTATGTTGCATGAAAATTGAATGTATGGTCTAACAATATACTCTTAGAGCAAACACACTTCAGTAAGAATGAAAAAATGACAGTGGGAAAAGCAGAGCCTGTCAAGAGGATTTGAAGTTAAGCTGGTTCAATTTTTGTGGATGGCACAGGTGGCGTCTTCAGTTTTATTCTTATTGCAAACAGAGAAAATGTGGAAATGTAAAGGTCCTGCTTTTCTTGACACTCATTTTATAATAGTGCACATATATGTGTGTGTATGTACATATAGACACATATGTAAGAAGAAAACTTACAGTGAAATTATAGTTTTCAAGTGTATGGAGTTATGGAGTTATGTATTGAATGATTAAAGGAAATGTTTCAGACTTTTCTGTAATGACAATAATTATACCTAAAATATTTTCAGAATTCCTAGAAAATACTATTCCTAAGTAGTTGTTTTTAATGTTTGTGATAAAGCACATGTAGTTAGAAGAGGAATCATCTCCAGTCAAGATTTGACTCATCTATGAACTCATAAATTTTAAGTATCCAACAACAATCATGTCAAAAAGAAAGAAAAACAGAAACCTATGTGGTTTTATAGAACTTCATAAATTTTGGAAAGATGTATTTGTAGTGTTAGGGGTTTACATGTTTTAGGATTTGTTCAATTTGTCTGAATATAGTGTCTCTAATAAAGGGCTAACAGAGGATATAGGTATTGCAAATGTGTGATATATATGAATTACCTCTGCACAACATGCTCTACAGTGCTACCTGTTGTCTTTTCCTTTTGATTTTCAGCTGATTATTTTAGCTCCAGCACCAGGTATTTTGTTCTGTGTTTTAAAACAAAGCCTAATTGTAGCAAAGTTACAGTGGTATCAGTTACACATCACAGCACAAATTAATACACCTGTTGTACTTTTCTACTTTTCAGACTGCCAATCCATTAAATTTATGCTGTTGTTTCGGGCTGTGCTGCAATACAAACCCACTCAAAGATGCAGCCTGCAAAAGCATATTGATTGTACAGCTATGCTGCCACTCAGCCAGAGCATGCTATTGCAGCTTTGGGGTCACCAAATACCTATATGACTTAGAATATGGCCATTGAGAATTGTTGGGAGATAAATCTCAATTATTTGTGGAGCAGAATTTTTGCTGTGTGACTGAGACCAGAAGAACTTCAGATATTACTCTTTCCTTATTTTTATTCTCTACCATCCTTTATACTTTGAACTGAAAACTCTTGTGTCCTCTGCAGTGGAATAACTGTTCTGAAATTGATGTAAATGGGGCTAAAATCAAGACTTGCATACTTCTCTGCCTCCTTTTCCTTCCTTTTCTCTGACTGTTTTTCACTCCTTTGAAAGTAATGGCTCCTGGGATTGTAAAATACTGCCTGCACACCAAGGCAATTCCCTTTCAGTGGGATTTATTCCTGCTATGCCTAGACATGACTCAACCAAGTACAAAGTGCTAGAAATTCATTACTACAGGATTAATTTAGTCCAAATGAGATTTTTTTTTTGTTTCGTTTTTAATTCCTGCTTATCCTATGGATGCAGACTGGATCCTCACCAGCTGCTCATTTACTGTATGATATTATGGTATATCCCCTGAGGGCTGGGGCAGGATGATACAGGAGCACCTGCTGGGCACAGCTTAGGAAGGATGTGCTGAGCTGGACCATCCTGTGAGCAGGACTTGGGGAGGGATGAAGCTCTGCAGATGTGTCTTGAGCCCAGAGCCCAAAGGGCAATGAACAGAGCGTGGTTAACAGAGCCTGTGGGTTCTTACATAGGATGTGGGGCTGGGGTTGGGCTGACTGAGAATCTGAGCAAAGCAGAGAAGGGGTTTTGTCTATGCCTGGGACAAAGGGGCTGTGTTTTGAATAAATATTTTGAGGTAGAGCTGCTGCAAGCAGTTTAATGTTTTTCATACTGACCCTTCTGGGGTTTGAAATTCATTTGGTAATTAAATTAATTCACTACTGCTATTACAGTGGAGTACATTTACTTTCCAAATGGCAAAGTATTGAACTTCATTCTAATTTAAACAGATCCTTAGATATGGGCATACTCCCACTGTTAAGTTAACTATTTAAAGCTACAGCACTGGCCAAAGTAAGGGCTTTGATGTCTTTGATTTAGCTGCATTGTGAGCTTTGGTAGGTCCTGCTATATTGATTATAGGCCCACAAAAATGTATATGCTGATATAAAACACTTAAAATAGACAAACTCTTGTCCTGATAACATCATTGGCAAACTTCAGGGTTGCCAGTATTTTACAATGTACCCAAAAATAGACCCTTCCAAACAGACTTGATTACCTGGAGATACAGATAAGTTGGTCAGCGCATGATGCTGATAATGCCAAGATCATGGCTTCGATCCCTGTACGGACCATTCACTTAAAAGTTGGACTCGATGTTCCTTGTGGGTCCCTTCCAGCTCAGAGAATTCCCTGTTCTGTGGAGTCCAGCAGCACACAGCCAGATAGACAAGCACAGAACAGGAAAACACAGCTTTCCACCTAAGTGGCTGCACTTCAACCTGAGGAAGAGGAACTGAGGAGGTTCACAGGAAGATGGATGATGTTTTTGAGGGAGTTCCTTGTTATTTGGTACAGGGCCATTGTTTTTCTTAATTTTAACCAGTTCTAGTGGTAGATTCAACCCACTAGTCCTCTTACTTTTCTGCCCCCTCTCATGAAATAAGTCTACATGAAACTGTGGATAAACAGTGTTTTGAAATGAAGCAATCTTTTCTACTACACTGAGTTTGCAGCCCAGTCCAGCACAGCAAGGCTAATACTGAAAATAAGGCAAATTGCAGCCAGGATGAGAGAGTGAACAGGGTGCAGTGGGTAAATGGCAGCATGTTGTTAGAACAGTTTAGATGTCAAAGCAAGGAAAACATGTGGCTATATCCTGCCTTGTCTTGGCAGGTTCAAAATTACTGAGAGGCTGTCCCCACCCTGAGGGCCACCATGGCTCAACACCCACCCCTGCATCACCTCTGGGACAGTTCACTTCAGCTGTGTATCTTGACTTCTTCAGTGCATCTTGATTTCTTGTACAGGAGTTCTGCATCATGATTTTATCTTCCTGCTTGGATGATGGGTGGAGTGAAAGATCCACAGTGTTACACTCTTAAACATTTTGACTATCCTAAGGTTTCTCAGGGTTGGGTTTTTCCATTTCTTCATATTTATTTCTACAAAAACAGTGCACTTTAAATAAAGTAGTGCCTTCAAGGATTAAAAAAAAATAGAGAAAAAAAAATGTGAGGAAGAAGAACTGAAATTTTTGAAATCATTTTAAGATATTCAAAGTGATAGAAAGAGACTGAGAGACTTTTTACTTTCATACTAGCAGACTAGATGTTATCCTTTGAGTGACATCAGTAAATATTTAGTGCTGGAGATTCCTGAGGGAGTTGATAAGTCTGGCAGACCTTAGGCACAGAGCCCGTGCTCCACTACTTCTCTGTAAAGCACCATTTTTCCTTTTGCATCAGCCACCTCTGTCAAAGTTGAACCATCACAGTTCACAAAGACTTCTGGCACAAAGGATAAATCCCCAGTCTGGGGACAGTAAATCATCTTTTTAGAGACGTGCGACAGTAGCAAAGCTTTCAGTGTTAGACCTCAAACAAAGAGCAGTCATCTTGCAGTATGAATTGCTAGCATAAATTTAATTTTAAATCAAGTTTCATTTCAACACTAAAACTAGAAAACTTTTTTTTGTTTTTCTGCCTTTTGCTATACAAATGTGGTTTGCATTTTAACATATTAAATTGTAGAAATCAGAGATGGATAGGAAGAAGCCTAATAAGTAATTGTATCCATTTCCTCTGCCGGTGTAGAGATAAATGCTTTGTCTCATCTGGTTTTAAATATCTAAAGTGATGAGGCCTCCACCTCTTTCCACAAGGGATTTTTCAGCCATTTAATAGGCTTCTTTGTTAGGAAATACTTGCCTCATACTGATCCCATTTTTTTTTCTTCTGTATAATGCAGTCCCTTTCTTCTGTGCCCTCTATTTTAACTTTTATGAAATCTGGGAAATGTATCATATTTATCCATTTCATACTGTAGCTGAATAATTCATAACCCTTGTTGTTCAAGTAACAGAAGAGATAAGCGACCAGTAGCTGAACAGCTAATACCTCTCTGAGATGGTGTACCATGTACCAGAGGGTATATTTCCTGGCAAGTCCTGGCTGACACTGCTTTCTTCTTTAGGGGGTGGAAAATGTCAAGAATGTCAAATGAAACTGAAGAAATGCATCTTCCCAAGTGCATGCATGGCAATATTACTGAAATTTCAAGAGGTGCTGAGGCAAACAGCCTACTTCTTTGGATAGAGCTTTTCTTTCTAAAAGTGGATGATTTTATTAAAAGTACGCTTTCAAAAAGCATTTTAATTTTCTTTTCATAAGCAAACCTCTAGATGAGAACCACGCTATGTCAAAACTCTTTAACTTGTTGAGAGACAAGGCTGGATTGATTGCCACTCACTGCTAAGCAGTTTTTGCTGACAGCTTAGCTCAGAAGAAAAAATTAATCCAGTGTTATAGAGTTTGAAAAGATGCCTTTGCAACTGTGTCACTGGAATCAGATCTGTGCATGAAAAAATGACTCATGTCTTGACAACAGTAACTGCATTTCTGATTTAATTACAACATATTAGATAATCCTCTGCCTCACTCAAAGGACAAGAAGGAGCAGTGTGACTAAGAAAATCCTAGGTGGACAGCTAGATTTTCTGTGGTTTTGCATTCAAAAGCTACTTCTAAAAAGTGGTGCTATGCTTTATGCTGACCCTGGGCTAGGTAGGAGGTCGGCTGGGTCTCTCTAACCTCAGAGGTGTAGTGGATGCACATAAAAAAGATATATGAACAGCCCACATGGATGTAGAGCTCCTCATACACCTCCTAATATATGGCAATCCACAGTTTGGATGAGGTTGAGATGGAGAGTTGAGTTGGAGGTTGTGTCTGTGGGTTTGATCCTTGCCTATGGACTTCTTGGATTCCTTGAAATGTTGTGTTTAACCCACTTACAGTCTTGGCACCTATAAATTCCCACAGCATAGAGTCCCACAGTTTAATTCTTGGTGGAAAAGGTCTGCTTGTCTAAAAACCCCTGAGATGCTTGTTACATATGCCCTACTTATTCCAATAAGGAAAGCAGTTCTGAGGTATGATAGCACATTGTTTCCTCTACACTCCTCAGAACTTCATCTATCCTTGGAGACATTAACATCATGGTTTTATCCCTCATGCTTCTCCTTGGCTGCCTTTTGTCCAAGCTGAACATCCTAGTCTATTTGATGTCTCCTCAGCAGCAGACTTTCCATGCTCACCACCAGCCACTGCACTTGCCTGAACCTTCTCTACTGTTTCTTCTTTTTTACTTTGAGGTGGGATGAAGCTTTTAGAAATAGATTCTAATTAGTACCATTTGTTGATAAGCCATGTGACTACATAAGACACCTGTACTCCTACAGCCATGGAAATCAATTTATCATTTTTATTGGTCCTGACAGCACATCTGAGGTGTTACACTTGACTGTTGTTGGCTTATATGCTGTTTGGATGTGCACTGATAAACTCACTAACATGTATTTATCCTGTGCATTCTAACATCCCTGTTTGAATTGTCTGGTTCACGTGGGTGCCAGAGAAGGTCCAGAGATGGTTTAATTTAATCTTGGCAGAGACTGTATGGATTTTAGCTTTGTTAAGCACGTGACCTGGACTGAGCGGCCACTCATCATCTCTCTCTGCCATAGTGGTGGCACCTACCTCACCCATTTGCTGCAACCATCCCAATCTACAGCCTAGAGCTTTTTTTAATTGCAAGAACATACTTTTCTTTTAAACACTCTTACTGAATCTTTTATTTCCTTAAGACCTGTGGCCGTCTTCATCTCCTTCTTTCTTCATTCCAAGAAGAGGAGGTGCTCTCAGATAAAATTATTAATAATGATGCTGTTTAGAGAGTAAGCCCATTACATTGGGTTCTTCATATTGCCAAGTAAGGCAAAAGTCATCTTCCTTCAGATGTCCTTCCAGATATAAGCAGAGACCTCAGCATCTTGCTGTCCTGGGCCTCACAGAAGGCTCCCTGCAGCCCCTGGAGGTCTTCATGCTGATGCTCTTTGCATCAGTGTCCCATCTTTTAGTTAGAAAAACTCAGTGACTCTAAGGAAACATTATTATTGCATTAAAACTGGATAGAGCTTATTTTCTTTCATCAAAGAATGAAATTCTGAGGCTGAAACTTTTGGGGGCACTTCCAGGGTCAGCCGCAAATCTCTAATGACTTTTTTGTTTGTTTTAGTAATTAAACACAATAATAAAACCAGGTCAGTGAGGCTGCATGAATCATGCAGGTAGTTGATGAAATCTCACAAGTAGGTGCTGAAAATGTTGGGGTGGGGAAAGGGGTTTTAAAAAAAATAAGAAAATGCAGAAAAAGGCTTGATCACACAATAGGACTTAGGTGGAGAGGGCAAACAGCTGTATATCTTCTACAAGAGATTGCAAAAATAATGCACAAAGGCAGGGAGAATGTGAAGAGCGTGTCTGTATGCTTCAGTGAATTATGGACACATTGTAGAGTGAAATTCTCAATCCAACAAACTTGAAAAAAGAAAGTTTGAATCATATATTGCTTGACTTTTTACTTTGTCACCAAAAGTCCATAGGTTTTAAATTTCAGTTCAATTTGAGGCTTACCAAGTGTAACATGTGTTTTATGAGAGGAGTTTGGCTGCTGTTAACTTTGCCTTCTATAATTGTCTTTTTTAGATTTATGAGGAAAAGTCATAGTGTGGGAACTTCTTTTTGTTTGTGTTTATTTCATGAGTGGAATGATGAAATTTACCATAATCTTGCAGACAAGGAAACTGGGCTGAGTGACAAGGCAGCAAATGGCAAAAATATAACCATTCCTATCTTAAATAATGAAGTACTAATGTAAAAGCAATTGTTTCACTCAATAAAACTTTAATTTTTCAGTAAAGATTTGTCATGATAAGCATATTTCTTAATGTCTGGGTTTGAAGGTCTTTCAGATTTTATTCGTGTTATTCATTGGAACAGTTTAGAAAATAGACTGAAGGTGAGTATGTGAAGTGTTTTAACCAAATAGACAAAGTATTTTTGTTTACTGCACAAGTATGTAAAGTGTTTTGTGCAAAGGAAGAATGCAAAAAAACTAAGTGAAAGCTAGACAAATTTCTAGGTGGTCACTCAACCATGTATTTTTAAAGTAAAATGACAGCATGTATGAGGGAGCATTCCAGGTAGCAGCCAGAAAGTAATTTGCAGCATGTACTTCGCATTGGAGTCCTGCATCTTCTGGCCTTGCCAACTGACTGTTATTTAAAACAAAAGGCTGATTCCTGGTTTGGAGAAGAATGTGCTTGCCTGGAAACCCTTAGCCCAGGCACCTCTAAAGCCTGAGTGCACCTGTGTTTGCTGCTTTTGGAGGCTGTGGGCTGCAGGTTGTCCCTCCCTCGCGTTGTCAGAGAAGGGTCGGTGGAGCCTGGCCGCAGGGGACACGGATGTGATTTGCACACACATGCATGGGGAAATGGAGCTGCTCAGTGAACACACACTCCCCTGGCATTAATTATTCCGTATTTTTGCAGGACTGCAAGGAGTAAGTGTGTTGTGTAACTCTGCTGGCTTCAGGTGCAGCTAGACCATAAAGGAGTGCAACTCTTAGGGGTGTGATATGTGATCTTCTTGAAGTGGGTACAATAGGAAGATTTATTCACATTAGCCAGTATGTGGCCACTGGTGTAATTTGCATTTTGAATGGATGAGACTTTGATTTGGTGATGGCTAGATATAAAACTCATGCAGTGCTTCTTTATTTTTTTAAATTGCAAAACTTTCCCAGCCATGATTGTCTTCCTTTTCTTCTGTTAAGCTGGGGGATGGCCCAGAACTGATCATCTTTCTGATATCCAGATCTCATGAGCCCCTAAGCTTGCAGATATTTGAACCCTGGATTGCAGGCCAAACCCACTCTGAGCTGAAAAGTAACCCATCCTTGGAAAAAGGTGGAGGTGTACTGTCTATCCCTCTTTCTAGTGTAGAAATAAAAGCTCAGATTAAAATGTAGGCCTTTTTTTGTTGTTGTTCCATGGTAAATTCAAACATGGAGTTTCTTTTCAACTTCATTTTTACCACCTTAGAATTTCATATATTTCTCCTGGTTTTTCCTGACAAAACTTTATGCATAGGTTTAGAAAATCAATTTCAGTTCATAAACAAATGAGAGAATGTGATCTTCACTTGCAAGTTCTTTGTTTCTTTATTGAACAGTACTAATAAAAGCAGCATAAAAAATAAATTGGGAAAACAGGCAGCATTGTTAGATATCCAGACTGAACTTTTATCACTTAGCCAGCATTGCTGGAACCTCCAAAGAGGAAAATAAATGAAGTTCAGATCAATATTCTTGATCTGTTAAGGCTAAAAGTCAGCTCTCTCTCCTCAAACACAGAAAATAGCAGCAACTGCTTATGCATCGAAAAGGGATGCAAACCTGCTCTTCTTGCCATTGACACATTGTTTGAAAGGTGAATTATCTGAAGGTTAGTTTTGCTGGAGGCATTGCTGTTTTGACCTGGGACTAAGCTTCTGGCAGGAGAAGGGGAGCGCACCTCAACATCACCTGGTTGTCCGTCCCTATGGCAACAAGGGGTGGGGAGGGCTGGGAACACTGTGGCTCCCAGACCCTGAACGATGACTTTAGAGACTTTAGAACAAATTATTTAGAGCTGCGTCTTGAAGGATGTTACCTGCCAGCTGTGCCTGCTTGTCTGAAACGTGAATCACGGCTGTCTCCTTGACCAAGGAGATGCAGCTGAACCATGTGGTGCCAGACATCTCTGGGAAATCCGACAGTGCAAATTGAGTTGGCTTCCCAGGGAGAACTGGGAGGAAGAGTCTTGTGAGTATCTTTACACGGCAGCAAGGGAAGCAGCCCTGTGTTCCTGTTAACAAGAAGAGAGATAGTGCATTTCATTCCCAGCACTGCCTGTGATTGCCTGGTACACGTGGCTTGTGTTGCAGGAAGCATTCTGCCCCGCTGCAGCGCCCTGCACCGGTGATGCAGCACGGACTCACATTGCCTGCACAGCTTTATCCTCTTCCACACTGCACAGCCAGTAAAGCTGTAGGGCACCTGGGCACTGGCACAGCCAGCACCTCCTTCCATCCTGTTCCAATGGCCTGCACACACCTGGCACCGAGCACACACAGCCCCTCCTTTTCCAGAGGCCAGCACCATGACTCTCCTTGCCTGTCCCCCTCCCAGCTCTCTGCAGCTCCTACCTGCCTTGCTGCTGGGTGTCTTTGAGGTTGTATAGGATTGGAGCAAATTTATCTGAAATTAGAATGATTATTCTTAGAAAAAAATCTTTGCTATTTCAACATATATGGAGGCTACAGGTTTTTGGACATCATAAAGTGAGAAGAGTAAGGTATATGTCTCATGTCATCTCTGCAGGTGGCTGTCCCAGTAGCCTGTGCCACATGTGCTGCTCTTCCTTTTGAGTGCACCATCACACCACAAGAAAAACTCCCTCAGACCTCCTTGCAGGTTGATCAGTGGTGGTTTCCAAACCCACACAGAATAAACAGGGTAACATGGATGCTGCTGCTCCAGCACTTTCCTACTTGGAAAGTGTAGGGCAGCATCCATGAGGAAGCAAAGGGAAGTGGGAGAGCAGGAGTGGGGGTCCCAGAGGGGACAGTGATGTGTCATGAGTAGGGAAGGCTGTGTGGTGGGGAGGTAAAACTGGGAGGTGGAGGCTAATGAAAACTCAAGCCCTATCCTGAACTGAAAAACCTTCTGGAAAGACTCTTTATGCATCAGTCTTCCTTAAGGAAAATTTGTGAGCAAATGGCTTGTGAAATTAATACCAGTGACAAGTAAAATTGGGCAAGAAAAAGTAAACTACTACTGGTAGTAGTTCCAGTCAGGCATGTCAGATGAGTTTTTCCTAGGCTAAAAATCCTGCTAAAGCTGTCTCAGACCTATCAGTGGCCCTCTTTAAAAATTCAGGAAAAATAGAAGAATTATCAGGAAAAAGAGAAAAGACATGTTTATATTTTTCAAAGAGGAGTGGGTAGGAGCAGGGAATTAGTGACTGGTCAGCTGTCTGCAGCTCTCTATGGTTCCTCTGATCAAGCCAGTCTTCTACTTGAAGGTAGATGCAGGACTACCCATTGTTCCTGCCATGACTGTATCTCTGAATGATTGAAAAATTCCATATTTGTTATGGTAAAGGAAAAATCCAAGGTGAAGGTAAAAGCATAAAGGGGAAAATCTACTATAAAAAAATACACTGTGAGAGTTGCATGCCTCTGAATCGCCTAGGATTCATTCAATAACCAATTGTTTCAGCAAAACTGTAGTAAAAGAAATTTCCTAATAACATGGGTTTACTTCAACAGCTGCCAAACACAAATCAAGGAATGTTTACTTAGGTGCCTTTGTCTGACAGAGAAGGATTGTTTCTGGTAAGCACTTTATATTGTATTAAGATATCAGTCAAAACAAACAAGAATGTGAAAATTGCATTTCGAAAGTAATCTAAAGCCACCATGCAAAGTCTCAAACACTAAAGGACACAGTGATAGTAGGTGTGTTGGTATATTTAGAGAATGGCAATATATTTGCCTCTTTTAAGTTCTTGATGTGAGTGAAACTCATCTTGATCCATGGATCTATTCTTTTAGCACAGAGAATAGTGCTCAGACTTTACAATGGAAATGAGTGTTTCTCCCTGTACCTGGATGTCCCAAAACACAAACAATGTGTTTGTGCAAAAAATTTTGATAGGTAATTTAGCTGCTGGGAAGTCACAAATAACTCCTGTATTTCCACCATCAAATATCAGAAGGGTTAGAGAAAAGGGAAAACAGCAGATCAAAGCAGTGTCATTAATATATTTAAAATCCTTTCCAGTTAACAGTTTATCGACTGCACATAGCAAACAGCAAGTTAAAAATATTTCAGGTATGTAATTTCTTTATTCAGCTTTACATAGTTTTCTTAACACGACTGTTGAAAGAGATTTTCTTGAGTGTTTTTTTTTTTCCAGTTGCTTTGCTGTACGACTTCACCTTTGAATTCTTCATGCTGACAAAAGCTTTGGTAGCTCAGTGTGCCAGAAGCTTCTGCTGTTAGTCCCACTACAGCCTCTTAAGTGCAAACCAGAGATGATAGCTCATGTTCAAAGAGCACAGACAGAGGTAGGACCAGTGATCTATCTGAGCTCTGTTACAGTGTGAAGTCTTTCTGGGAATGCTGCAGGCTAACAGAGAGAGAACAAAAATTAAAAATGTTGTATCAAGAGTGCTCCCCAAACCAAGGGAGGGGCATACAGCTGTACAGCTGAAAAGCTGTACACTCCATCTATCCTTAGGAACAGCACCATACCAAGGTGTGACTGTATGTGAAGTGCCTGATGTTACTGAAGTCATTGATGGAGTTTTCTCCTTTCTTTTCTGTGGGTAGGGGAATGAGTGTATCGGATGCCTCCTACATCTAGTGGATGACAATGAAAACCCACCGGCATGCCTTAAAAACATAAACATGTAAGATTGTCACCATGTTACATTGCAACACAGTCAAAGAAATGCATCTTGCAGCTGCAGCAGCAAGGGGTGAAGAATGAAGATGGTGGATGGCAAAGTGCATTCCCAGAGTAGCTTGTTAGATCCCAGAAGGAGGTAGATCGCAGAAGCAAGAGAAGCTCTACCTGCCACACAAGTGAGTCCTACTCCTACCTGAAATGTCCATGGTGCTGGAAAAGGAACTCAACAAACTGGAAGTTTACCCAAGACTTCCAGTTACCATAAACAATGGGGTACATGAATGGTAAACCTAAAAACTCAACACTCAGGAAAGCATCTTAGAGAAGGCAGCTGAGAGATAATTTAGATTTGCTGAGGGGACCTGCTGTTCTAGCACGATGACCTAAAAAGGTTTCCCAATCTGGAAATCTCTGATCTTTGCCTCCCCACCTGTATCAGGCAGCTACAACTCAGTGGACGCAGGGATGATTGGCTGAAGCTACATCATTGCTCACCAGACTGTGGCCATCTCTGAGCCAGAAGTGGTGGAAAACAGGAAGCACAAAAGCTGCAGCATGATGCAACAACACACACGTACAAATGCTGCATTGCAAAGTGATGCAATTTAGGGTCAGAGACTTGAACTGTACAAGCTGAGGCAGTAAATCAGTGAGGGCTGCACTGTAACAGAATGACCCTCTCTGAAAGCTTCCCACTGCAGTGTCATGGGATCCATCTGACACAGGTATTCCTCTTTCCTGATCCAATCCCACAGAAAAGTACTGGACCTTAATGGTGATCCTTGAGCCTATGCTGTCCAACCAGTTCACCCTGAAACGGCAAAGAGAAATGGAAAGGAGGTGGAAACACATTTGGGTCTTCATGGAGACAGATTTGAGTCCTGGGAGTCTTCACGAGTGTGTCCTCCAGCAGCAAGGATGGTCCCTGTTAAGCACTGAGGCTTTTTTATCTTTCTAAGTTACTTTGCTAAATAGGTGCACATGCCCTGCCACTTCTCCCAGGCAGATGGTGCCATGCATTGGTCAGCAGTATTGAAGGCCCACAGCAGAATCTAGACAGGTGCCAGAGTTAGCATTTCCCTGTGGAGTGTTTATTTGAATTTGGGGTTTGCATATTAGGTAATCCTGCAATTGGCCTCCAGCTGTCTTTACTTTGATGAGCTCCTCTTATGATTCTAATTTGCTGTTCAGCTTACAAAATCAATAACTTCCTGTTAAGACCGGTACCCCTTGCTGTCTTTATAAAATACAATTAAAAGGTCCATAAAAGGCAGGGAATTCACAATTTTATAGAACCAGATCAGCTCTGAGTCTTCAGAGTAGTCTCTCCATAGAGCCTGACTACACGTGAATAAAATTGGCCTCCTTTTATTGGATTTGTTTTGAAGAGAAGAGTGGTTTACATTATAAGATTCCTGTTAGTGAGGTGATTCTGAATTCCCATTTGCCTTGCTCAGAAGGGGTTTAATATGAAGATTGTATCCTTGTGGCTCTAAGTCAGGAAAATATTCATGTGTGTGCTGCTGTAAGAAATGGGGTCTTAGCACAGGCTACTGTCAAGCATATGTTTAGGAAATTTATTTTTAGACAGAGGTGAATTTAAACAGCATGTTAAAACCTGTCTTGAACTGGGACACAGTAGATAGCATTAACCTGGCTAGATTTCCCTACTGGCATTCAGTTTACCTAAGCCATTTGAACCACTAGCAAAAAGAAAAAAAAACATATGGTATTAAAACTTTGCTAGGAATGGTGTTTGTTTATACTGTAAATGAGTCATCAGTTGCCTTTTGATAGTGTTATAACACTGAACTGTTAATTACAGTCTTGTGTAATCTTGAATTAGTAATTACAGTTTGGTGTAATCAAACTTTTTAATTTTTTTTATTTGTATTTTTATTTTACTAAATTTGCTGGTGTTGTATAAGCTTTTCATTAGTACTGGTCGCTGTTGACATCAAAATTAGTAAGTAAATTTAGCACAATACACTAATGTGCAAATAGAATCGTCCTTAATGAGTCTTTGGGGGATTTTTTAGATCATCCCTTTTCTCCCCCCTTAAGATTACAGCAGCACTACAAAGCATCTCATCTTTACCTTCCACAGGTGCTGACTGCCTTCATGCATTCTTGCAGCCTTCTGCATTGTTTCCGCAGCAGCAGCAACCTTCACAGTTCACACAATAAAATTATTAACTAAACTGTCATAATATTATGGTAAGATAAATCTATCTACCTGACCACAGTTCATTTGCATTTTACAAATCATCAACAAATTTTATGAGGAACATGCGAAAACAAAATGCTTTTGACAAGAGATGGAGAGGATTTTGGAGTTCTTTATTAGTGTGGATGACGGTAACAGAAGAGGTGTAAGATAGTAACAGACACATTTGCAGCACCTAGCATTGGTTAAATCAGCTCAAATAGAAATCAACCCATAGATTTCTGTGACATTCTGTCTTAGGTGCTTAGAATGAAAATGATAGAGAATGAGGAGCTGAACAAAAAGTGGTTACCTAACTTCTCTGAGTCCTGAAAGCCTGTAAATTGCAGGTTATTACAGTGCCTAAATGATAGGAATGTTTTTGATAAAAACTTTCTTCTACCTCACTGAAAAGCCACAGATCAAAAAGCAACACTGGAGCATAGGGGATCAAAACCAATTTAGGCTGGCTGCTTTGTTTATTTTTTGTCTTTGTATTTTCAAAATGGGTTCTAATTGTTTCTTGAAATGCTCCTGCCTTTAGATCTATACTTCTGAATTCAGTTTATTTGGTCTGGTTCATTTGCTGGCAAACTCCCAGATAAAAACAATGAAGGATGCAACAGTAGCTCTTTATTTCTAGAACATACTATCAATACAATTCTTAGAGAAAGGAAAAGAACGTATTTTTCTAAAAAAAAAAGAGAGAATTATAAACAGGAGAACCACACCAAGCTAAAAGTTAGTAAGTTTGAGCTGGGTGTTATTCTGTGTTTGCAGGTCCCCCAGGAGTGAAGAGGAGGAGATTCATGTTACCAAACCCCAGTAGGGTCTGGTCCCATTTGAACACAACATTTATAGCAGTTATCACAAATGTCTACAAAGACTGGTCTTGTGTATGGGTGTGATAAAATACAGGATTCAAAGGTATGGGATCTAGTGAAATAAATCACAGCTTCTCTGAACTACATTTCACATATCATTTGAAATTACTGACTGCAAGATTCCAGTCACTGGCAAGTTTCAGCACTAGACAGAAAGCCATTGCTGACACTACCTTCATGTTACCCATCAGCTCCCATTTCTTTGTGTCACCAATATTCCTGACCCCCTGGCCACCTTCTCAGAAGCTGGACCAATCCTGCCTGCTAGCAGAATACACACATAGGCCTTCAGAGCTGTCAGTTATTCAGTGTGAACTGCCTGATGAAAAAACCTGTATCAATTCAATCCTAAGAAGTCAGTTCATCAAAATAGTTGGAACCATACCCAGACACTCTTTAAAGATAGATTAATTTGGGGGCAACTTTATCTTGTGTTTCAGATTCCCAGCTCTACCTTTATTTTTTGCTCAAATTACTGTTTTTTAAAAAATCTCACTGAAAAGAATTGCATCACAGAGAATCCAAAGTCAACAGAAGCTTCTGCAGAAACAGAGATGGGACTTGTAGGAGCACCTACTCTGCAGGGAGAGGCAGTATGTGATGGAAGAACTGGAACAGAAACTGGGGTTGTTATCTTGTATTACTGTGCAAGAAGATGGAATCAAACTCACATAAACACCTGATGGAAAACAAAAACAAACAGAAAGATGATGCTAACGATAGGCATGAATTTGAACCATGGTTATCTGCAGAGCTAACAAAAGCCATTTCTTAAATGGAAAAGAGGAAATACTTCATATAAAGACCACTGAAAAATCTGTGCAATTAGCTTCTCAGCACAGATGTTACTCAATTGAATTCAAATTAGGGAGTACCAACTCCTAAGCTTGCTAAGATTCATCTGAATTTGAAGTATAAGATTCAAATGTAGATGATCAAACAACAGCATGATTTATTTGTTAGATGCATCAAAAGAACTGAGCCTGGGGTTTGAATGCATGCATGGCTTTAAGCCACTTTGTGCAACATGGTATTTCTGCTCCCTCTGATCATTTCTTCATCTTTTTTAAAGATTTCTTTTTGTGTCGTGAGCAAAGTACACTGCCTATTCATAAGGGGATTGCTCAAATCCCAAGTTCTTCTTTATTTCTGATTTCATCTGTGTGACTGTTTTACTCAACTCCTTCCCATTCTGGAGAAAAAGGAGATTCCTGCTGTCTACTCCAGCTGGCCCTGGATCAGCCATGATCCAAGCCTTAAACTCTCCCCTCCTGCTCTGCTCTCAACTTGCCACTCTCAGAAATGGCCAAGCATTTTTCACAAGGATGTGACCCACTTTGATTCCTACCAATTTGACAACACAGCTTCTTCTCCCAAGATTTTGGCCTGACATAATTATAATTCTGTGTACAGAGAGCCTTAGGAATGCATTAGTGTTGCAAAGTGTTCTTCCTGAGACATCTGTGGAAAGCACTTTTTAAACATATAAAGCTGTATTTCTGAATTGTAGAAAAGAAGTGTGTTTTCCCCTAAGTATTTGATTATCTGTGTAAAAAATGCTGCTTCTCTTCTTTAGTGTCTTAAGGGACAAATGTCTTTCCTCACAATAATTATTTATTATAAACAGAACTTCCCAGAGCATTAGAGAAGATGAGAAAACAAACTTGGACCAGATGTTAGTCACACTGTTTAATGCATTATTGGAAGGTACTCAGATCTTGTGGTGATGGCTGTCGTATAAAAAGCTATGCAAAATAGAAACTAGCAAGCTTTTGAGCTGAAATGAAAATAGAAATAAATTGTCCAACTGTGCAGCTCTGGAATTCTATTTTCTTGTATGTAGTCTGAGAGGCTTTGCTCTGTTCTCCAGAATACTTCATTAGGCCAAATTCACTTGTGTGTAACTTCACTGACTTTAATACACTCACAGAAGAGTTTAGTTTGATCTGTTGGATGTTCTATACATGCAGCATCATTCCTAGAAGACAATTACTTAAAGATAAAAACGTTAGCTACATTTCAAGCCATGGTCCATCTTCCACTTGAGATCCAAGAGAGTAAAATAAAAATGTCAACCAATTGAGAGTTGGCAGTTGTCCAGCAAAATAAGTTAAAAAGTTTAAAAAATTTTTTTCCATAGTTCCTTGAGAAACATTTGTATTATGTTGGAGAGAAAGCTGTTTTGTGTGAGGGTTTTGTTTATCCTATATTTAATTCATTTCTATCTACATGATTTAAACCTTAAGTCAGCTACAGAGACTAATTAGGCAATGCTATAACTAGGATTACTGAACTGTAATTACTCTTTATTCAAATCAGTGGAAGAATAACCAGGGCTTATGTCAATAGAAGCTAATGGAAGAAGAAGCAAAGAAGGCCAGTAGTGATTTTAACTGCATATTGTTATAATTTAACTGCATATTGTCAGCCACTCAGCAGAGCAAAAGTTGCTATCTAATTGACACCCTGAAATCGGGGCCTGCTGATGTTGGCTTGTGAGTTATTAATTTCAACCATGGTTTTTAAAAATGACATCTTTTTAAAGAAAAATCATTGTGAAACATTTATATATGGGGTATGAACACTAGTATTATTAGCTGGTTGATAAAATAAAGTGCCAGGAAAAAGCTGCAGAGATATATTTGCCTGATATTTTCACCGTATTTAAACTGTGTGGGTTTTCGCTCATTCCCTGAAAGACTCCAGACTGCTTAATTGCTGCAAGTGCCCACAGCTTTTCATCTGCAGTTTTAACCCACCAGTTACTTCCCAGCTGCACTTCTAGCATTCAAAAAGCCAATTCCAGCTGCATTTTAATTTCATTGAAAAGTTTCAACACTCCCCAAACAGAAGAGTGTCCAGCTGAACTGCCCAAGGGTCCTCTTCCCCTCATCCCCTTCTCTCTGAACACGCTCCAGCTAGCAAACTTGTCAGGGCTGGTGCAGTCTACAGGCACATTATGGTATAGTTCCAGGGTTTAATCCAGGCAAAGACCCCGATCTAAACTGGCTGATGCAGAACACAGATATGTTCTCCTCTGATCTGGAATGAAATATTTTGGTTCAGTTGAACAAAAACATTCTCATTCTGGTTGATCCAAAAATATTTCCATTTTACCCAATCAGGTAAAATTTGAGATTTTGTGTAAACTGTCTTGCATTTAGTTGTACTTTCTGGAAATGGGGTCCAATGTCACTTAGGGCTCTAGGTGCTAGTACTGAAAAGAGAAGGGGCAGCCATTTAAAGCTGCAGTTCCGTTTCTAGTTCCTCCCTACTCTTGAGTTTCCCAGACCCTAGATTCATTTCTCTGCCTCTCTGTTAATGTTACTCCCCTGGAGTCATAGGACATGAAGAAACCAGGACATATGTGTGTATAATTTCAACAATGTGGGCTTCTTGCCAAGGGAAAAATCAATATGTAAAATCACCTTATAAGAGATGATTTTTCCATTTGATAAAGAAGAGATGTGCTTGCTTTCCTACCAAGCAGCCTCAGGTCATGTGCATTTCTCTAACTTCATATGCGTACAAAAGGAAAGGTAGGGCACAATCACAGCCCAGAAGGGTATCACAAAAGACTTGAGATGCAGAAATGGCCAGGGCATGACTGCATGAAGAAAAGTTCAGTGTATAGCACCCTGAAGTCTCCCACACTCCTGCAAATTTGGGGACTGTCTGTTACCACAGGAATCCAAGAGCTACAATCCTTTTCTCTCAATGAAAGCACAGCTGTCACTTTCAGGCTAGTGAAATCTTGGGGCTCCAGCAATGTATCACCACAACTATGAGATTTGAGAGACAGGTCCATTTACCTTTACCTCCACAAATATGTGTCCTTACTGTCCATTTACTGGAACTATGCAGTGTCTTCAGTACTAGCCTAACAATTCATAATTATTTCCCTGCTTCTAGTAGTTTGCCACCTTGAGTTCAATCCTGATGATACAGGTGATAAAAGTTAATGTTCAGATGGATTACATGTATTGAAAACACAATTTTATATTGTTAGTTTCATATAATGTGTCTGATTTTTTGGGTCTGAGCTCCAAAAGGCTGCAACAAAGATGTGGTTTTGCTACATAATCTTCTTATTTGTTTTCTAAATCTTTCATTCAGATTTATGCAGATGTTCAGTCTGCAGCTATGCAAAATTTCAGATGGTTGTAGACATAGAAAACAAGATCACAAGTGTGTACATAAGCAAAATGCCTCAGCAATGCTGACTTGAAAACCTGAGCTGACTGTCCCCACTTCATCTCTGCATAGCTGGCTGATTAGCATTTGGTTTTTAATATACCTCTTCAAAGTACAGCAAGTGTACGGCTTGGTTCTTCTGAAGCATTTATGAGTTTTTACGCGGCATCTGAAATGGAACTTCAGATGTCATCACACCTACCCCATCTGTCCTCAAGCCAACATGAAAAGAAACTGCTGATACACACTTCCACACTCAGAAAAATGTTCCTGGTCTTGCTGACAGACATTGCTCTGTTCGACCACTGCTGTTATAAAAGCCCCTTGGAACAAAGACATCCTTTTTATTTTTGTATGGCACTTAGCATTCTAATGTCCCAGTCTGTGACTAGGGTCCTGAGATGCAATGGGAATAGAAATAATGTTGTAATACAGGCACTTGGAAAATTCTGCTCAGCTGGCTTTCTCTTGCTAGGATTTGGCTTTGCTCTTGATGAGGTCATGTGAAAGGAGCATTTATTTATTTATTCATTATTTTTGCATATGTACAAAAGGGTTCTGGAAGTGCATCCTCAGCACCTTTTACACAGCTACAAATTATCTTTATAAAAATAACACTAAAGCAAAGTGCAGAGCAGCCACTCAAAAACAAATAGTTAAAAATACACTTGGCAAATGAAAAGCTGGAATCACATTTCTATATCAGTAAGATTCTTCCCCGAGCACACTCCTGTTCAGGGAAAAACGAGGGTCTTTATACTGAACCCACTGAGTCAACAGATAGGATGTCTTTCAGAGTTTGAGAACTCGATGAGCTCAAGATCCTAAAGGCCAGATGTAGACTCCATGGAATGGCTTCAGATTTCAAGTGACTTTCTTGACACAGCAAAGATGGGTGGTATCAGTGTGTGTGAGAGTGCCCCGATTTTCTGTCTTCCTACAATCAAAAAATTACATCTATTCTTCCAGCCATTCATGTCTTCAATATTATAGCAAAATAAGAAGAACAAGACTCACAGTGGATGGAAAATATTGAGATAATTTTCCCATCAACGGCTGTAGGAAAGTAAAGATATTACAAAAAATGGTGGGTCCTCACTGGTTTAGGGTCTCTCCTAAGACAGAAATTATGGCTATCAGTTTCTGTTGCATTTCAAAGTGTTTATTTGGATTAGAGTTATACAAAAAAATCTAAATACTTCAAGGAAAGAGTTCTGCTGAAAGTTTTAAATCACCTTCTGGGTGATATTCCTTGTGAACACAGCATCATAATCTGGAAAGATATAATGATTTAGTCATTTGGGCCAGCTAGTTTTGTCAGCCACTTCCAGCTGAGTGATTAGGAGCAGGGTTTCTTCATTTTAAACATAAATTCTTTTGTTTTAAATATAAAGTAACTTTTTACCTTGTTTTGTTAAAAAAATGCATATACATCATTTGCCATTCCTTCAGGAGAAAAGCATATAAAGCAAAAAATGTCAAACTTCTTCAGACATTCACAGTAACCTTAACAATAGTGAGATAAATGTATAATGAGTTTCTACTTGTCCTACTGAATTGTAGGGGCTTTTCCTCGTTGATGAAAAGATATGAAAAAATGTCAGCAACTAAAATTAAGGGGCTTTACATCTGCAATACAGGAATTATAATAATATTGCCATTTCTCACAGCAGTTTCAAAAAGGACATTCATCAGTGTTTAACAGGCAGAGTACATATCTACATAATAATCTCAATGAAAAGATGTAAAATTGAAGTCTTCAGTGTGCATAAACTCACACAAAGCTCTTCCAAAAGCCAGAGTACCTTGCCTCATCAGATGACCAAGTCATAACTGAAGTAACTTCATATTTTTAAAATCTGTTTCTTCATTTTGGCACTCCAGCAGCATTTCACATCAATTAGGTACTTATTTCAGCAGCTATAGCTTACCTAAATGTATTTAGATGAATGTAAAGACTACGTTTGTCAGATTTTTACAACATCAACCAGCTTGAACCTTACAGCAACAACACGGATATTCTGTAGGGTTTCTGCTGATTCTGGAAAAGGTATTTTCTGCTGATAAGCAATTAGCTTTCTGCAATTATTAAAAATTATCCAATGGCATTTTTGCCATTTGTTATGGTGTGTACTCTTTTTTAATGCAATGAAATTTGACACTGAAGTGCAGCGGAGAAAGATTTCTACACAAGCAGGACCTATCTCAAAAATAATAAGCACCTAGAACTGTAATCTCTTCTCACATACTGCCAAAAATGCAACGTTTCACACACAGTTATGTCCCCAAATGACCTTACTGATGCAAAATCTTTTATAGGACTGCTTTCTTTCATCTGGAAATGCTATGAAATGTTATAACCCAGACTACTGCTCAGTAACAAAAGGATACACATTACTTCTTCCAGCCACGGTATTAATTCATAATACCTTGCATTTAGGGGGTGAGGTTTTATTTTTTGAGTGATCTGCATTTTATTTTAAAAGGAATTGTGGTCTAGCAGAATCCTAAAGAAATGGGGGTTAACTCTTAGTTGGTAATTTCCTTTCTCTTTCTGAATAGTTAAGCAGTTATCTATCACAAGTTAAAGATGTCTTCTTCCAAGTCTTTTGGGCTCACAATATTTATTTTTGGAAAGCTCTAGGTGATGTTGACATTTTAATGTATTTTCCAAATATACGGGATTTATTTTATGCACTTTTTATGGTTATAAAGTTAATTGTATCTCAATCCTCCTGTGAGTCACTCCAAGTGCACCCCAGCAGAGATCACTCTTGATGTCAGCTGTAGAGGGGAACATTCCCTATTTTTAGATGGGTCTACAGTGCTCTGTAGAGCAAATAGTCCCAGACACACAGTCAGTTTCTGGCATTTATGTCACCTCCCCAGGAAGTCTATGACCAGGTCTCATATTTAAGTCATGATTACAAGAAACAAAGCATTAGATAACATCTAGGGTATTTTAGGTAACTTATGCTTGCATCTGTCTTGCCCATGCACCATTCCTTGGGTGGACTGTCTCCTCTGAGCCCTCACACAGACTCAGTGAGGGCTCAGAGGAGACAGTCCTACAAAGTCCTACAGTCCTACTGACACTTCAGAAAGTACATCATGGACCTCACTGGCGTTTCTCAGAGTTTGTAGAGTCATTGGTCATTCCTAAACGAATAATGCTTCCAGGCTCAGAAGGAGTTTGGTTTCATGTCCTCAAGGACATTGGGTTGGCCATGTCTTAGGGGTCTTCAGTGTCAGTTAACAGGCATCTGCCTAGAAGCTAAAGTTTTCTGAATTGAAACATTGCAGTTGTCCAGAAAATGCTTCCATAACCAGTTTAGTCAATCTACAGTTCCTACGGAATATTACACAAAAGAGAAACTCTTCATCTCCAGACTACAGTTTGCATTTTTCCATGGAGGCAAAAAGAATCATTTGTATCCAACAAGAGAGTACATTTGACAGTATCTTGTAATATATTAATAATTATCAACCACAGAGCCTTGGGTCCAGAGCCAACCTCTGGTCTAGATGTACTAAGGACATCTGCAAATACTAGAGGATGCTATGAGGCAGGTCAAAGTTAAGAGAAGGAATTTCCTAAACTGCAACTAGAGCCAAAGGTATTGCTTCTTGCCAAGGGGTAAAAAAACCTGCTCAGGAGTTACATGAAAGGAAACAAGGTTGTTTATTCTCTTTTTTCTGTGTTTTTGTAAACAAGATTATGAGTTTTTCTTCTGATTCATGTTGGCAAAATTTTCTCCCTCTATTCACACCTTTAAAACCCTTTGAACACTGATCAGTGTTGCCAAAGTACAACAGTGTTACCTACAATGTCAGTCATCACTATGATGGCAGACATTTAGGACTTCTGCATCTTTGTCTTGAGGTGTATACATATTTTTAGTTTTAAGCATCTTAAAACATGGTTGGGGATAAGAAATGAAGGTTTAACATTAACACAGCATTAAACCAATAACATGAGATTAAATTCAGCCAAACAAACTTCACAGTTCTAATAGAAGATAATTCTAGGATGGACACATCTGGAAAGAAAGCAGCAGTGAAAGAAACAAAGTAATGGTGTTGAAAGCCTGTATTGAAAGCAAACACCCAGTTTGAGCCATTTTGCACAGAGCATGCCACAGGTATGCCATGCTCCCCAAAACTGAGTTTCTAGCTGAAATGAAAATGTGAAAAAGTCTGCAGGAACCTTAAAAAAACACTAGAAGCCAAATAAAAATTATATATGTAGATGGAAAGACCAACAAAAAGCATCTGTGTGAATAACTGATTGATTCCAGTTCTCATATCTTAAAGGAAAAAAAAAAAAAAAAAAAGAGGAAATGTTTAGTTTTAACTGGCAGCTTTGCACCAGCACAATCCTCCAAAATAAAGAAACTGTGCAAACAGGAGACTAATGCAGCTGAAATTGCATCTCTTGCCTTTATAATTTCTCCATATTTTCCACACAGAAAATATTTCCTATTCATGCGTATACTGTACCTGCATAATGTCCAGTTGCATGGCTGGGTGCTTATAAAAGCAGTGCTAACTTCAGCAGTCCTGACCCTCAGCATAAAGGTCTTGTCACATCGCCTTAGAGATAATCCTGTGCAATTAATACGGATTGCATGTGCCAGATTTGAATCTGATATGCTGCACCAAAATTGTGACAGAAAGCCACAGATAGGAGCAACTATCAAGAGCTGAAGCTAACATTCTCTATTTCAGATGAGAATGGGAGTTTATAGCACTGTTAACAAGGCTGAACAGAAATATGGTGGCATCATATCCAACCACGTCAGTCTATTTCAGCACCAGCAGACCCCATTTTCCTTTAAACTTATTTTTATGTTATATATTTCTATTTCACATATTTCTTTATTATGCTTTTTAACAGCACTGACTAATGCATTAAGAAGTTTCTGTTACTAGCTTCACAATACTTTTGCTAAAAAACATATGAATAGCTATTACCATGTTTATATTATTGGCATCAGAACATATCACATAACTTTATCTCTCTAACCAGCAAATACGACATTAACCTTGTTGGAAAAAACAATAATTGCCTCAACTGAACCTATATCTTGAGTTGTTTGTGTGAAAAACATGTTTTAGACAGGAATATTCTGTATTTGCATTGCAGCATTGGCCAAAGGGAAGGCTATAGGTTTGGTTACCTAGAGACAGACAGACCTCTTCACTATTGCTCTTCTGAGCTGTAGTGAGAAATAGTAAACTTAACTTTAGTGGGGCAGAGCAGAAAGAGTGGCTTTTTGCCAGCCATCTTAAGAATCCAACTAGACTTGGAAAAGATAATAGTTGGAAGAATCTAGTTCAGCATTTATTCTTGGTTGGATCCAGAAGTCAAGCCAATCTATCACAGGATTAGATGGAAATGTTGCCTAGGTAAAGGGACTGAGTGTTTAACTGGTAAAACACATTGTTCTCTTAAAGATGTTACAGATTCCTTTCTCTCTTGAGGTGTTTTTGGGGTTTAGCTTATTTAGCTTTTTTTTTTTTTTTTTCTTTTTTTTTAAAGCAAAAATACAGCATATTGTGTCCCCTGTATCAGTCAGTATGTTTCATTGATACCACAGGAATGAAGACTTGGAAATTTGTTTTCCACCACCTTGGGGTCTGCCTTGCACTTCTGTTTAACGTTAGACAGATGTCTCTTGAAGCAGAATCCTTACACTTGACACTATCAGGGAGTGTAGTATCCAAAAGGTCAGTAGTTTTTCATCCAGCTGTAACTGTAGAGACAACTGACAAAATGGAAACATTCCTCTGCTGATGGTTGACAGCTACTTTTTAGAGGTGGAAACCAATGCAAGGCAGAGGAGAATCCAGCCTTCAGTCACTTTGGTAGAAAGTACACAGTTTGACCCTGAATAATCCAGGGGCCATGAACAACCCTGAGCCTCTCTGTGCTGCTTAGACAATTTCAGAGACCATGAGCTCCTTCTACATCCAACCTGTCAGAGCCACAGAGTCATCTCTGAATTTTCTTTATCTCATGTCCACGTTCTCAGTGAAGGAAGGCTTGGTGGAGACACAGGCTTCCTCTGCTCTGCTTCTTCAATGGCTTCAGCACTTACTGCAACACAGGTTAGTCTAGCCCAAAAAGACGGACAAGAGGGTGTCACAGAGGGTCTGACAACTGGTGCAGGACTTGTGTCTTCATTAGCTTTGCACTTGTTTTTATGGTTTTGTTTCGCATTATTTTTTTCTGTGCATGAAGCTGCCTCAGACATGCCTCTTATCACAAAGGAAGATTCTGCATAATTAATTCTCAGCATTACGGTCCCACTTGATAATTAATTTATTAATTCTCTTGCTGTGTAACTGTTTCTCTACTTAACTGACTGACTTTGGTAATAGTTCTCTGCATAATTGATTCATATTGCTGTTGATTCTCCCCATTTTTATTTAATATCAGAAATGATTTGCTTTATAACTGCCTCAATGCTTAACTCACTATCTACACAATTGCTTGGTATCATAATTGATTCACTGCTTAACTGTCTCACAGGATAATGAACAGCAAGTTACAGTCTTCCACTTCTCACTTCCATTTCCCTTCCCTACATCTGCCTCTTTCTTTCTCTGCATGACAACTCAAATCTTGTCAGACATCCATTTTAGCCCCTCAGCCCAGTACAAAATGTCACTGCTACCATCAGTCCCCTGGCCTATATTCAGATTCCTCCAGCCCCCTTTGAGTCTGTCCCCTTTGCTCTCCCAGCTGCATTACACAGAGTCAAAACAGCTTCTGGGTTTGTCATATACTCTTAACATATTCCCAGCTTGTTTTTCAAACCTTTATGCTCATCTCTTCTGTCCTCCTTCCACCACTTCAAGTTCATGTCTGTCCCCTCTACAGACATTTTTATCTACTATTAACTCTAGTAATCTTTCCTTTGCACATTTACACCTGGAAGACACCTCTGGACTACTCCACAAAGCCTCTTCTCTGCCTCCTCCTTAAAATCTTCCCTCAAACCCACACTTTCTGCACTGCACACAATGCCTGCTACACCACAGGTCACTACAGAATTACTGTCCTCATATGATAATGGTAAAACTTTAAAAAGGCTGGCAGCACACCCAGATTGCTCATGCATCCTTGCACACACCATCACACGGCTCCTGATCGTAATTCTCTTCACAGCATATCATGTCCTTCTTAAAAAGCACACACAGGCTGCTGACTTTGTCTTGTGTATTTGCACTGCCCTGCCTGAGACAACTGGGAAAAACTGTAAATAATAGATGCATTTCCAGAAAGTTAAAATCCAACACACAATAATCCCTAAGGAGGAAAGGTTCCACCAGTAGAGACGATCCCCAAATTCCGACCTACTCCCGCCCTTTTCACTGGCCTGGAAATTATATTTTTTTCCAAATCTTCTGCCAGTATGAACCAGACCTCTGAGGAGCAATTAAAATGCAGCACAGAAAGTCCTGCCTGGCAATCCCACTGCAGGATTCCTTTGGTAAAGAAGTAAGATCAGGGTTGTGGGGACATGAAATTCTTATTTGCAACTTATATGATTCCTAGCATGAAAAGATAAAAAATAAGAAACTCCTATGGATAATCTCCTCCCTGTCTTCTGTCTTCCTGCATATAACAGTCAGAAGCAGCTGCTGCTGTCCCTCAGTATCATGACAACAATTCCTCCTGCCTTTATTCAGTGAAAGGTGGCGAATACATAAATATTTTGTATACAAGGTAATACTTGGGTTAGTAGGAAGGGATATTGGTCCAAATAGTCCTCCATTGTAATGGCACATAGTTTTGATAGCCTTAAACACAGAGGTAATTTATCTGTTCATTCTAAGGGAAAAACACATCCGATGAGAACATAGCAGGATTTAATATTCTAATATAAATGCCATTTCTTACTGCTGTCAACCACAGCACTTGAATAAATATTACACCTCCTTCCTTTAAGAAATCACAGCAGGGTTATTTCTGGTAATTGAACCAGCTTCCAGGGAGATGCACTCCGCTGGTGGTTTCTGCGAGGAGTTCGGTGCATGACCCCATTTTAAGATCTCTGGAATAGCTGTTTAGCGACTCAGAGGATCAGGTCAATTGGTTTAAACCTCGTCTGGGTCCCAAGGCTGAACTGGAGCGGCACTGACAGGCAGCACCAGCAGCAGTTACTGCTGCCACCTATGGGTACCATCATTTTGGCTTCATTCCTCAGCGATCCTTTCTTCCTGTCAAGCCATCTATACCTGTTGGCGTGTGTAAACAAGTGCAACGGAAGAAACCTCATACCCATCACTGATTTTTCCCCTAAAAAGAAAACAAAATAACAGAGGAAGGACTTCACCTATGCATGCCCCTGAAAAGAATCGGAGAAGATTCTGAGCACGTAAAATTATTATGTGCTGTAGATAAGGAAAACAATGGTATCTTTTATTTTCTGTCTTTGGTGTTTAGGGTGCTGTCTTCACTTTAACATCACTGGAGCACACTCATCCCTGACATAACAGCACTGAAATTATTTGAAATGTACCTTATCTTTTTATATTCATGCAAAAGCTGTTACAGCCCTTTTCTTCCATTCAACGTGGGAAAGCATTCATGCACTGGTGACTCTCATTCTTTTACATACTGGGAGTTTTTTAGCTTTTTTCATTTAGAATTAAGAATAGTTTGGGGCATTCATCACCCCTGACAGCTGTTAATCCCCCTGAACTTTATACAATTACTGTGTTAAAATATTTTAAGTAAGTAACAGTACTAGTTAATGCTATTTTGGATTGCACTTGCTGTACTTTTAGCTCATTAGTCTGTCTCTGACAGTGGCTAGTCCCAGATTCTTGAGGTACAAAATGAAGAACCTCAATAGCAGAGAATTATTGCAAGGGCACAGGAACCAGTCCCTTGCTATTATAGGGAACTGTATTGTAAAATCCCTTTCACAAGCAAACCACACTCATCTAAGAACAGATTTCAGTTTTTGATCCCTCCTGCTTCCCGTGGAAAAGCTTTTCACAAGCCGTACTGTTGAGCAAAAACCTTTTAATTTCCAATTTATTTATTTATTTACAGCCCCTTTATGCTGAATGTTCTTTTACTAGTAATGTTCTTTCACAAAAACTGTAGGGTTTTTTTAATTATTTTTACTCTTCCATTTTGCTTACAGATGAAAACAAGAATCCCTCTCAAGCTTTGTTTTTTCTTAGTTAAACAAGCCAGTTTCTTTTTAATCACCTGCGACTGAAAGGATGCTTCGTTCCCCTTGATTATCCTGTTTACACAAGGGTCTTAGTTTCAATTGGATTCATCTTTACTGTACTGAAGTGACCAGAAATGTATTCCATACTTGAAATTACATTATACTCAAGGGTCAATGAAACTTTCCATGAGAACCGCTGAAAATATCCTACTTGATACACCACGGGGTTACATTTGCCTTCTCTGCAGCCATTGCACATTGGTGGGTCAACTAATATGTCCCAGAGCTCACTTTATCCTCCTTCAGTTTTCACCTAGAAGTACAGAAGATGTTGTAATTAGTTCTTATTTTGCACTTGGCATTACTTTGCCATTTCTGTTGCCCTAGTTTCTAAGGCCATTCACCACTTGTTCTTGCTCTGCAGATCTCACTTTTACAACCAAGGGGGTTGTAATTCCATAGATCAGTGAATGCTGTGTGCCTGCAGGGATGAAGTTTTCAGGACACTAAGCATTTGCTTAATTTATAGTCTTTAAGCAGGGTCTATCAGCTTTCAAGGAGTAATGGATAGATTAAAGTCGAGCATTAAGCAACTTAGAATCATGAAATAGCAGAAAGTTTTTTGTCCTGTTGACTCTCCTGGCTTGCAACTGCACCATTTCTGCCTTTTCATGGAGAAATTAGTCCCCAATGCTCAGTTATCAAAACAGAAAACTCTGAAGCTACTGTAGCCTACTGAAGGTGCCTCCAGAACCCAGAGAATCTACCTGCTGGTAGTACACAACAATCTCCAACATGGAGAAAATGGTAAATAGGATGTGGAAGATCATAGAGTCATGGAAGGTTGGAAGGCACTTTAAACAGCATCTGGTTCCAGCCCTCCTGCCATAGGCCTGAATATCTTCCACTACACCAGGTTGCTCAAAGCTCCATCCAGCCTGGCCTTGAGCACTGCCAGGAATGAGGCAATCATGGCCTCAATGGGCAACCTATCCCAGTGCTTCACCACACTCACAGTAAGGAATTTTTTACTAGTATCTACTATAAACCAACTCTCTTTCAAGTTCAAAGTCATTCCCCACTGTCCTGCCACTACATGCCTTTGTAATTGGCGTCTCCCCATCTTTCTTGTGGGCCCTCTTTAGGTATCGGAATGTGCTACAAGCTCTCTCTGGAGCTCTCTCTTCTTCAGGGTGAACAATCCCAGTTCTTTCAGCCTGTTCTCCTGTAGAAGAGGTTCTCCAGCCCCCTGATCATGTTCATGACCTTACTCATGTTCATGAACTCACTCTGGCACATCCATGTCCTTCATCCATTGGGGACCCCTGAGCTGGATGTACTAGTGCAGATGGGGTTCCACAAGAGCTGAGTAGAGGGAGAGAATCACCTCCCTCAACCTGGTGACATGACACTGGAAAATGGAAAAAAAAAAAAAAAGAAAAAAAGAAAATGTTGATCTCTGACACAAAGTCATCTGCCCTAGGAGATCTCTGTAGCTTATAGTAGTGACTTTGCTTTCATTAGAGAAGATGAAAAGGGGCACTGTGTGATAGCCCAGCATGTGTGGGTGCATCAGGCCCTGAATGGGCTGGCTCCAGTCACTGTCAGAGCCTCCGTCTGTACAGCACTTCTTACACCATTATCTGCCATCATGTCCAGGCACAAAAAACAACTGCAAAATGCAAACTGGCAGATGATATAAAAGAAGATGCTTCAGTAGTCAGAGTTTTGCCTTTCAATTGCCACAACAAGCACAGGGCTTTGAAAGGGATCATTGAAGAAAGTATCAAGGGAAATACACTGCACCAGTTTCTGAATCATCCATAGAATGAAAAGACAACTGCCTGCAGACTTACAAATGTCAGCCATTAGTGCTGTGCTACAGCCAGGCAGTGTGCATGGAACAGCCAAGCAGATGCAGTGAACTTAATAGGCATATTTCTGCTTTTACTTACCATGAAAACTAAACAAGGCTGTGCGAGTCAGCCTGCTGATGTCCCTAACCATCAACAGTGCAAGTGGTTTAAGAAATGACTGCTCATGCAGTCTGCAAGTATAATGATATCCCTCCGATACACAGAAGTAATATTTATAGTTTATTTTGTAAAAACACCAAGGGCTTCTACTGTTCTGTGTTATCACCAGGACAGCTGGAGGGAGGTGCTGCTAAAGCCCTGCTGGCCTTGCGTACCTGCAGTGACACTGCTGTGCTGCTGTGACACTGCCATGTGCCATGGTGGGTCACCTACCTTTACACTTATATAGATACACCTGAATGATGCCATCTTCATGCTGATTTGCTGTAATTATTGATTCTAGTAGGAAGAAGAAAAGGTGTTGTGCGCTTTATTCTGTGAATTTGTATCTAACAGAAAAAATATCAACCTGCTCTGAAGTAAGTGCTGCCTGGAGAAAATGGCAGTGGGATGAACCAACTTCTTCGCCTATTAATTTCCTACAAATAGTAAGTAATGTGTCTTAACAGCACATAAGGAAAAAAAACCCGTTTTCCTGTATTCCCCAGAAACCTGTATTTTTGGCAGAACCAAACAAACAGCACACCTGACCCACCCTAGTGCTTAGGGCACCTGTTCAATGGTTAAGGCTCCAGACCCACCAAGTTGCCCAATCCCGGGCATTACTTGGTTAATAACTTCAAGCCCCGAAATCTCAGTCCCATTGCAAAGCGACAAGTTCTGCCTGAAATTGTTTGTCTGGTTTGGTGGTTTAGGGGTTACAGCGGCAGCGCTGCACTGAGTNGGCTCGGGGGGACCTTATCGCTCTGTAGAACTACTCGAAACGAGCCTGTAGCAAAGTGCAGGTCGGCCTCTTCGCCGAGACAACCAGCGACAGGATAAGAGGACTCCAGCTGTGCCAGGAGAGGTTTAGGTTGGACATTGGGAAGAATTTCTTCACAGAAAAGATGACTGTACTATGGACTGGCCGCCCAGGGAGGTGGTGGAGTCACCGTCCCGAGGGGTGTTTAAGGACGTGGCACTCAGTGCCATGATCTGGTTNCAATCCCGGGCATTACTTGGTTAATAACTTCAAGCCCCGAAATCTCAGTCCCATTGCAAAGCGACAAGTTCTGCCTGAAATTGTTTGTCTGGTTTGGTGGTTTAGGGGTTACAGCGGCAGCGCTGCACTGAGTGTAGGACTAGATGATCTCAAAGGTCTCCTCCAGCCTTGACGATACCATGATCCCACGATGTTATGGTTCTGTGACCGGGGGAGTGCCCGTCCCCACTGCATGGAGCCCGCACCGCCCTCACAAGCACCGCCCCGTGGCAACGCGGCCCGCCCGCGCCGCTCTTCTCGCCGCAGCCGCTCCGTGAGCCGTGGAATCAATCGCCGTCGCTGGCGGCGTCACCTGCCGTGTTTGGCTGCGTCCCGGAGGCGGAAGCGGGACGTCGCCGCTGGCGGAAGTGAGCCGCCGGGGCGGCGTGTGCTCGGCGATGGCAGCGCAGTAGTGGCGACGGCAGCAGCGGCAGCAGCGGCAGCAGCGGTTTCCCTCCTTCCCCTTCCCTATTCCGCCGTCGGGACCGGGTGGCGCGGCCATGGCCGGGGCNTAGAACTACTCGAAACGAGCCTGTAGCAAAGTGCAGGTCGGCCTCTTCGCCGAGACAACCAGCGACAGGATAAGAGGACTCCAGCTGTGCCAGGAGAGGTTTAGGTTGGACATTGGGAAGAATTTCTTCACAGAAAAGATGACTGTACTATGGACTGGCCGCCCAGGGAGGTGGTGGAGTCACCGTCCCGAGGGGTGTTTAAGGATGTGGCGCTCAGTGCCATGGTCTGGTTCACGGCGTGGTGTTTCGATCAAAGGTTGGACTCGATGATCGCAAAGGTCTTTTCCAACCTAATTGATTCGCAGATTCTGCCTCTTGGCGGTTCACCTCATGCCCCACCTTGCGTTCATCCTGTCAGGGTAGTTTATACACTACACATCCCAGTGGAAACAATGCACTGTCTTAGATTGGCTTTCAATGTTGAAAGTGTTTTCTGCAAAAACAGTAAGTGGCAAATTGTGAGTGATTACTTTTTCCTAAATGGCAAGTGATGAAAATTCACTTCCTTAACAAAGAGTGTGTGGATTTAGCCCTCCAGCTTCGAAGTGCTCACAGGTCCCACCTACAGAGGTGATTCTGGTAAAGGAACATATGCAGGACCCTGTCAATTGGAAGGATTTTTCCCAGAACATTGTATTCCTGGAGGGCATCTCGTAAAGGCAGCAGTAGCATAGTGTGCAGTTCTTGCAGATAGAACTTATTGATCAGATGTCTTTTCACTTCCAAGCAAGCTGTGGTAATCTAAACACAAACTATTTTGCCATAAATGGAAAACATTCTGGGTAGTAAGGAAACTCCTGGTAAGCAGACATGTTGATAAAATATTCTTTCTTAAGAAATAACTTTGGGTTTGTTTATCTTTTTTTTTCTTCTTTTTTTTTTCTTTTCCCAGATGTAAGCATCTCTGTGTCATCTTTACAAAGCAAAGAGAGTATTTCCTTGCCGGGAAATAGGAGGCTTTATTTTGACACTCATGCGCTGGTATGCCTCTTGGAAGAAAATGGTAATTTGTTTGAAACAAGTAGCTATTTTTAATGGCTTTTCTAAGTGCTTTTTTAGTTTACAAAGTTGGTTACTTTTCCCTGACATGCAGTTTTACACCTTGGTTTTTATGGATTTTTGGGCGGTCTGTCTATATACTAGGTAGGGAGATACAAGGTCTTCTTCGGGTTCAAAAAGGAAACAGTTAGCTTATGTAACTTTGTTTGGAGTAATTTTTACCCTATTGGTAGTTAAAAATGCTAAGAAAAAATGAATTTTTAAGATCTGAGAGCAAAAGACCCCGGAGTATTCAAGGCAGTGGTTTAAGTGTATTGACTGGATTCCTTCATATTTAGTATATTACACCTTGAGTATGCACCAATGTGTTAAAATTGGATGGAATATGGACTCCTTTGTACAGTGCAGCTTTTAGGATAGAGCGTAAAATACTCTATAAAATAGTATGCTAAAATATAGATAAGGGAATAGATTGTTTTGGATTCAATGCTGAGGTGAGAGAGGTACCCTAAGGTGAAGCTCAGTACAGCTCAAATGACTTGTGACAGCACTCCATTCCTAAAACAGAGAGGTCCAAGTCCCCTTCCCCTGCCAGGTGGTTTCTTCTTTTCCCATGTGCTGGGAACTTCTCAGGAAACTCTCCAGGTCTTTTTCTTACTTGGTATTCTGAGACGCTAGTTTAATGAGCTGCTGGATCAGTTGAGTGAGCATAGGTCAGAGTGTCAGGAGGAGGGATAAGGGGAGAGGGAGCCTTTTAGTGGTAGTGAACTTTCATATCAGTTCAGCTACTGAAAGTGACTTGCTCTCAGCTGTGCTTGCTGTTGCTGAACTGCTGGTTGGTTGGAAAGAATCATGTTCTTGCAAGTGTTTCTTTTTATAATGATTAACTCTTGTTCGTGACATTTTTACTCCTACATTTTGAGGGTGGAAAAGATGAAGGTATTTTTAGGGACAGTGTTTTACTATAGTTTCCAATATATTCAGTTCAAAGAGTTTCTAATAGGCACTCAGAAGCTGGTAGACCTAGAATCAGGACAGTTTGCTTTGTTTTTATTTGTTGAGTTTTGTATATCTTCAGTGGCACTGAAGTATAATACTTTATAATTTATAGTATAATGAAGTATCTGCTTTTCAGGGTCAGAATTCTTGCCTGCTCATGGAAGTAACCACATGTGAGAGGTGACATTCCACAAGAACTGTGGAAAACTCTGTTTATCCTGCTGATAGTATAATAGTGCTGTGCTATGGAAGCAGTCATCCTATGTCACAGACATTTTGGGGGGGGGAACTTGCAGGTACTGACTGCGCTCCTTTGTTAGTGCTGGATCAAGAGGTCTATGTTTTATTATCTTTCATAACTGACATTTGTTGTAATTTGGTGCTGAGTATCAGCAAGTGGCATTTCTGTAAACTGTCCAGATTTGGATCTCTCTCTGAATGTTGCTTTTTGTTTCACTTAGGATTCACTACTCAGCAGTCTGAGGTCATTGTATCTGCATTAGTGAAAATCATGAACACCAACCTGGATATGATTTACAAGGACATGGTCACCAAAGTACAGCAGGTTAGATCAGAGGCAATGGTGGGCTTAAAGTAAATTAAAGCCTTCTATGCTGCTAATGAAGTATGTGTTGCTGTTTATTACTGTTAGACCCTGCATTTTCAAAGTTTGAAGGTGAAGAGTTAACATTCCTGTATACCTATTGACTGGTTCATTTTGTCTTGAGTTTATCAGATAGTTGCCCAAGTGTTGTGATGGACCTTGAGATTTGAGTTCTGTGGGTTGGTGTGCAAATCACAAGTAGTTTTTTAGTTTCAACCTTAGAGTGACACGACACAGAGTTACTGAGACAGCTTAGACAAGCATAAGAAGTATTCAATGCCTGGACTTGAATTTCTACATGTATTCTTTTGTAGACTTGTAACAGGGAAGTACAGATCACCTCAGTTAGTCACCACCCTGTTATCTGGTACTTTTTTATTTATCTCTATGTCTCACAGTGACATTTGTGTTGTATTAGAATCGAGCTGAAGTACAGCCTGTGGCTGCTCTGTGAGCCTGGAGTTCACAGCCCCTTGTCGCCTTCCCAGCAGGAGCTGTCACTTGTTTCATAGTAACCAGGCTGCTGCCTTGAGACTGAGAAAACAGGAGCTGCTGTCTCTGTAGTGTAACAGTCTTGGCAGAAGGTGTCTCTTTAAAAAGTGGGATACTGCAAAAGTGGATTTTGTGGCACTTTCCATCTAGGGAGGTTTCAAGCCAATCTTCCTTAGTTTTAGATTGTAGGCAAACCTACAGTCCTCCTCTTGTGCTGAATTTGTTCCACAGTCACTCAGGGAATGCCATGTTAAAGGATCCTTTTCTCCCATGGTTAGTTGTATTTTACAACAAGCAGTCTCAGCTTCCTTCTCTGCCTAGCTTTTCTGAATGAAAATTGTTTTGTGTTGAATTTAATGTTGCTACTGATGGTAGATGTTTTCTGAGACTCTTAGATTTGACCCTCAAGTGACTTTCTGCCATTAAGATGCAATGTGTAGGTTTGTATGGTAGCTCAGGAAATGTGTGTGCCATCAACAGTGGGCCTTATGATCAATTTATATTTCCTTATGGTCTTTGATTACACAAAGAGAACAAAAAATTGGAAGAAAGATTTAGAATGTTGTGGATGAGCCATTATCAGAGTATTACCTTGGTTAGACAAAACCTCAGGGAAAAACAGATTTACATGTGTGTGTATGTATATGCATGAGGAAGAGAAAGAATATGGAAGATTCTGGTCCCTGTTTCCTGAGTCCACTGGGGAGAAGAGAGAGCAAGAACAATCTGGAGACACTGAGGAGTAAGAAAAGAGTTGTCCATGCAGTACTCTTTCTGTAGACGTTTTGTAATATGTCCAAAACACATTTTTTTCAGTCTTGTGGTCAGGTAGCCTGAAGAGGCATCTTTAGATGCTACTTGGAAATAAAATGCTGCGAAGTAGAATTGCATTTTGTGACAAAACTGAAGTTAGAGTGCTGTGTCAGATTTACAGGAGTCTTAGTCCAGAACCAAAAGCAAGGCACTACTTATTAGAGGAAGATCTTTAGTAGAGAAGGCAGTTCCTATTTGCGTAAGTGGGTAGTGTAGGATCTAGAACAATGTCTACAGACTTTTTCCTCCTTGAAAGTTGCAGGGAATTCTTGTTTGTCTTCTGTCAGTTCAGTGTAATGGACTCAGATGAGCAATTCAAAGCATCAGTGTGTGATTCTGAGCAGTGAGGCAGAGACTTCTTTGCAGGGTGGGGCAAAAGAGGTAATTACAGAAGAGTATGGTTGCACTGAGGCATTTTGGTGTGAAAGCCAGCTTAAGAATTTGGTGACTTGGAAGCAAATGTTTCCTAGGCTAATAATTGAATTATTCTGGTCTGTGTTAGCACTGCCAATTTTGTCAGGCCTTACCAACATTTGAGCCTAACTTGCTTCTTTGGTCACTGTCACTCTATCCTGCTTTCTGAAACTTGGACAATCAACCTGAAATTGCTGAATTAAAAATTTCAGGGTACCAAAATAGTCTTTCATATTTGTAGGCACAAATGAGGAAAAACGTTATAGTTGTGATGTGTTCTGAGGTTCTTCTTCCTTCTTTTAAAGGAAATTGCACTTCAGCAAGTAATGTCCCATATTGGTGGTGTGAAAAAGGACATGATTATTTTGGAAAAAAGTGAATTTTCAGCACTTCGTTCAGAAAACGAGGTAAAAATTACTGTCTTGGAAAGTGCTACTCTAGAACCTGCTTTTATCCTTTTGGTTGGGTTTTTTTTAAATAGTGATGTAGAAAAGCATCTTTTGCCCAAGGAGATGACTGGGGCTGGGATGGTTTGGCACCTTCATTGATGCCCTTGTTGATGGAGGAGAGCAGAGGGCACCTTCAGCAAGTCTGCAGATGATCCAAAGCTGGGAGCAGCTGCTGATACACCAGGCAGTTGTGCTGCCATTCATGGGGACATCAACAAGCTGGGAAAATGGGGTGACAGGAATCACATGAAGTTGAACAAGTGGAAATGCCCAGTTGTGCCCCTGGGGAATGCCTGTAGGCACCAGGGCAGGCTGAGGGTGGCCCAATGGAAAGCAGCTTGGCAGGGAAGACCTGGTGGATGCCAAGTGGACCATGAGCCAGTGATGAGCCCTTAGGGAGAAGCAGCCAGAAGCGGCCTGGGCTGCGTGAGGACGGCTGCCAGTGGGACACTGCTGATTTCTGCCTTGTGCTGTTGTTTGGAAGGGCACAATACTGAGTAAACATGCATGTGTATTCACCTATACACATACTGGGGACATAGAATAGTGCTTGGTTTGCCTGCCTTTTCATGTTATGAATTATAGTCACTGTTACTGATCATGAAAATTCAGTGGATTTCTAGATTGTGTGGTTTTTTATACAGTAATAAAGTCTAAAATTTTTTTCATATTCTCACAGAAAATAAAACTTGAGCTCCAACAGATAAAGAAGCAAGTCACGGTAAGATACTGTACCAATATAATTAAAATTTAGCACCTAATTAGCTGGAAAAAATAAGAAGTGTTAATTTCAGAATTTTATTTTCTAAGCTGTGTTTAATTGTTATGATACATGTGATACTGAAATTGCTGTTGACAGTACACCGTGGGCTGCAGCAATGGCACTGTCATGCATCTCTCATTTATGGGCACAGGAAACTGTGACTAGTACAAGAGGTGAACCAAAATATAACCAAAGTTATTTTTATGTCCTCAATTCAGATTGAGAAAGTAGCTGCCATGTCACAGTTAGGGCTGAGGAAGTTCTGCATTTAGGGCTGCCTGTACTTTAAAGATGCAACATGCACTTAAAATCACAGTACTTACTAATTGTGGGGGTTTGATTGTTTGGTTTGGTGTTTTTTTTGTTTCTTTTTTCTCTGAAGACTTACCTGTTACCTGTCCAGAATTTAAAAGAGTCTTTAAATGTCTTTTTAAGGCCACCAAGTTTAGGGCCATTATGTTTGGTCCCATTTGTTTGGGAGCAAATGACCATTGCAAGAAACAGACTCTGTGTAGAAAACTTAGTCTGTTTTAAAATACATTTGACAACTAATTTTTGAATTGTAACTTATTTATGGTTTTAGTTGCATGTAGATGAGTTAGTGTAACCCACTGGTAGAGCATCAAGGATCTGAGTCATCTTTTCTTAAAAGCTAGATATCTTTATATTTTACTTTTAACCATAAATTCAATTCTCACAAGGGCATCTTGTTATATTCTTGCTCATACAAAAAGACACAATATAAAACTTCAAGGAAAATTTCTATTTTTTGCTTTATTAAACCATAATGTATTCCATTGAAATGACAACTAATGAAAAATTAATTAAAGTTCAAAATTCAAACACAGAAATTGAGCCTAAGTATTGTTAATGCTAGTCTAATGAGCTGGCACTGGCCTACTTGAGAAATGCTTACTTGGTTGTAGCAGTAGAATCTCCCAGAACATCAGCAATCTTTTGCTTCTCCCACATATTCATCTGATCAGCAGTTTGCCACATGACAAACTGTCAGCTGGCTGGAATTCCTGCCAGGAAGTTGCATTAAAATGGCATCTGTCACCAGGAAAAGCAGGACTCACAGCTATTGATAAAGTCAAAAACAAGTGTACAGCTTAATGGTAGTTTTAAAAAGTTAGATGTTTAAAAAGGCATTGAATGTTTCCTGACTTCTAGAATGTCTATAGCTTTTGGTGAAAACCCTAGATGTAGTCTTTAGAAACAGATTTTCTTTTACATTGGAAGGTGAGAAACCGCTTTGAACGTTATTTTGAGCATCAAGATTGCTTCATAGAAGAAATCCAACTTACAGGTGTAGCCAGACATGGGTTTCTAGATACCAGAGAGAGCTGCAGGATATCTAAAACATTCTCTGCATTTATAGCAGGATGTGCTCTCAGTTAAGTGCTGTTCTCAGGGTTAAAAGTAATTTTTAGTCTTTGGTTTTGAGATCCAGTTCATACTATAGGACATCATGCTTCCCAGGTGAAGAATATAAATACTTAGTACTTCTGAAAATTGTATACATTAATTGGAGAGAAGCTCATATTCATGAGATATATAAATAAAGATACAATGTATTTGTCTAATTCTTTCTGCTTATGATAAAATGGAAGACCTTCCTTGCTGCTTTATACTTTTTCCTATTAGGATGAAATTACCAAAGTTCGTGCAGATAACAAGTTAAACCTAAACCTGGAGAAGAGCAGAGTAAAAGAACTGGTAAGTTTTGGTTACTTCTAGAAACATCTCAACACTGAGCAATCTCCAAATTCGCGTAAGAGCATCTTACCCAAAGAGCATTTTTATACTACCCGAGAGTGTCACTCAGCTTCAAGATGGTGATAATCCAAGTTACTCATCCTTATGCTGGTATATGCAAGGTGCCATGTTTGGGTCTGTATGTCTTACCTGTTTTGATCTTGTTTTAATACCAGGATTAACATATTACACTTGCATATATTAGATATTCGATCTAATGGGCTGACTAGCTGCCTAGAGGGTTTTCTATTTTATATCTCTTTCTCTGTTTACACACTTAATATTGTTTACACACTTTGTTGAATCATCATTGAAGATATTTCCCTGTATCTAGTTTGTCAGAAAATACCTACTATGGAACTAGTTGTAATTTTGTTTGTTTGTTTGTTTTTTTATTGTAAGTTATCCTGGTTCATATAATTTTTGAGCTTTGAAACACCTGGTAGATCTGAATTGATGTAATCTTAAGGCAATGTAGATGTAAAATTAGAAGATTAACAAGTCTTTGCATTATGCATAGGACTCTAGAGTTCTGTTCTCATAGATTTTTTTTTTCAGTAGCTTTTAGGATCTCAGTGAAATGGCATCTTCTAAATGGAAGGATCTTTTAATGATTTTTTCTAAATTATTATTTCTTTCTCAGTCCTTTTTTCTAGGTGTGTCATAAAGACATAATAGTTATCTTCAATCCAGGCAATAAGAACTGTTGAAATAGATACCATTTATCTTCTGTGTATGCCCCTAGAAGTTTCTCACAGTGTTTGGTTTAGGTAACAGCTGTGTTGGTGACTCAGTATAATGCCCACGGTAGATGCTTGAATAAAGTACAATTTGAGCAGGTAGACTTCTTGTTTAAAGGTTAATGTATCATGCTAATGTTTTTAAAAAGTCATACGAAATGTAAGCATTGTGTATATGATAAGTTTTGCAATAATTTGGGCATACAAAACTTATATGAAACCACTGCAGCAGTGATAAATGAGGCAGCAATGTTTTCTTGTATGTTAATGTGGAATCATGGAATGTGGACTTTGGTCTTTTGTGTAGAACACAACTTTATTTTGCCTCCCAGAAAAAGCAAACTGTGCATGTCAACTTTCTCTTAAAAAAGTTGACCAACTTTAGTCTGTTGTGTAACTATAATTTCATAGTTTCTATGGAAACTGCTCTTTTTTTTCCTCCCCCCACCCCACCATTTAATTGCCAGCTCTGCAATGCATGAACAGAAGAGGCAAAAGGCAGCTGAATGGGGAGCAGGTTGTAGCACATATGCTGAGTTGGGGGAAAGCTGTAATCTAGTATTTTCTGTAGTAGGCACAGCATCACTGTTATATTTACTTCAATTGTAATGTGACTAAGGACTGAGTATCCAGCTTCCTGAGGAAAAAAAATCTAAGGATAATTGAAGGTTACTGTGCATTCTTACTAAGTTACTTTTCAGAAGAGAGATGTCCAAAGTTTTTAATTGTTTTAACTTGAAGCAATAGGTAAAATGTTCTTATCCTTCAGTTTTACATGGAATAAGTGCTGAAAGAGAATTTCTTAATTTGCCTACACTGATGTTGATAGTCTTTAATGTTTCAAATTCTAAATGCTTTACCTTGTATTTTTTATAGTTTATAATTTTATAGTCTCTTCTACTTTATTTCTCAGAGAATCCTACCTTGCTTAGTGCACATCTCTTTATGTTGTGATTTATGTCTTCAGTGTACAGATATGATTTAAAAACTTGAAGTACAGTACAAAAACTTGTTTATATTCATGTGTTTGTGCATCACAGTGCCTCTAAGCTGGCTGTTAAAAACCTCAAGATGTATCTGACAAAACTGAATTTTTTCTGCACTGTGAAAAACATAGACTTAAGGGGAAATCTCCCTGTTGAATTTCAGAGTGGGAGATTTGGCCTTGTCCTTCCTTCTTTTTTCTTTATGCACTATGTTTATGTTGTTACAGACGTGATGATGACTTGTAGTAAAAGACCACTTTCACTGTCTTAAACCTAAGAGTAAAATCCTTGAGTCTGACCTAGAGAGTTCTAAACACAAAGCAAAAGTTTAAGAAACATCCAGAAAGAAGCTTGTAGAATATAAATCATTCAGAAGATGTGTCTTTGGCTAATTGCATCTATTTGAACTAAAACAGATGCACTATTTCAGTCCATAAAATTATTTTAATTCTCATGGTTCTTTTGATAGCGATCAATTCCTCAATGTGAGGTCCAATTCTTGCATTTTTACTGAAACATAATTTTGATTAGATTATTTTATAAATATTTTGCCATTTTGACACTTTCAAAAATGGAGATTTATATAAAATGTCTGCATTTCTTTTTTTATCCCTGTGTTCATTTTGCAGAATTTAATGACTCCGTTAATTGTAGACATGCCGTTATTTGTCTTTATGTAATTTTCTACATTTGTAGCAGCCTGCTGTCTTTTAACTTCAATTTGAGATCCATCAAAAGTCCAAACAGAGCTCTAGATCTTTAAGGAATGTTTTTCAGTACTGAGGCATTTATGTAGATTAACCTGATTTTAATGTTAAAATTAAATAAGCTTCCAGAGTGAAGGGAAAATAAGGTGACTTTCCACATGGGAATGTCAGTAGATAAGGCTATTGCTGTTTAATTCAGGATTCTGAGATGGGTGCCTGATGACTTTAGTACTCTTCACTGGAGACTGGTGCTTTATCAGTTGCCTATGAATAATTGCTCCAGTAGTGGGGCAGGAACCATGATAGGTGTCAAGGTAACTCAAGCCTGTTCATGAGTCAGAAAGGTAACCTGCTCTAAAGATATGCTTCCTTATTTTGGATTTAACTTTTCCTTGAACCCAAGTAGCCATAACTTAAAAATAAACCACAGCTTCTGATGATCCACAGACAAAAGGCTTCATGTGTGATACAAATGTTCTGTTTTTAACAAGTATACCATAAAATTGTGAGTGCATACAGTGCTGGCTAAACATTTCATTGATAGCTGAGTTTGATGTGATTTTAGAAAGTGTTCTCCCCGTCCTGAAGGCAGCAGATGGTTCAGTCTTGGTTGTGCTTGTATGCTCAATGGGTTAGTCAGCTGTTCCAGAGTTACTGTTTAGAGTCATAGGTCCTTGCTTTTCAGAAATGCAAATCTGCCAGCCTCTCTTCCAGCTGCTTACTAATGTATACAGTTTGTGTGGACGATGAGTGTCTGAAGAACTTGTTGCACGTCACTTTTCTGAAGTGTGCTTTTCGAAAGGACAGCAAGTACCCTACAATGCTGTCTCCCAAGTGCTGTCAGACAATCATCTTGTCCAGATTATGTGTTCTGCGTAATTTGGAAACAAAGAAACATGCTTTTAAGTGGGAAAAAAGTTTAAGGACAGTATCATGTTTAACTTTTTTTTTCCCCCTTCTAGTATTCACAAAATGAAAGAAAACTACTTGAAATGAGGACAGAAATAGTGGAATTGGTAAGAACTTACTAGCTGTTTATTACACAGCGAATCTTTTTGTACTTGTGTTATAGACCTTGTATCTTTTTTGGACTTGGTGATGTCCTTATGCACTTCAACTTATATGTCTTCAGAATAAAAAGGCTTTGAGATATTAGACCCTCTGCATGTATATAGGAGCTGTTCAGTAGTCACTTTGTTTTGAAACCTCATGCATGTAGTATTTTCTGTAGATGAAATTCCACTCACAGTGTGAAATTAATTCTTTCCCCCATGTTTAGAGAGAAACTCATTGCTAGACTGATTTGCTTTCATGTTTTAGAGGAGGTTTTTACCAAGTACTACTACTTCTCTTTGTTTCCTTTCTGTAGTTTAGGGAATTATCCCTAGGAAGTCATCTAGCAATAAATCATTAACTAACTCACAATGTTTCAGTAGTGCTGATTTGAAACTATCAGGAACTCAGCAGCTGTTGTTCTTAGATTACAAGTTGGATTTTTCAGTCTCTTTTGAATAATAATTGTGTCCCATATTTTTTTAGCAGAAGTCCTGTCTTCTGTTATAATCAGATTCTGAATTTGTGGCTGATTTTGTGGTAAAACTCACTGCAAGACAAAGACATGCTTTTCTTCAACAGAAAACCAATTCTCAGTTTTTCTAATGATCCATCAATCTCTGCTCCAGTGTGACTTTGTCACGAGAGGCTCTTAGGCTTCTCAATAGCTCTTACAATTGAGCAATGACTTTAGTCAGCAGGCTGAATGACAGATTGAAGTTAATGTTTATGCTGTTAGATTGAGATAAGAAGGCATCCAGTTCTGCCAGTTTCTAAATTACTTGTTAAGGAACACGTAATCAGATAAATATGCTGAGTTCACCAAATTATTCAATTCCTTGGATATAATCAGTTAAGAATGAACTTGTTCTCTTTGAATAAGGTCTGTATTAGCTCAGCTGATTAGAGCATGATGCTAATAATGCCAAGGTTGTGGACTCCATCCCTCTACAGGTCATTCACTGCAGACTTAGACTTACAGTTCTTGTGGATCCCTTCCAACTCAGAATATTCTGTAACTCCTGTAAGAATGCAAATTAATGCATTTAAGGAGGAAGCAAAAATACAACTTGAAGGGATGGGTTAAATTTCTAAATAAACTAGGAGGTGTTCAAATTGCATTGTTTTGTTGCTTTGCATTTTAGCACGCACAACAGGACCGAGCTCTGACCCAAACAGACAGAAAAATAGACACAGAGGTTGCGGATCTGAAAACAATGCTCGAATCGCACAAACTTGACAATATTAAATACTTAGCAGGTAAGGAATCTGGTGGTTGTCCCTGATGGTGAAACTGCCAAACATTGTTAAATGTTTGGCAAACTCTCAACTGGTTGTATTTATAAAGACCCTGATTAAAAACAAAACAAAACAAAACAAAAAAAAACCCAAACAAACAAACAAACAAACAAAAAACCAATTTGAAATAGCCTTAGGCAAGATTAGCAGCCTTATTTCTGTACTTAACCCAGAAGAAGTTTCCTATGATTCACAACTTTATTTTGCATGGGCTTTTTTTTCAGATTTTTGTCCTTCTTTATACTGTAAACAATAAATGTGTCTGTTAAAGACTGCCTGTTAACAAAGACCAAAAAGTTCTGTGCCTGACTTAATTTATGTAAGCAGCCTGCTGCATGCATTACTAGGATTTCTTCATCCATCTGATGGAGATCTGTGTGCAAAAAGGAACATTCCGGTTTTTCTGACTGTTCAAGGCCACATATTCTTTAAACTTCCATATTTACACAAATGCTTGGAAAAAATACTATATATGTGTGTGCCTACATTATTGCCCTAGGTTACTTTAATATTTTGACATTTTACTACTGAATGTGCAGTACTATTAAATGAGATTTGCAGTAGAAAATTATTCTGGTTTAGATTTTCTGATTATTTTTCACAGTGGGTTTTGTCAAAAGTACAATCACATAAGCCTAATAGTACTGTATTTCAGACATATCATTTAGAGAGGACCAATAAAAGGAAAAATAAAAGGTGCTTTATTAAAATGAGAAGAAATGCTGTTACCTACCATTCATACTCAAAAACAAGTTGAACTCTACATGGAAGAATTAATAATTTAAAATAATTTGAGTTGTGTTTGAAGTGCTCCTGTTGCAAACAAAGGCAAAAATATTTTGTGTATATGTCTTGAAATAAAAATTTTATTTCATTTAAGTAGAAATTTTAAAAATGTAAAACTGATAAGCCTTGTTAAAAATGGCTTTCATTTGTTTGCTAAATATTTGACTGTGTTTTATTAATCCCATTATTTATTTCCTTGTTTTATATCTGTAACTTGCTATATCAATCTTTTTGGAATAGTAAGCAAGTAAGGGTTTCTTTCAGCCTTTTGATAGTTTTCCAGCATTCCTTTTTTTTTCCTCTCCTTCTTATTTGTCATTTTTATACTCTTCCTACCTTGAAATGGTTTGTTATAAATGAAAAACTTAATCTCTCACATGGGGGTGGGGAAGTCGTTGAACTTTTAGTATTGTAGTAAGATGTGTGCATGGCTTTTTGAAGAGATGTTTTGAGAGCTATTGATTCAATGTTATTTAATGTCAATATTAATGCCATTTTTCTCCCCATCTTTATTTTCTTTCAGGTTCAGTATTTACGTGCCTTACTGTAGCACTGGGATTTTATCGTTTATGGATATAACAAAACACGGATTTAAAGGGACTTCTTTGCCTGAGTTTCTGAAAAAAAGAAGTTTTTAACCTTCACCTGGGTTTTAACCCAATCTTGACCGTTTTATTTATTATTTTATAAAGCTGACTGTGTTGAGAATGTAACCAAAGACGTGCCTAAAAACAAACTGTGCACATGCCTTGCATACGTTGAACTTTACCTCTGACGGATGCACTTCTGCCATTTCCCTCTGTTCTGGGCTGCAGGGCACCTGCTGCTGCCCAGCATCCTGTGTAGGCAAAGACTGGCATTCCTGCCAGTTGAGTGGGCCTGCATGCTGTAGAGAAAACCAATGGAATTCTGGCCAGACTCAGTTGCATGTATTGGACTGAAGTATTTATTATTAGTGCAAAACTGAAGCTACGTGTTCTGTGGCTTGGAGGCACTCTTGTATAAGTGGAGTTTGTGCTGCCTGAATCATGCTGACTTCCCTCCCTCTAACACTTGTTCGTACAGTTACTATGATCAAATATTTGTTTGGCTATTTTTGTAACATAGCTATCAGCTTGTTTTCCAGATGGCTGCCCAATCAGTTGTGTTCATGAACAAGTCCTGTGTAAAGATAGCAGTGTTTGCTGCTAGTTTTGTTTGTAAGGTATTTGTAGAGATTTTTGTGACTAACTTGCCTTTGGTACATGTAAGTATCTGATATTCATTCCATATGCTAATTACTTACCACTGTAACTGGAAGTTGGAGATGCAGTAACCTACACTGGTTGTGTTAATTTGTAGTTAGGTGGTACAAAGTGTCTCAGGTGCTGCATTCTTGAGGAACGGGAAATGATACTTCTAGAAAGGAAAGAGATTTTAAATGTTGGTTATAAAGCAGGCTCTTAGGCAAGAGAACTGCAGTACCAACAGTCTTCTAGGGGTTTTATTGTTTCATTTCTTAAAAAATCATGTTGATTCTTCAAATGTGGAACTCTGATAGTGATCATAATAATTGAAGCAGCAGTGGACACCTGTAAAGATGTTAAACCCATGTTCCCCCCCCCCCGCCATTCACATGAACCCATGTTCACCCCCCATGTGAATCAGGAAGTGCCACTGAAAGCAGTGAAGAAAGATGTCCAGTGTATCCAGGTATCTGTCATTCTTCCACTGATGAAATTCCTGTTTTAGTAGCAGAGCTGCCATTTGTGTTTCTTCACTTAAGGGAAATTTCCCTTTCCTGCTTGCTATTAGGAGAGGAGCACAGTTTATGCACTGGTGATAAATGCTGTTAGGGCACAATAATGGCTTTGCTTAGTGAAAGTAAAGCTTTTTGGCTACTTTGTGCCTGTACTGTAATAACCATTTAACATTTTTGTGGTTGGAAGTGCCAACTTTGATCATGTGCAAGTTCAGAGGAAGAGATGGATGCCTGTAACAATACTATGCTGACCTGAAATAAAGAATTTTGAATATTTCATACAATATGATGTGTTTTCATTATAAAAGCAACTTTTTAATTTGAAAATGGTCTCTTGGGCTGAAGGTTAAGTCACTGCTCAAAGCAAGTCTTTTAAGCTAAGAATTTGCAAAGTCAACAGCTCCTCCAAGACACTGAAGAGAAATAACATAAGGAAAATTATTATTGTAGACTAACTTAACAGGCCCTCTAAATTAATGAATTTATACTGAAGACCTTCACTTTTTTATTTAAAAATTATTTTTTATACTAAGTTACAGGATTTGACACCTTCTCAAATTAGACAAGCAATAATTAAGTTTTTAGAATGACTTTGCTGTTGGTCTTATCTTCCCAAGGCAGATGGTTCTGTATATGTCCATGGAATCAGTACATGTTGGCCTGCAGGATTGTGCATCTAGTTGCTAAAATAAGTATTTAAGACTAATTTTAAACACAGGGTCTATCGTGCTGAAAACAGATACTGTGCAAATAAATTTCTATTTAGGGCAGGTGGAAGGAGGAAGTGAAGGATTATAGAGTACCAGCATCTTGGAATTACCAAAGTGTCAGCAAACCAGCACTTCTTGGTGAGTGTTTAGGCAAGGAATAAAGTCAATGTGTCATTCAGGAAAAATACACTATAAATAGAACATAATTATTAATCTCCCACTCCATAAAGTCTTCAAGTGTTGTGTAAAAGCTTGTTACTCCCAGTCTGTGCATAGACACGAAATCTTCTCTCATTTACTCTGTCTTTTTAACTCTGTCTCATCATGTGTACCATGTGTATTTATTGGCTTTCCAAAAATTTAGAAAATCCCTCCATATATTTCCAACCACAAATCTCGCAAATTTAAACTCGATGAATGATCATTTTGGAGCAGGCAAGAATCTGTTACAGAATCATGAAGTGGTTTGGGTTGCAAGGGACCTTAAAGATCATCTTGTTCCGGTCCCTCTGCCATGGGCAGGGACACCTTTCATAGCCCAGGTTCGCAGTGCCCCGTCCAACCTGGCCTTGAACGCTGCCAGGACTCGGACATCCACAGCTTCTCTGGGCAGCCTGTCCCAGTGCACCACTACCCTCACAGCAAAGAATGTTTTACTAATACCTCATCTAAACTGATGCTCTTTGAGTTTAAAGCCATCACCCCTTGTCCTGTGACTACATGCCTTTCTACAAAGTCCTTCTCCAGCTTTCTTTCATGTAGCCCCTCTTCAGGTACTGGAAGGTGCTCCAAGGCCTCTCCAGAGCCTTCTCCAGGCTGAACAGCCCCATCTCTCAGCCTGTCTTCATGGGATAGGTGCTCCAGCCCTCTGAGCATCTTCCTGGCCTCTGGACTTGCTTGAGCAGGCCTATGTCCATCTTATTTTGGGACCCCAGGGGCCGATGCAGCATTCCAGGTTTGGTCTCACCAGAGCAGAGCAGCAGAATCACCTTCCTTGCCCTGCTGGCCATGCTGCTTTTGATACAGCCAGGATACAATTGGCTTTCTGGGCTGCAAATGCACATCTCTTGAAGGCTGAGAGTCAAATGATCACTAAAGTCATAAACAAGAGTCTAAGCTGGCACTTCTCCAAACTTGTTTTGGTAAGACTCTGTATCATGCTGTATGTTGTCTCTAATTGGAATCAGGAGCAATTCTAAATGTACAGAGATACTTTTCTGCTTTGATTTTTTAATTTGCAGAGCTCTGTCAAAAGATGCAAGTGAAAAAGAAACAAGATTGTTTTAACCATAGAACCACTTCAGCTGTGAAAAGCTGCACTAGCTCCCTCATGATTCAGAAATCACAGAATATTTGCAGTTGGAAGGGACCCACAAGGATCATCAAGTCCAACACTTAGGTGAATGGCCTGGATGGGGATCAAACCCTCAATCTTGGCATTATTAGCACCATGCTCTGACCAATTGACCTAATCCCATGTATCTGTTTACTTCCTGCCTGGCATAAAAAGAAATAAACAAGAATAAAAGAAAAAAAAATCCAGAAATGTTAGATCTCTCACACTCTCTTTAAGTTAATTTTCAAGCTGAAGCTGAGCTCCAGCCCTAATTTTCTTTCAAGAAAAGTCCATTTCTATTGTGAGCATATAAGAGTAAGGGTCTGTCTATACAAACACTAGTTGTGAGTTTTTCCTTGAATTTCCCTATTTACATAGCAAAGACAGAATATTCTTTAAGAAATTTTTAAGAAAATTTAAAGAAATCTTTAAGGAAATTGAGAATCATTCCATTTGTTGGAAAGCCTAAGTTGCACCAAAACTTCTTTGTGTTTTGCAGAACAAATGGAGATCCAGAGCTCTTACAAAATTGTATTTACATATGATATGTTACTGGGAGTATTCTGCCTATTTTGCTTTCCTTCTTGTTTTCAGTAAAATTTCACAAGGGAGCAGTCTCCCTTTCACTGCTATGTATTAGATAAATTGCTTGCTTCAAGTATTTTATTACTGTTAAATCCCATGCAGTCTAACCCCTTCTCTATTGGAAGTGTTGCTTGCATCATTCATTTCCCAGAATGTTGTAGAGTTGTACTTAAAACCACAAGTTGACAAACAGAAACATATTTTAAATGTAGATATGAAATCTGCTTCAATTTTACTAACCACAAATGTTTTGGTTTACTAGAATAACAGTTCTCCTAGTTGTGAATGTTCACTTAAATGACCTTTCCAAAAATGGTGAAATCCTAGCTCCAAGCAGCTATTTACAGCACCTTCAAGATGTTTTGAGTCATACTGCTTTAGTGGACTTCTCTTACTTTTGCTACCATCTGCAGGGCTTGCACAGGAAAACTGGTGAAGTTTTTCATGTGGTTTGGGGTTTGGGGGTTTTTTAAATCAGCAAAGTTAGGTAAATTCCTGTAACTAGTTCTCTTGAATTACTGCAAGATGTGAGCAAGACTTAGTTTTGCATCTCCGCATTGAGTTTGCAGGAATCAGGTAAACTACCTTTATTATGATTTCTAAAAATTATCAAAACTCTGCAAGACAATTTACTATTTAACAAAACTTCTATTCAAAGTCTGTTTCCAAGGAATAAGTACACAGTAAAATTAATTTTTAATGTTTTAATATATTTGAAAATTATTTATTAGTTTCAAATACTAATGTTTTGGTTTTAATTGTTTTTCCTTTATTTACATAGATCTTGAGTTTAAAGGGGTGATTGTTGTTGAGATTTTTTGTTGTTGGGTTTTTTTTTATTTTAGAATAAAGATTTCTGTATAAGCAATACATTTCCTTTAGTTTCTAAATAGTTCATTTGTATGAATCAAATATGTGCCTGGAGTTTTGGGGGTCACTTTAAGCAGAAACAAATGCATACTCCCTTGGAGAAAGATGGCCTGCTGTGTCTTTGTTAGGAAAGCTTCCTTTGGCTTAAAACATATTTTTTACCCTATTGCTAAACATTTTAAAGCAGTAGTATTGATTCTTTATTTTACCTTTAAGTTCTATGTCAGAGCAGTCACCCCTGGTCCTCAACATGCAGTGTTGTAACTACATGGAGATCATAGAAGAAGATAGCCAGTGTTTGCATAGTGTTCCTTTGAAATCCGAGGAAGATTTTGGTTTTCTTGGGAGTGCGCCTAGCTGGTATCGAAAACAAAATATTGGAAATGAATAACAAAATATTGCAGCAAATATCAGCCTTAGGCCAATGTTTATCCCCATAGTGAGGCATGTCAGTGTGGTGCAATATTTCAGATAACCCACCTCTGATACGCACCCTGTCAAACTCTAAGAAGTGTGTTAGGTTCCCTGTTGTATTCTGAAGTTATATCAGCTTGATTCTAGTCATGAGTAATACTACCCGTGAACAGTCTCTTGTTGTTGCATGAGTAAAAATGTAGCGAGGGGAAAAAAAGAAGGGTGGTGTGTTGTTTTGATTGTGGTTTGTTTTCTTTCCCCGCGGGGAAGTGGCACATGTTCTGTGAGAACTTTAAACAGAGCTGTGTGGTACATGAATATAACAGTGGCATATTTATAGCAAGCAACTGAATTTGGTCAAATCCAGCTTGTATACAGGGCTCCAGGGTTTGCATCAGAACCGACAGAGACAGTAATAGTTGTCTTGGCGGGGGTGGGGAAGGGAAGTAGGGCAGGTTTCTCAGCATGAAGGGAAAGCTCGGCATTTATACTGCTTGCACTTTAATCTCCAGCATGCTTTGGTCTTTCTCCTTTGTTAGAAGCCCTGTAGTCCTCTTGTGCAGGACTGTTGGGAATGCATGTTATTTCATGAATAGGCAGCTATTAAATGTGTCACTTTTAATTGTGATTTTGTCCAGAATAATGGGTCACTCCAAGTCATTCTCCTCTCTTTACCCAGGATCTTTTTTCTTGTGGCAAAGGTATACTATGCTTTATATACTGATAAAGTTCTCCCAGTGATGCAAGAAATTAGTAAATACAAAGGCCACTTCAGCAGCTCCTTTAAAGGCTAGTTACCACAACCAGATCCAGTTAGTGGCAGGAGATTTTAAAAATCTTTTATATTGCAGCTTTAAAAGAAGCCAATTCCTTTGCCTCATGGTTTACGTGCAGCATTCCCTTGCGTTCCTTGACTCCAGTTAAGCCAAGGACCTGACCACCTCTTGTCTGAGCTACCAGGTTCTTCATGGAGCATTTGAGACCAAATAAAGTGATAGGCCTTTTAAGAAAAAAGACCTCTACTGGTGCTCTGAGTATGAGAAACTGAGTATGCCTAGTGTGGCTCTTCCACATGGATTTTACATTTTTGTTCAGTGGGTTTTTTGATGTAGTTAGTTACCTTGTCTCATGTGTTACGTTGCACCACCACTCAGAAGGAATGAGCACTGAGTTTTTTAAGGAGCTCAAATTGTATGGAAATTGAAGCAGGGGGCGAGGCGGGAAGTGCAAAATTCAGTTCACGCTTCCAAAAGTCCATAGGAAAATTATTGCAGAGATGTTAGTATTTTCATTCCCTCTAAAAAGGAACCATGTTTAAACATAGACTGAGTCGATTTATTTCTTTAATCCTTCTAGCCACCTTCCAGTCTCTGCATTGCAGCATGCTCCTGTATGTGAATTGTTTCATTTTTAATAATCTGGTTTGGGCATGCCCAAACTACAGCTCTCGAAAAAAGCTAAGCTAAGATTACTCTCTCTTTTTACTACAGTAGGAATGCGTTCAAGACTTCAGTACATTTAACAATGTATTGTCTGCTGAGCTGCTTAAGCAGTTAAGGTGTCTTGTTTGCAACAGGGTCTCAGTTTGCCCTGAGGTATCAGACCACGCCTGACAAGTTATAAATTTGGTGATTCATAAGGTGCAGCTAACTGGAGGGTTGGGAATGTCTAAGGAAGCTAATCCTGTTTGATAAACAGTGGTAGTCATCAGCTAATAAAGCAAAAATATGCTCACTGTGAAAGATAAATGTTCAATAGAAACCTCATCTCCATTTACTTAAAGGCAAGTTTTTTTAAAGGTACTTTATTTTTCTGATGTTACCTAGCAGGAAAAATAGAAAAAAATCCCATAACTGTGTACTTGGACACTCTTAGCTCATTTTCCTTTGCATTTCCTATCTTTGACATTTCCATATGTCATTTAATAAACTCTTTTGGATTTTTTTTATTTGCTATTTTTAGCTTTAATATTGTTTTCAAGCTTTCGTGTCCCTGCCAGGTCGTAGAGAGATTTGGAGGAGGCAGGGGTTGTTTTTCAGTGTGTTCTTAATGAGGGATTTAATGTATTTCTAAATAAAAGAGTGTTCAGTGCATTAAAATATGACCAAAGGCTCCCTTGCAAGCCTTTACTTGTTGACTGAAGTTAAAGGCTTATTTACATGGAGGTTTCATATCAGTCTTCTGATTGATGCTTGTTTAAGTTTTTGTACAAATTGTATTTCAAGTAGCAATTTAAATATTTTTGTACACTGTTAGTACATCACCACATGCAGCAAAACCACAAGACCCTGAGGTACTCAAATATCTCTGGATAAAACAAGCCACTGGATCACATATAAACAGATACAAATATAGAGGGGGAAAATTGCAAGGTGCTACAAGTCTGTGTACTGTATAAATATCTAAGATACCAAATAGATAAGACAGTAGCAACAGTGAAAGAAAACATAAGCAAAGCCAATCTCTTTGGTCCATAAATGAAGGTTAAGGCATGTGGCTCCTCTTTGTTCTTGGACAAAACCCAGCAATGGAGACAGGCAGCTGTTCAACAACTGCCTTTGCAGCAAGTGTAGCAAGCTGTAACCCTGGAGCCCTGTTCCTGTAACTGCTGGCAGCAGTGTGTTAACCCAGAAATTTCTTCACTGTGAAGGTGGTGAGGCACTGGAATAGGTTGCCCAGAGAAGTTGTGGATGCCCCATCCCTGGAAATGCTCAAGGTTAGATGGGGCTCTGAGCAACCTGGTCTAGTGAAAGGTGTCCCTGCCCATGGCAGGGACAAACAGATAATCTTTAGGGTCCCTTCCAACCCAACCATTCTCTGATTCTATTAAAATGGAGCATTACTTTGTGTACTTTTCTGCTGTCCTGGGATGAAGCACATTATTAAAAATAAGTGAAGGTTTATATAAACTTCATTAGACTTGGTGTAAAAATCATAACTTAAACATGTGATGGGGGTTGACTGGTTTTCAGATCTTTTACCTATGTTGCTCTAGCATAATGTGTTTGGGTCCTGATTGCTAATGACCAAAGGATGATTGTTCCTTGCTAATTACCCTTACCGAAGTAACAGCTGAGCTAAGTGATGTGGTGATAGATCTAAGTCAGAATGAGCTGTAGCCATGCTGGTGAGATTTCTGTAGAGAGATTAGAGAGAATAGAGAGATATCCTATAAAAGGCCAAAACCAAGAAAAGTGAGTTGCTTCTTGAAGCACTGCCTCAGGGGGAGGAATACTTGAAATATATACAGATAATGAAAGGGAAAAGCTCAAGAAATGGTAACATTAAAGAAGGCCTAAGACCAATAGCAGGAGCAAGTTAGTTGCTAAGTTACGAGGCAATTTTGGACAGCAGCTATGTATGTAAGGATGGTTAGCAGGTCTGTGCTGAAGTTCCCGTGTTCAGAGGTTATATGGAAGCATTATTTCAGCATCAAATCATCACGCACAGGGTGCAACAATCCTGTTGCTTGGAAAGATACCTGCACTGCCAGGGAAAAGACTGGTTTGCTTTCCACTCCACATAGGGCTGGGAGAGCTGGCCAGTGCCTCGCTCAGTACCACACTCAGATGAGACCCTCAAATCCCAGCTCCTACTGGGATAATTATACAGGAAAAGCCAGCATTTGGGAGCAGGAAGGTAGTTCCTCACTGCTTTTCATAGCACTTCCTACCAGGTCTGCAAGCACTTCAAACTTCTGCCCTCTCAGAAGAGATCCCATCCTGCCTGAGGACGAGAAACAATGACCCTTGGCATAATCTTTTCTGCAGTGGGGATGAAATAGGCCCATTGAATGATAAAAAGAGACTGCTGTTTTCTGGGATCCCAAGGGCCGAAGGGCTTTTGTCACAGAATGGATTCTAGCATTTCCAAGGACAAAGGATAGAGAATTCAGTAATGAGTCCCTAGCTAGGCAGCATAATAGATTCACTCTATTTAAACCTTGTCCCAAGAGACCTGTACGTGGGTTGGCTTTTTTTTAATTTGTGGTCACTTCTACCACAGAGCTCAGATCGATGGAAGTGCTCATCAAATATGCAACTGGCACTTGTGATTGAGATTGATACATACGGTTAAGTACAGCTGTGTGTTCCAGAGACTTAGGCCCTTGCACTGATGCTGTGGACTGATATAGGCTGTTGCCAGGATCTTTATTTCATTCTTTTTGGTATGTGATAAATGTTAGTCAGCTAGACAGACTTATGAAGCCACCTTTGATCTGTATGACAATTATGATTCTTTGAGCTCTTTCCCTAGTGCATCCAATTTCATTTACTATGTATTGCTACCTCCACTCATTCAGGGAGCTGTTCAAATAATACAAAGGAAAGAATACTTGGAAATGTAAAAGGAAAATTGCACAAAAAGTATAGCTTTATCAAGATAGATTTTGCCAGACTAATGTGGCAGCTTTCTTTGGTAATAACTGTATAACATACTTTATAGGCAAAAGAAACACAATGGATCTAATAGATCTCGACTACAGGTTCCACATAATCTAACTCGAAGGAGACACAAAGATAAGGCTGTTAAGAAGTCACCTCATGATGGCAAGACAAAAAGAGTTCTGTTCACTGCTGTTCAAGAAAGACCAATTCAAACTCTAAGTGTTCTGAAGAAGAGCTACCAGGCTGTTCAGAAATATGATTCACTTACTCTAACAAATGAAAACTGAAGTCAAGCGGACTCTGGGAATGCTCTCACAGGTACTGAGTAGCAAACACAAGAAAAAGGAAAGAATTAAGGTGATGGGCACAGACTTGCCACAAGTACACTTAGGGTGGAAATTATAAAGATATTCCTGACCATCAGAGAATTTAGGATTTGGAATAGGAGTCCAGTAGAAGCAGTAAGAAGAGATGTGGCTGAAAAACTTGCATGAACCAGCAGAGTCACATTATACTGTGTCATTCTTATCTTAACGAAGATAGGATTCCATGGGGAGCTTATCTCTCTTGTAGGTTTATATAAACACTGGAGGGAAATGCTTTTTATTTTTTGGCTATCTGGAAACTTTTACCAGAGGTGTAATACAACATTATATCCTCTGGTTCAAATGTCAGGACTATGTCAGCATTTTTTTTACGGTAACTTCAGTAGATCAAAAAACATGTCATACCCTAGTGTTCAATGAGTATGAAAAATGTGATTTTTAAAGGCTCGGGGTTTTTTTATTCTTCTAATCTTCTGCCAATGCATATGAAATGATTTACTATAAAACTCAAGACATCACTAATGGGCTCTTCCCCTCAGTATAACATGAGTTTAAAATGGAAAACATCTAGATACTGAAGTGTGCTCCACCTTATTTTGATCTTGAAATGATATTTTAAATTTCTTAGGAGATACTTTTAATATATATGCACATCTAATTACAGCTGAAGGTCATTTGTTCTTCAATTATCCTCCCTTCCTGCTAGGTCCTCAGCAGATGAACAAGCCCAGAGAGAGTCTTTAGCCTGGATGCCCTCTGCCTCACCGCACCTTGATGGATCCTCTCTCCTGCTCCCAGAAGTCCAAAGATGAAAAAGGGTAAATGTGTGTGAAATATGTGAAATATACACACATGCAGGGAGGGCAGGGAAGCACACATCTGCCCTGTTTTACACTCACTATATCCAGCCTTAGTATTTAAACAGAGTTACTTCTGAACACACAGCCCGGGTGTGAAAAAAGGAGCTTCCCACACTGCTGTGAAAAGTTGTTTCTTGGAATGTCAGAATCCAAGGCTCACAAGCAATTTGGTTGTTTTACAGTTTTCTTGATCTCCCTTTATGATTTGCATGTTCTCTTTCTTATTCAACCCAGAACTGCAGACGCCTCATTTCACCACAGCCTTAGTGCCTTGCCCCACTTCAGTCTGGGCAGCTCCCAGGGGTACCTCTGCTGCTCCCCACTGTCCTAGTCCTGCACAGCCTCTTGCTGGAGATCTGGGGTGCAATTCCAACAGCTGGTCTCAGCCCAACTAAGGCTGATGGGAAGCTCCAGGCATTTTGAGGAGAACACGTGAAATGAAAGCCTTTTCTTGTGTATTGATGACACAAGTAACCTCTGTTCCTTTTCTGTTCACCAACTCCAACTGCTGGTCACCATCCAGCTCTCGGATGTTGCAACACTGCATTGCAAGCCTCTGTGTTCTCATCCTTTGTTCCAAAGCCCCGCTCCTGCTGGCAACACCGTGTTTTGCCTCTGGCAAAATGACACACATCTGCTGCTCCTCAAGGGCTGTCTGTCATCCTGTCCTCCTCCACCAATACAAGAGTTGCCATAATCGAGATTTTCAGGTGTGATGGAAGAGGACATTAAGTGATTTGGAAGGTGCAAACTTTCACCCTAACCATCCTCTGTTATTTACTTATTTTTTTTAATTTTTCTCAGGAGAAATAGATAAGGTCCTTTAAAGCAGGTTCTTAATTGGCAGCTTGGTGAAGGAGCAGTGGGAATGTGTATTAAAGAAACTGGAATAAACAACAAAACCAAAACTTAAGGTCACAATTCAAGCAAATATGCCAGAGGGAACACTAGGAGCAGATGATGTTTATTGCTCAATGTAGTCTAAAGTCTAGGCAGTGTGAGAATGGAGTCCAGTGGAGTTCTTCTGAAGCTTGGAGTGGAGAGGTGCACAGAGAGCAGCCCACAGAGGAGGCAGCATGTTTTTCTTTGAAAAGAGACAATAATGATTGTGCAGTAGGCTGGAAATACATAGTCATATAAAAGGTGTCAGTGCTAGCAGCAGAATAGAAGCTTTCACACATTTCTTTATTAAAAAAAAAAAATCAGACATTAAGTGTTATTGTGAGACAGCAGGTAAGTCACCATTTCTTATACAAACCATTGCAGCTGAAAATGACTGTGGGAAAACTTCCTAATTAGCCCTGCTGGGTTTTTTGTCTTTTAAGAGAAAAGTAGCAGAACTTCTGAATCTAGTTTCCTGTGGAAACAAAGCTTACACAATCAGTGTTTGTCCTGTACCTAATAATTTTTGTAACCCTCTGGCAAATCAGGTTTTGACTAAAGTTGAAAGAGTGATAGTGTTGGACATGATTATATTTTCTCAAACATTTTGTGAAGTCTGGCAGCAGGATAAGGGATGGAGTCATGTTACTGCCCTGACTGAAGAAAAGGCTCTCAGCCATTATGTGCTCATCCCAGCCAGCTGGCCAGGCAGCACACACGTGCCGACAGTGAGTATATTTGTGGCTTTGAAAGAGCCCCAGTTTGTTGTCTCTTGGTGGTGGGAGGGTGATTGGAGGCATGAGGAGAACTGGGATTATTGTGGTGAAGAGAGAGAGATGTGGGACAAAGAACTCAAATCCGTAGGAAATCAGGCTTCGTTAGTTGTGCTGCTCAGGAACAACATGTTTGTCTAACAATAGCTTTCTGCCCAAGCACATACGTCAGAGCCAGATTAGATTTCTATTTGCATACCTCTTTACCTTTCTCAGGAATGCCTCTGGCATAAAACTCCTCAATTTCTCTTTCTTCCTTAAGGCATGGGTCTCCTGGAAAGTAACTGTAAAAGTTGCACCTTGTTTCTTAACAGATTTATTACTTTGTTTACTTAAAGTCGGATGAACTGAGTTTAATAACCACATCAAATGTTTGCTGCTTGTTTTTTAATCCTCTTGGCTCTTCAGAAATAACGTAACAGAGAGAGAACGCAAATGAGCTGGGTGCAATTACATTTTGTGCACACACACTGAGAGCAGAACCTGAAGACAGCATTGTTGTGCAATGTAAACAAGGCATAAACTTATCCTCCTGTACCCTAGTAGCTAGTGATCTGAGAGGGAAAGAATCCAATGGATTTCTGAAGCATAAGGATGAGCTTGTAGTACTGACAGGAAGAACAGGATTATTTTGTTTTCTTTAGAACTGAACACATTTGATACTTACTTGTTGAAATAATAAGCATGGAAAAAAACAACCCACAAGAAAACTTTTAACAGCCACAGTATAAAAGAATGCTGTAGTATCCAAGGGAGTTTTTAATCTGCAGGGAGAGAGAACAGGATGTGTCCTCTTCTTTCTGTCTTATGTAGTCTAAGGTCTGCATTATGCTCATTATAATGATATCAGTATTTCTAAATTAAAATGGCGATGCCTAGATTCCATAGGGATGTGTGTCACAGAAATGCATGTGCTAGTAATTAAAACAGAGTGTTCAAACATTGCTTCATATTCAGACAAGAACCTTTTTATGCAGTTGTGTGATTTAAAAAAATGGAAGCTAGAGCCAAACTGAGGGCAGCATTAATACTCTGCACAGCCACTGACACGACGTGAGACATTGTGCAATATTGCTGCCACCAGCCACACTGAACAAAAGAAGTGTTTTCAAATACTAGGTAGCATTCAGAGAGATTTTATGGAAGTCCTTTCAAACTCCACCTCTATGTTCCCACTGCTAAGTCACCACTTAGAAAATTCACTCCGAAGAATAAATAACTAGTCGCCTAGAAAGGAAATGAGATACAGCTACAATGAAACAGATACTACTTCAGTAGATCCTACCACTAGGCTACTCCCTATGCAGCCATCAGTATTGTGCCTTTTCAGGGCAAGTATTTGGCTTCGCGGGGCGGGGCGGGGGGGGAAAGGCACAAAGAGGCAACTGGGCCGTGCTGCACTTCATGGGGTAAGGTATAGTCCTTCCTGATCCTCCCCATGGACAACGGGTTTGTGAAAAGAAATACGGAGCAATTACCCTAATCACAGTCTTAGCAAATGCGATTAATGATCAAACAGTTTTCCAACGTTTTGGAAAATCCTGTCTTAATGTTATTTGCCTTGAATTCCTCCCACCGCAATAAGCTGTGTAAGTTGACAAAATGCAAATTCAAAAATCACTACCTTTTTTGTCCCAGGGATGCTACAACTTCATTATACCAAACCTACTCTTTAGTAGCTGACCTAATTTCTTCTGTTGTTATAATTTTAAAAGGAAGTTTTTACAGGCTCTTTGTACATGATATGGATTAGTATTCAAAGGTATCCTGGCCAAAAAAAGAGGATGAAAAATAGTCTTCTGTTCCCAGTACATTGTTGGTTTAATTTAGTCAGGTGTGTCTCGTGCAGGAACAGAGGAGTCTGATTTTGCTCTCAACTTGCCTTTATGTGTTCTGGGGCTAAAATAAAGCTCGTGTTGCACATGTAGTGTGGCTAAAGAATTAGCTCCCCTCATCAGCTGAAGTGCCAAGGGGTTTTACACTGGGTCAAACCTAAAGAATTGGCACTCACAACCCAGCAGCTCAGATCTGCTTTCAAAACAAACACCTTGAATGTGTCATTAAAAGGCTAAAATACACCTACTGGGCAAGGCCTTCATCCCAATAATGTGGCCGCATGAGTCTTAGGCTGAGTCAAGGGGATCCTGTGAAAAGCAACACTTCGCTCAGAGCAGTAGTGAAAGGGATGGGGTTTGTCTCATACAATTTTTGCAGTAACTTGCTATAGTCTGTTGATGTTTGCTCAGTTTCACCTTGTCAAACAGGTTTACATTGTCTCCTGCGTCATCATCTGTTTCTTTTCTTTTCTTTCTTTCTTTCTTCTTTTTTCCTGTGGTTTGGTTTTGTTGTTTTGTGTTTTGTTTTGTTTTGTTTTTTTTTTTACTTTTTTTAACAGTTGTGCTAGAATTGTTACCAGAAAGTATCAATGTGATAAAAATAGAGTGGGCTTCAGAGGTCTGTCCTGAGTGCAGACTTAACTGCCTGAGATCACTTGCTTATGATAAATGTTCATTTAAGTAATTAATACATATGACTGAGTGCGGAGCAGAGCTTTAGAGTCTTCCCAGCCCTTCCCTGTGCAGTTCAAGTAACTACATTTTTCTATCATGGCACATGCCTAGTGAGAAATCAGAAAGTGGTTTTTCCATGGCACGAGCTGAAAACTTTCCCCTTGCTCACAAGGGGAGAAAGGCTGACTTGTAGCAATTTTTAATCCAGGAATACAAACTCTGTGGAGATGAACTCTTGAAAAGCTGTGACAGCAGGGCTAATTTAGAGTAAAGCATTTTTGGACCAAATAAATGGCACACCATGGAGAATAGGAGGTCTGGAAGGAGGCTGCAGAAAGTGTGGATGAGTAACCTAGATTATTGTACTAATGAGATTATGTTTTGCTTTGAGGTCTACTGTAGAGAGAGCTTGAGTCATTTTGTCTTGGCCTATGTCATGAGGAGGGGGAGACTAAGATTTAATAACCAAAATAGCTGTATTGTTGCCAGGCAGTATCTTTGTTCCCTGGGCACCCCCTCACAGCTGTCCAGGAGAGTTACAGGGAACTTCTCCTTTTAGTCTTCTCTATGCCACCAGCCACTGTTCTTTCACCAAGCCTCTCCAAGACCTCCCTTACCTTCAGGCACACCCTCCAGGCTTTTTGGCCTCTCCACTGATGCTTGGTGAGATTGCTTTTTCCCAGAACACAGTCTGGGAAGTGTCTGACAGCAGGGACTCCCCTGCCTCCCACCCCACTTTTTCGGGGCTGGGACTTCCCACAGCTGGGAGCTCCCCAAGGCCCCTGGTACAGGGGAGCCTCTCTGCACTGCTGGGAGCCCCCCTCTCCAGGGAGCACAGCTCTCCTCTCCCTGCAGGCATTGCCATGCTATTTGCCCCTGCTTGAGCTGGTGTTTGATTTCCCTGTTTTATCTCCGAGCACCAAACAGAGCGTTTCCTATCTACAAAAATGTGTATACTATATATCCTGTTACAGTGATATAATATAGACTGGTGTAAGTCCCTTTTATACAGCTTATCAGACTCCCTCATAGGGAATTAATTTATTGTGTTTTAATTATATTGATGTAGTTGCAGCAGTACATAGTTCTTCCTGTAAAAATAGAATGAAAAAAATCCCTAGGTAAGGGAAATTTTGCTGGTCAGTTTTAGAAAAACTTTTACACGCCTAACTTCTGTTTCAGGAATCCTGTGATTTTCTGTATGCGTTCTGTATGTTCCTTCTCCAAGTGATAGGTGAGCCACGAAGGAGAGGTGCTGTTCTGGACCTTGTTCTCACCAACAAGGATAGTCTGGTGTGGTATGTGAAGCTCAAGGACAGCCAGGGCTGCAGTGACCATTGAATGGTGGCATTCAAGATCCCTAGAGCAGCAAGCAGGGAGCACAGCAAGCTCACTGCCCTGGAATTCAGGAGAGCAGACTTGGCCCTTTTTAGAGATCTGCTTGGCAGAATATCATGGGATAAAGCTCTGGAGGGAAGAGGGGCCCAAGAAAGCTGGTTAATATTCAAGGATGACCTCCTCCAACCTCAAGAGTGATCCATCTCAAAAAACGGGAAGTCCAAGAAAGAGGAAGTCAGGAAAAATGACAGGAAGCCTGAACTGATGAAAAACTTGGTCTAGTATAAGGTGTCCCTGCCCATGGAGTGTGGTTGGAACTCAATATTCAAGGTTTCTTCCAACCCAAACCATTCCATGACCATGCATGACTAAAGTAACCACATGATTCTGTAACTCCAGCCTTCTCCACTGCTCCTCTTTCCTCAATTATCTCCAGTCTACCATCACTCAGACTTTGTGTTCCCCAGCACAAAGTGCAGTGCCCAAGGTGATGTTTGTTCACAGATGTGTTCTGTATGGATACATTGGCCAGCTCATTTGTTCTGTCAGAAGTCAGGTGTGATACTGATTTAAAAATTTGAAGGAGAGAATACTCAACTTCAAGTGTATCCAAACTTGTGTTTAGCCTTACTCACTGCTTTTAGTATTAGGCAGAACTGTCAGTAGAGTTTCTATGGGACTGGTTATACCCCCAAAATATAAGCTTGCTTATGGCTTATAGTAGTGGTGGCAGAGCTGCCTCTACAGAATATCAGGATCTGGGGCTCCCAAATTGCAAAATTACTTTGTTTAGTTCCCTTCTAGCCCAAACTATTCCATATGTCTGTAGACATTAACAGAATTAAGCACTGTGCAGAGGATGAAGCCCTAAACTAGAAAGCACTAGGCAGAAATTCAAACGGACTGTGGAATTGCTGGACTGGGCAAAAAAGCTGTTAGCCTTGTAAGTTCATCTCATTCATTTTCTTCCTTTCTCAGTGCAGTAAAATCACAATTTCTATCCCTCATGTCATCCTTTAAAATATTTTGATGTTTGTGTCGGTGCACTCCAGGCAGTTAATAGATTCTTTTATATATTTTTGATTGCTTGACTTTCATCAATTTATTTGTTCATGGTACATTTTAATCCCTCAGTGGGGGGAAGTAAAGAATCAACAACCACTAAAACCATTTATATGCGTTTTATCAAATTGTTCTTTAATCAATATTGGGCATTTTTTTTCTTTTAGACTGCTTAAAAAAAATTGAGTTTCCTAGCTAGTTTCTTCAAGTTTACCTGAAAGAGGCAGGGTGGAAAGGGAAGACAGATATNATTATATTATATTATATTATATTGGTATTATAGCTATTCAGGTAGAATGAAAATAAGTATTTAAAAAGGAGTGGCAACAGATTTTTCATGGATTAGTGTTTATATCACAGATAAAGCAGAAAAAGACACACATGGCATGATAAGAAACAAAAGTGGTCAGATGTGGGTGTGACTGTGAAGGAAGAAGAAAATTAAAAGTTGAATGATGGTAAAAAACAGAGTCAGGGAAGAGACTTAAACCAATGAGAAAATGGGCAAGATAAGTGTAGCAGCTTTTGTTTGTGATAGGAATGAAAGGGCTATTAAGGATAAGGAGAGAGGGGGAAGAAAAGGCAGAGAACATACAAGAATGCTGTGACTTTGAGAGAAAAGGTTGCAAAGGTCCATCTGCCTTGAGGTAGAACTGACTTTGACTAGTTCAAGCAACAGGGTAGGACAAAAGGAAGAACAATGCTTATGAACAGACTGGAGGAATTGGATTAGCACTTCAGAGGGCTCCTTGGAAGTTCAGCAGCAGCCACATGAAAGCTGAATTGGCAAAGACACTTCTCCAAGAAGACATAATGGCTAAAATGTAGGACTGGATGGATGGAGAGACCAAGATAAATGCACATGTCACTGGTGCCAATGTGACTGGGTACTGATACACCAGGAAAGGCAGAAGAGTAAAAGCCTGCTGAGATTTCCATGGCAAATGGGAATGGAAAAGGAAGTCTCAGCTGTTAAAAGGGAGAAGCAAAGATGGAATTGTGAAAGCCAAGGAGAGCAAGTGTTGAGTGGAAAAAGAAAGTTGGCAGAGAGGTGACAGAAGTTAGAGACAAGGATCAGTGAAGATGCAAAAAAATCCAACATCATTTAAGGAGACAGAAGTCACAAGAGTGATTTCAGTAGTGTAATGAGAGAAGATAGCAGAATGTCAGAATGCAAGACAGAGTAGAAAAGAAGCTTGGAAGTACTCTGTGTGTATGAGTTGCGGTTTTAGTCTTGGTGAGATTTGGGCCAAGGAAATGAGGGGATGCTGTGATTATTGAGAATAAGTGAGCACATTACAGGAAAGTTAGTGAAGGCTCTGAAGGACAGAGGGAACAAGACAGAGAAGTGCTACAAGCCTGTGAAAGAGAGGTGGTGTGAGTATTAGTATCTTCAGGAATTTGTTTATGCAGTCTTGCTCTGTGAAGAGAACTCATAGGAGAAACTTGCTAGCACAGGTAGGAAAGATGTTTTCAGAGATTTTTTTCCTTCCTCTGTCTGAAACTTGATGGATATACATGGATCCTTTAGCATCAAGGCTGGTTTTCAGACCAGCAAGATGGAAAGGAATAATTAACCATAAGGAGAGATAGTTAATGGAATGGAATGGAGGGAAATAATTTGGTTGAGAAACATGGAACTATCTAATTAGCCTAACTGGCATCCATCATCTACCATTTCCTACAGCATCACCATTTCCCAATATCCACTGTACTGAAAGTCTGTGTAATGACAAGTGGGATTCAGGTCACTTGGAAGACCAGCAGCTGTACCTGCTGATTTCTAAGGTTATCCCTGCCTCTCTTTTGTTAAAGATGAGAAGCAGGAAAAGAAAAACCAGTTTTCAAAGTTGGGGCCAGCAGAGATGAGATCACCATTTGCATTTTACTTTATTAATGTGGGCTAGCTCAGCAGGCAAAGTCTAGAATACTGATAAAAGATTCTGTAACCAAAAAATTATGTTGCAAAAAAGTAGTGACTGCAAGTCATTCTTTTCCCTAATGTAAATGAGGCACTGTTGGCAGGGGGACATTGGGGAGTGTGTCATATTTCATTTCACTCAGGAAATACAGATGTAGGTTGAATAAAAAAAGGCTCCTGATATTCCACCAAGGAAACATTTTGTGAAAAAGAGGTTCAGCTGGGCCCCATGGTTGTCACACAGTCCTACTCCTGGATGGTGCCTGCTGCATTGGGTCTATAGGTTCTCCCACTGTTTTTAATCTCATCAGCTCACAGAGCTGACTCCATCCTTGGTTCCTGGCACAGAAACCCTCTGAGAGTCCTCTGTAGAAAGTGAAACCTTTTACAGCTTGGATCCTATAATCTCCCAAAACATAACTGCTCTTCCCTTTACCCCACACTTCCCATTAGCTCAAGCACAGGTTTTTGTCCCTCCCTTCCTATAAAGAAGCACAGAGTTTCTGAGTACAGAGACTCTCTTCATGGCCCTATGGTTGTGGAAGCGACTGGGCACATGTGTTTGAGGGGTGCTAGCACTGAACATGCCTTACTGAGGCAGTTCAAGGAATACACAGATATGTGCAAAATAATCAGTAGCTATGTAGTTTTATTTGCCTGAGGCTTCTGAGCTTTCTTAGGGCTGGGATCAGAGGCTTGGACGCCTTCTGCTCTCCTCCAAATCATAGGAAACTTACTCTTTAGTTTGATTGGATCTCACAGCCAAACCAATGTGCTATGAAAGGAGCGTTGTCTATTCTGTTCTGCTCAAGCTTTCTGTGCCTGCAAGAGCACCCCCAGCCTGTCAGGCCCACAGTGGGATTAGACAGTTCATCTCACCTGATCCAATAATTACTTGCTGCCAAAAGGGGTGATCCCACTTCACCTCCTCCCCAGCCTGTACCCCAGCAGCTTCACTTCCTGTGGCACTGGAGCTCATCCAGTCTCACAGCAAGGATTTCAAGGGACCTAATCCAGTAGAAAACTAACTGTGACACAGTGAGTGAGCAGTATTTTTGCTGGATTGGCTAGAGGAACCATCTCACCAGAGGATCACATTAGCACAGCCTGTGGGAGGCAGGACTGCCCCCTGTGGTCAGAGACCTGTCAGAGAGGCTTGGCTGTATCATCACACCATGACCCACAGCACTGAAGAAACCATGCTCAATGTTGTTTCATGCTCTGCATCCAAGAAAGTTCTTCCATTCCTCTCCTGGACATCAGGTAAAGTAGGCAAAACTGATTCATCCTCCAGCCATCTGACTTTCCAGCAATGGACCTATTTTGAATGGGAGCAATTGACTTTGACTAAATCTCTACTTTCTCGTCTGTGGAAGGTGTGTGACATGGATCTGACAGTTGAGCTCCACATCCACCAGTACAGTCAGTAACTCACCAATTTCTTATCTTAGAATACAAAAATTTACACACAGGCACAGTGCCCAGATTGTCACAGACAGACACAATGAAGAATCTACACACTGACCCAGAGGATGTGTTAATTTGTTCCTGATTATGTTGCCTCTGGTATCAGAACAGGGATAAACAGGTACTGAATTGAGATGAATTTATGTCTATTTTATATTGAACTGACATATGTTTCAATTTCCAGCACTATTATAAAAATTAAAAAATATAAAATGTGCCATGTGTTGTATTCTGATTAACTGATATTAAAAAAAAATCAGATGTTTTAACCCTTTGAACAAATTTCCCTTAGAAAATTTTTGTCACTCCCTACTCTGGCTTGCAGTGACCCCACATTGATTTATTTTTTTCTAGGTGTCTTCCTTTTTTCTTTTCCTTCCTGCTTTTTCTGTTAGCACAGAGCTAAACTCAAATTTCATCATTATGTACCCAGGGCTAAACAGACAACTTACTGTCTTTTAACTGCTAATTTTTAATTTTCGGGATCTTGGCTCTGTAATCTCAGACAAGAAATGTTAAAAGTATTGCACACTCTAGTCTTTTGCAATGTCTCATCCATGAACATAATCATTTTACTTGGATACAACATAGCTCTAAGATAGAAAACCTGAAAGGATATTTGTGAAATGAGAATTCTGTCTTCAGTTATGGTAATTAAAAGTACATTTGTGAAACTAAAGGTGTTCTGTTGTGTTGGGTTACGCAGTAATGCTATAATACCTGTACAATACAACACACTACTTTCGTAATCCTTTAATTTGTTTTTGTCTACACTTTAAATAGTATAACAAAATTTTCTGGGAAAATAAATGTGCATATAGAAACCTTACATCATTACATAAGCTTCTAGACATAGCACTGTAGGTTCATTTGGAAAGAAAAATAGACAACTATTCTCTAATCAGCACCTTTTAACTCTGTTTATCTACCTGGAGAGATACTCGTATGTCTACAGAAAAGAGCCTCCTCCTCTCTAAGGAAGTTATGCCATCACTGTGTCCCACAGGAAACCTTGGGCAATGGGGCCTTGGCAGCATGGCAAAGTGGATGTGTTTCAGACCAACACAGAAATTTGCTCAGTGATTAATTTTACGTGACCAAATGTGTGGGGTTTTTTTCACAGGATGACAGGAGTGTTTAAAGAGTGGTCTGCAGAGGCACTGCTGCACCCGTCACTGCCTGTGGCAACCTCAGCAGGTGCTGCGTGACTTGGAGTGACTTCTGCTCTGTCACTTGCAGTAGCTCAGACAGCTTTGAATGAATCACAGGATTCCAAGAATTAGCAACAAACCTCGTCACGTGGGCAACCTGCAGCACAGGAGCTGTCAGAACAATGCAATGACTAAGGAAGCTGATGTGATCCCTGGATGTAGAATACCTAACGTAGGAGTAGAGAGGTGACATTACAGTAACAGTAAATGTGTCTTGTTCTGGTGCCCACACTTGAGAAAAATTATGTTGACAATTTAGGCTTCACAAAGGAGTAATAAGAGTTACATGATAGCTAAGCAAACCTGATTTATGGCAAAAGACCTACAATCAGTCTTTTTATTTTATTGAAAAGGAGACTAAGAGGAAACCTGGTGATGAACAGCAGGTTGTGGAGGTTCTCAAGCACAAGGGGCTCTGTCATTGTCTACAGGCAAAAAACATAGCCACATCCCATGGCAGGTGAAAGCTAGTAATAAAGTATGTAGAGTAGTTCAGGGTAAAGATCAATTATCTTCATCACAGTGTTGTGCTTGGATCATATTCTGGCTTATTCTTAGCCCCAGAAGCCCTTTTAATTATGATGGCAAAGGTGTCAGGAAATGTGTGCATGAATAATTGAGATTGTATGTTGTGTAAATAGGGCCAAATTAAACTTCCCTCCACAGAACTTGAAAGTGCTCACTGGGACATCTGCACTTGAATAGCTCTTAAGGGTGAATTGTGCAAATCATGGACTTTTGCTGCTATGGGCAGTTCCAGGAGACATGCTTCCCAAAGCATGCTTCCCAATGATGCCTTGGCCTTCCCAAAAGCATCACTGTCTTCTGTCCCTCCCTGTGCCACCTCTGACACATTGGCCTGTAAAGTCATTCATCCTCAAATTCCTCCTCAGTGCTGGTCATTCGTGTATTTGGGCAAAAATGCTCCTGTGCTCCTCTCCCATTAAAATCAATAAGTTTTCAGGCTGTTGAAAGATAAACAAAGAGTTCAGACTTTTTGAATGCAGCAAGTAGCCTACTGAATGTGTCTAGGTGAACAGCCAGTGGGGATCTTTCATTTCTTTGACTTCACACCAGTTTATGTCATGTTGTCTATTTAGATGCTAGGTGCTTTAAAGTGCAAATTGTCATTTCTACAGATGTAGTGTTTAGCACAGCCTGAAGCCTTTCTTGAATGGGAGTTCTAGATTCAACCTGAATGCAGGTAATAGAAAATTATAATAATACTTCAATTAATGCTTAGTCTCCCATGCTGTATAGTTTGACATCAGTGTTGCTTTTTTACTATGAGCATTTACAGAAGTTACAGTCTTTCCAAGAGGACTCAGCAAATGCTGTGGTAGAAGGGTTTTGTGCTTTGTCTCATAGAAAATATTTCCAGAAGTGGACTGTTTCTTTTACAAGATCGTGTGCTTAAAGGAGAGCAGAAGAAATCAGCATTTCCTAATCAATAACTAATCTGAATCTAGGTAAGGATTTAAATGAAAATTTAAAATAAAAACAACTTTTAGTTTATGTGGGCACTCAGCAGGTCCTTGGGTGCCTGCCCTCAACTCTCAGTATATAGTTCTAGCTGCTATCAGATTCTGGTAGAAATTCAAATCAGTTTCAGCATTGTTGCTGTCTCTTCTAATTGACTGTGTCCATACACTTAGCTGGTGAGAAGGACAGAGGAGCAAAGCATGCAGAGAGGACCAAATGTTTTCCAACACATGCTAGGCTATTCAGAAAAATGTTATGGATGGAGGGGCCTGACACTGGACATGCATTGGGATTCCCAGTGTCCTGCCATGGAGTACTCTGTCAGGAAGCAAAGATCTTTTTTTTTGTTAGTGTTAGAAGCATGAGGACCAGACAGCAGCTGAAAACCACAGTTCAGCTGGCGATCACTGAACAGCAGAAGCACATGGAAAAATTCTGGCTGACTCATCCATAATTCACCTGGTGTACCAAGGAACATGTGGCTAGAGTGGGATCCCTGGCATTCCTGCAAGGGAGAAGTCTGCTTCCTCCACACAATGTGGGCAGTAACCAAGCTTCTCTCACCCAGGTAACCCCTCAGTCCCCACGAGAGGGGCTGGTCTCCCTCCTGCAGCACAGGGCCAGAGTGCAGCCCTGGGATGCTTCATGAGGATGTTACTGTGGGGAAGAGTCAGTGAGGGAGCTGGCCCCACACCCTGGGATAACATGTGCAATGATTTGAGGAATCCATCCCAGCCAGTTCACGCTTTGGACCTTCATGGGTCTGTGTGTGTATGTGTGATGTAAACTCTGCTTTGAGAGACTCAGCTCTTGGCGTACAACCTCCTCCTGGGCTGGGTTTCCAAGTGCTTCTGGCAATGGGCTGGCCAGGTGTTACTAAACCTAATGATCTGTTCACACAGAACCCAAAGGTAGGCAGCTGCAACCCAGGGCAAAGTGGTTTTTAGACCTGACCTTCAGCTTGGCGGTAGCTAAGCAACATATTCCATATTGAGGGATTTCAGTCACATAGTGAGGTTATTTTGAAAGTATGACTGGCCTGAAAAAGACAAGTAGAAAGTCTTGAGGGCTGTTTGAAAGACAAACAGAAGAAACAGGATGAATATCAGAGACTGTGATTTGCAGTTCTGTGCAGTAGCCTAAACTCAGAGGAGTTTGCAAGATAATCTTACGGAAAAAAATGATAATAAATACAAGGAAAACAATGAAAGACATGAGAGACAAATGAAAGTAGAGGTTAATTACTTTAGCTCCATCCATGCACATCCTTCTACTGCCAAGGCCTGAAGAAGGTAACTCCTCCAGGACTGACTGCTTCAAATTTTCTGAAGGGATGAATGAAATTGAGAGTTCTCAAAATACCACAGCTACAAAATAAGTTGGTGGGAAATCTTTCAAACATTATTCCTAGGACTGTGTGGTCATCCACAGAGCCTGGGCAGAGCAAAGAACTGAAGTGCATGTGCACACAGTAATTCCCAGTACAAGGGCCTTGGGATGTCACCTGGGTTGTGGATGCCCCAGGGCAACCATGGATCAAGAGGGCTCTATGCCATAATTCTTGCTGTGGTGGGTAACTTCCAGCTGAATGCTCTATTGGCAAGAGCATGGAAAAACTTCATGAAACAGGATTCAGAACTCACTAGATATCACTAGACAGTACACACCAATCAAACACATCAGTTACATACAGAGTCTGCAAATGTATATCTATTTTACTTCCAGAAACTGTGGAAAATTTCAGGCAATTATCTTTCCAGGGCTGTAGCCATTTTTGCTACCCTTGATCATCTGAAAAAAAAAAAAAAATTACATGAATAGAGATATAATCTAGAAAATGTGGCATGTTCTAATAATAACAATTTTGCCTGGCCAAAGCAAAGTTCCTTTACTCCATGATGCTTGATCTCACACATGCTTCTGTGGTTATTTTCTTGTCTTGAATCCAGTTACTTCACAGAATTTCAGTTAGTTATATATATTTTTGTCTTGTGTTCAGCCACTGTTCCCGAGAGCACTCTTCATTGCACAATTGTCTGTATTATTTATTTTGAGGCAGCTTCCAGGATAAAGAATTAGTCCTGGGATTTATTCACAGTTTTGACATTGACCAGCTGGGTGACTTCTGGCCAAGTCACTGTACCTCTTCACCACTGTTTTCCCAGCAGGAAGTGTAGGGTAATAACCCTTTCTGAAATCACATGGAGTTCTACAATGAAGTACTCTATAGTTTACAGTCCCTGTTTACAGCAATGATTTCACTCATGTAGCAGACTTATGTACAGAACTTTCCTTTATTTTGTTTTGTTTTTAGCAGATAAAAACTCGAAGAGCACTTGTCAAAGTGCTTATAAACCTACGACAGAACTGGCAGAAACAGACGATCACTGAATGTTTCCGTTCCTCAGCCTGTTTTAAAAAAGGCATGACAGTAACAGAGACAAGCTTTTAAATCAGATGTTTGTGACCTATTTGGAACATGTACAATCAATGCAGACTTTGCTTATTGCTTTGAATTTTTTCCTTACGGTGGCCTCTGCAGGAACAAATACAACATTTATTATACCTGTAACTATGCACACCCTGGACCCAGCCAGGCAGGGATGCTGCTTGAATTGCAGCAGCCCCAGGACATGGCAGGGAAGAGCTGCCTAAATTTAAAAGCCTCACTGTGACACTTTCCAGTCCAGCCTGAAAGTCCACTTAACTCCACACAGAAGGTCTGCCAAATTAGGAAAGTTTCCTGTAGTGTCTGTGCCTCTTCAAAAAAGTGCCCAACAGCCAGATTAAATTTGTCTTCCAGTAACTTTCAGGTCCTCAGATTGAGAAGTCTTAAAAAGATGCAGGAGCAATAACCAAGTAATTTGGCTAGAGATGCATCAGTTAATTTAAAAAAGATATTTCCTCTTTCACTCTTTTGCATAATCTTCTCTTTAAAAAAAGTAAATTAGTACTAAATACATTTTCTTACAGACATCAGCTACTGGAAGGGTTCTTTATAACACACACAGTCATGATCCTGTAATTGTCTTTTACAGTAATCAGCGTATCTTATCTCTTAAGTTCACTTTTGGAGTCCAACTATGTATCAAAAAAATTCCCCCAAAGGGGGATATTAGTCAGATTACCCCTGGCTTGCCTTTTCTTTGTAACCTTATCATGATTTCCTCATTTACACACGGCATAGTTCAAACACTGTGTGCCCCTTCATAGCAAAGCTCTCCATTCCTGCTCGGAGATGGGGCCCTGGCTTTGATACCTGATATGCCACACACCAATGTGAAGCTTGACTTACCAATGAAAATCCAAGGGAGTTCAAAATCCTACTAATACAAGTGAGACTGGATGATCAGGCCTAGGACTGTTGTTTTGGAGCTGCTGGTCAGGGATTTTTGCAGTATTAAAGTCAAAGATTTGTCCATCATCTGAGCCCTAGTATACAAAGGCAAAACTGCAGTANGATTTTTGCAGTATTAAAGTCAAAGATTTGTCCATCATCTGAGCCCTAGTAAACAAAGGCAAAACTGCAGTATTATTTTAATGTTTATTTCAAGTGTATCATCTTGCAGTGCCAAAGTCAAGTCATGCATCTGTTGATTTGTAACTAAAGTACTGTTGGTTAATTTGTCCTTCTTACTGCTTCATAATTGTGGGAAGAAAACATGTTAGTGGACCAGAGTAGTGCACCACAACAGTGAATAAAACTCTCATCTAAGACACAGGATAGGAGATAAAGGAATCAAACTGGAGTCAGCTGAGGACATCTCTTCTACCAGGCACTCAAATTCCTCTAGGAGGATGTTATCCAACCCTCGAAACCTAATTGGAATATTTCTTCCAGTAGAGCTACACCTGCAGTGCATGCACAGTGCAGACATTTCACCACAGCCAAACCGTATGCAGCCTGGTTACACTTTGTTGTGTTCTTGGCAGCACTGAAGGAGAATGATTTAGTGAATTTCTTTCATGTATGTGTTTGTAAAAGGCACAGTACTGGATGTTCAACATCACTAAGGAGCCAAAATAAATACACTGTGGTAATGACCTTCAGGATGTGGAGGAGAATGTTCTATCACTTAATGACAAGTAAATAAATAGAATAGCAATTTTTGCCTTGTTAATTAGACAATGTCATTAATTTCAGTACAGTAGTAGACACCTGGCTCTTCCTTACCTGGCTTTTAAAGTTCTATGCTAAGAACTGGACCTGTACAGTCCTTTCTTCTCAGTTAAAAATTAAAGTTCATTCTTATACAGGGTCAAAAACTATACAAGATTTTGATAAAATACATGGCTAGTTCTAGTGGTACAAAGCCCTTACTCTTCTTCCCACCTCTCCCTGATTTTAGGACCCATATCAAAAGGAAGCAAAGTTATCTTTCAAGTAGCGTTGATGCCCATCTTCATGACATCCCTTTAAAAGATGTTGCTGGATATGTAATCATTACCATTCATTTCTTCAGAAATTCAGAGAGCCCTCAGTTTCCAGAGCCATAAAGGACAAGCTCAGATAACCATCACTTGGCACTTCTCGCTGGCCAATTTTTCACTGCTGCTTTCACACACATTTGTCACTGGCGGTTCCCTAACGAGGAGTGGTCAATTTCTTGTTACAGCAAGGGGATGCCCTTAACTTTTCCTGCCCTGTTGCTCCAATGTTTGCTGGGTTTGTTTTCCAGTTCACATTAATTCCACCTTAGCTGCAAGCACATACCTGACCAAGGAACATTTAAAAGATTTGTGTGGCTGCATTTATTTTCTCTGTGAGTAGACATGGTTATAATACTTCCTTTCCCTGCATTTCTCACTGTGATTCAACATTCCTGTACACAAGACTGTGCCACTTTATGGACTGTGCTTCCATTTAAGTTGACAGAGAACTTGTATTAAAAGTTTGAAAGAGAAGTTGCTGCCTTCTCTGCTATTAATAGCATTACTGCTTTATATAACTTCATGATTCCCATACAGTGGATAAATTATAACAGACAAATAAGCATCTCTGCCCACAAGGAACTTTTACTTCTGCATAAAAAGAGCTCAGAAGATACACAGCAGGAAATTCAATGCAGAAAACAGAGTGAGGTTTGGAGGGCAGAGAGAAAATGTTGCAAAGAAGTAGGAAGTCTGCAAAAGGTTAAATCTTACTCTATTGAAGAGGGACAGTCACCAGAATTAGGGCCAGCATTAATGTCTCATAATATATACAGGAATTCCTGGATAAGCTGTGAAAATTGAAACATGAGGAAGAGAGAAGAGGCTATTTTTCTTACAAAGTGTTTAATTTTCCAAGTGTATTTCCTCTTGGCTTTTGTCTCACCTCTTCCTATGAGCCGAGGATGACATGTCACTGAGTCACATCTCACTTCAGCTGCATTGCATCTTCATCAGCTTTTGTCCCCACCTCTTCAGCATTTTTGCCAGTGCTACCTCCTGTTCTCCTTGCTCAGACACAAAGCTTGGGCAGGGTGGAGGGACAGTGAGCTTGCCCATACGCACTGCCACTCTTTGTGCTGGGCCACCCATGTGCTGGGCTGGGCTACAGCACAACTTGGCTTTGTGGTGATCAGGGTGCTGGGTGGCACCAAACAGTTCCTATGGCACCCACAGGGGCCAGGTAAAGACCCCTGTGCTGAATTGCACCAAATAAAGGGTTTCATGCTGCAGAAGGCAGAGGATTTGGACAGTAAAAGCATGGTTTAAACAATACGCTGTCTCTAGAAGCCAAGTATGTACTACAAGGAATCACTAAGAGCAAACACCACTCCCTCTTCCCCCAAATTGTACTGTTTAAAAGGGCATAGATTAAAATTTATCTTGCAATGAGTTTAATGTAAATATCTCATCCCTGCAAAAATATTGTAAGACATTATAAAGGTTTCAAAGTAAAGCATCCATAATAATTAGAAACATGATAATTTGGATGAAGCTTTGCAGCTTTAATTCTTTCTGAGTGCACTTGCATCCTGGTAGTCTTAATTTGTATGATCGCATACAACTTTTTTAAGAACACAGAACGCTTGATTAAGCTGGAACTGGTTCATATGTTTTTGTCAAATGTGCTGGAATGGGAGGGATGTCTCCAGGCACCTTTCTTTCTCCATTAAATGCTGACACAGCTGAGGTGAGAAGTTCGTGAGAAGCTCAATGTACTTGGTCAGTGAAGTGATTCATGCTTCTGGTACTGACACAGAGCACTCTTACTGGGAGTCCTACATTTGTTCACAGTAAATTTCACCACCAGCTGATCCATGACCAGTGCAACCCTTGCACAGAGAGAAACTGTAGTGCTTGATGGTTCCTGGTGCCACTCATTAGCTAAGAGGCCTGGGGGGCCCAGAAGCCTTATGGCAATCAAAACCTGAGACATGTCTCTATAGGCACCACTTTGTACCTCTCTGCAGTATGGCAACAACTTTTGAAAATGTATTTTCAGGTTCTTCATTTTAGCATGGACCCTAAGGTTGTTGCAAACAAAAAAAAATCTAGCTTAATTAACCCAAAGATAAGATTTTAATATGGAATTTGCCTCGTTCTCACTAGTGAGCTGGTTCTACAATACAACTTCCTGCTATTGGTTAGTGTTGGAGGCGCTGACCTCCTGTACAGCATTGGGTCTCCTACAGATTGAACATTTGGAAGAGTGAGTTCAGAGCAGGGGATGAACACTATGGGTCATGTGAATTTAATAAGGCACTCCAGGAAACTCAGGAGTTGCTACAACTGTGCTCTCACCAAGCCCGGCAGCTGAGTGCAAGGTACTGCACAAAAGGAGGTCTTTGCACTCACAGAGTTTACTTGAAGTTGCTTGGCACATCAACAAGGTAATGTATTCACCAGAAGAAATAAGGACTCTCTAACAACCAAGTTTATCCTAGAACAGACCATTAAAATTAAGTAAACCACTTGTTTATCAAAAGTTCTTTTAATTACCAAGAAGAAGCCAAATGTGACAAATCCTTGACAACACTGAATTGTTATTGTACTGAAAACTTTATGTTTTAAAATAAATTCTTCTCCACCACAAGGGTGTACAGACAGTATTTGCGTAATAGCAAGCATTACTGTGCCATTAATTACCTTAAGAAAAAGAAAAGTGAAACTGCAGTTAGCAGTATACAATGGAGAGCTTTTTGAGATGAAAAGGATTCACACTCCACACTTTTCCTCAGCCTTTCTCAAAACATACCAAATACATTAAATGTGAAGGGACCCATATATACAGATCACTGTTTGTTTCTCTACAAAGCTGTAATACTGAGAAGAATGCTGTTAGGTCAAATTAAGGCTTGCTGATTCTTTTTTTATTATTTCACTGCAAATCCTTCAACACTTTTTTGTTCTGGGGTCAAAGTCAAGAGACTGCAGTAGTAATCCTACCTTTATACTTTTAAAGCAAATTTTTAATTTTTCTGTACCAGAAAGCTTGTACATATGAAAAGAAAGTCTCCTAAAAACTCATAAAACAGATGGCAAATAACCAACCACCTACCTATCTTCTCTAAATGTTTTATTTTTAAGAAAATGGGCTTTTAAGACAACTTCATTTGTGGGTGGGCATTGACTTATGAGTTTTGAACACTCACTGTGGCAAAGTAAATCTGGATCAAAACTTAAATTCTGTTTCAAAAAAAAAAACAGTTGAAAATAATTTTAAAGCAACAGAAGTGCTTGTATTCTGTTTAATTTTCAGACTATTCAAATTAAATAAGTATTTTCAAACCACTCAAGCATTCCCTGGCATAGTCAAAACACAAGAGAAACCTGCTAGTGTCTCAGTCACAGGAGGTTTAATAAAGAGTTTAAGCAAGTGCCTGTCAGGAATGCTCATGGCACAGCAGGTCCAGCCATGGAGGCTGGTGAGAGGAGGCCAGATCTTCCCACAGATTTTCTCAACTTTTTGATTCCTAGAAAGGAATTATTATTGAGAACACTTCAAAGGGGGGCAGTGCCATGTAGCTGTGACAAATCAGTGATGATACTGTTGTTTTTATATACTGGAAATTTTTATATCATATTCTATAATATCCTCACACAGACAAGTTCATAAGGTAAGATAAAAGAAGCTGCCAAGTAGATAAGATTCAGTCATTTTCATGCTGATTAAACAATATTGTTGATGACAGAGGTTAGCATAGGCCTGGCTTGGCAAACAACAATAATTGCTGATCATAATAAAAATAATAATATGTACTAGAACAGGAAGTTACTCTTCCTCCAAGCTTCTGAGCATATACACTGCAATCATGACAGCATACATAATGGCAAGTTAATCTTAAAAACAATCACCTGCAAAATCATGACCTTGTTTGAAATATTTTAATTGCTCTGTCATGCAAGCATTCTCCAAGGTTACTCTGACTGAACAAAGTCAGAAAAATACTTTGCATTTTGTCAGATAATGTGCTTTGTAGACACATGTTTTTATACTTCTGAAATAAAAGGAGGCACCTGTCTCTACATCCTACAGGCTTACTTAACATATTCCATAAATCATAACATAGTTATTGGTCATGTACAATGAAATGCTGCAATCTAAGAAGGGCAGCAGATATTCAGGACTTCTGATTTCAGCAGATATTCAGGATTCAATGCTAACTTGTTTCCCCAGAACAGATGTGAAAGAGACAAACTACAGATTGGTAGGAGTGGGAGCAACTACAATAGCTGAAGATTATTAGAACGCTGTGTTTTCACCTGACAATTTCACATCACTAAAGTCCATTTAAAATCTACTTTTGCCACTAAATGAACATGTGGAGCATTTAAATTTGTATGTGTGACAGATGCAGAGAGGAAAAGAATAGTTTCTCACATATAAGCATCTCTTTTACTGAAGAGCCAAGTCAGCTAAAGAGAAAAGCAAGACAAAACTATCTGTGTGCAATTCCTGGAACCTTACTCATCTCACTTCCTGATTCTTCTTTTTGGCCTCCTTTCCCTTAGGGCCCTCCCACCTCTCTAAACACCATAACAATAATTATCGCGTCAGTGGAGACTTAAACATTCTTGACATCCTCACATCTAAAAAGTACAGGACATTTCACAAAGGCCTAGCCTGGCTTTCAAGAAGTGGGTCAGCTTGACACATCCCATGTGTTTCTGAAAGCCTGCAGTCTTTGAGCTTGCTCATCTATGGTAATGGGCACCCTACCAATGCACAGGCTGGAAACAGAACACTGCCTGGTTTGCCAGAGGAACTTTAAATTGTTTACCGAAAGCACGTAACTCTTAAATTTCCATCCTAAACATCATAGAGACAATGTCTTATGGTGCCTGGTCACACAGCAGTTTCCAAACTTGGCAGTTTTGTGACCCACCTGCCCCCCTTAGCTAAAAGGGTGCTGGAATTCCTCCAGCTGCACGCAGGAGTCAGGCTGCTGATGTGCCCAGCCAGGGTAAGACAAAAGGGAGTGCAGAGTGTTTCCATCCATTAGTCCAAGAAGGCTGTGTGGTGAGCTCTTCTCTGCTTTCATTTCATCTCCTGTCCTTCAGCCTCACTTCACTTGGTTATATACCACAACAGGATTTTTTAGACCTGGCTGATCTGGCCAAACAAACTCTTTTCCCATAGAGATTCTGGCCACTGTGGGGTATTTTTAGTCACCCTTCAATAGTTTTCCTTATATTTCAACATTTAAACCATGCCAACTTGCTTCCACCCTCGGCAGAAATTCATGATGACTCAGAAATGGATCTTGTCCTGCTAGCTGAGAATCACTTCTCTAATAGTGCTATGGGTTGATATCTGTTTTCACAAAGGGAATAAGCCAATGTGTCTCATCATATTTTATATCCTGCCCCCACATAAATTTATGTTGTGAATAAAAAACATTCTATTCAGCTTGGAGGGCATTTTATTTTTGTGCATATTTTGACATTTTAGTTAGAGTACGATGCTTGTACAGTAACCCAGGCAGCGGAGACTATAAAATCTTCTATTTATGATCTATTCCAGCGAACAGATTTTCACTTCTCCTTAAACTGACTTTTAATATAAAGTAAAAAACTCACAACTCTATGCACCAGAAAATGATCCAAAATAATTGTTCTTCAGCGTGGAAAGAGGATATGGCAAAGACATGTGAATAGTTACTTTGGAAGAAAAGCATGAAGTTAGCTATGAATACTCTAAACTCATTAACAAAATGCAAAGAAATAATAAAAGAAAAATTGGACTGCAGAGATTAAATTTGGTGAGATTTTGTATAAAGAGTGAATCATACTTCTACAAAACTTGGTGTGCCTGTAGATCACAGTGCTCATGTACAGACCAGAAAGGTAAGAACAGTAAGAACACAATAAAGAGAACAAACCTGACCCCACTGTGTATACATGCTGATGCTCAAGTATAAAAACTAAATCTATCTATCTATCTATCTATCTATCTATCTATCTATCTATCTATCTATCTATTTATCTCCCCATATATTGCGTAGATATATAAATACCACAACTGAAGCACTGGTAAACAAGTGAGATTTCTAACCACTTTTGCTCTGAGATAGCACAGGCATAGTTGAGTCATACAACAAAATTATTTCTATTAGTGGATTGCTCAGCTTTAGCAAAGCAGAAGCACCACAAGCAGCAATATAGTAATACTGTAAATTGCAAATGGATTACCATTTGATTAAACAAAGTTAATAGGTGACGATGGCCTATAATTCATAGGTGATTCATTTTGGCAAGTCTTCCATTTGTCAGTTCATCAAGCCTATCCTATACATAAGCAAATAAACCAGCAGGGCTAAAAAAACAGTCCAAAGAGAAGAGGGGTCAGGTAGTTTAAAGACATCTATCCCTCATAGTTTTGAAATATCATAGCCTACATCTTAGTGGTTTTCTTTTCCTGCTAGGACCAGTAAATCAGCTCAGTAGGCACAACAATAAATAACACATTGCTGATTTCCAAGCAGCTTCTAGAAGCAGGAAAATTAATTCCAAAACAGTTACAAAGAAACTACGCATTGGAAAAGCTTAACTGGGAGGAATACTAAACAAAGAACAGCAAACAGTTACCATCACTACAAACGGGAGATATTAAATTTCAGAGAAGTGGCTGGAAATGTGTCAGGCTGGCAGCCGCAGCACAAACACTAAATTCATGTGCAGCTAGGAGGCTTGGTCCTACAGCAGGGACAAAGGACACATACAGAAATAGACTCCCAAGGAGAATCCTGCCTCTGTTTCTTGATGACAGCCAGAATGCTATCGGCATCACTGGCACAGATGGCCATAGCCCACTTACTCACTCTTAATGAAAACACAGAGAGCAGCCAACACAGGATCCAGGAGCTAAATTAACCTCTGCAACATCGAGGCTGTGCACAAAGCTCTGTTGTGAGAAGAAGATGCATTTGTGCCATCAGGACAGCTTAATTCTTACTGGAGCTTCCTGAAGGGTGTCAGTCAGGGTTGCTGTCTCCTCTCCTCTGGTTCTGGATTCCCCAAGGAGATCGATGGGTGTACGGACAGTGAGCTCAGTGACGCCCATGGTAGCACACCTGCCCAGAGGATATGGCTCCTGGACTGAGGGAGTGAACACCTGCACTCACTTTAAAACATTTGTTCCACACGTTGACTCCCTGTTGATAGGCTCAACAAGAGGTCAAACAAATACCCTCAGTGCCTGGAATGCTTTGATTACATTTTCCTTGGTTGAAATGGTCCCTTAAAGTAAACATGAATGAAAACCAAGCATACAGAAGAGAATGTTTGCATTTGAATGTTGAAATTAGGCCTAACAAAAGGGGGGCATTGCTTTCTGCAAAGCTAAATAATCTCTAGCTGATCCACCTACTGAAATTCTTTAAAAGCATAAAAAAAAAAAGCAAACCCAAAAACCCACCCCAAAAAACCAAAGAGATATTGGTGGTCTAGTCAATGTTTTACAGTGTTTCAAAAGGCCTTTGATTAAATCTCTAAGCCAGAGAGGACTCAAGCAGCTAAATAATCACTGGGCAAAAAGAAAAGTACAATCATGGTTCAAAAACTGGAGATGGAAAACAAAGAACAGAATTGAACTGCGAGCTTCTGTGATGGCGGAAGGTTAACGTCAGCCAGCTTCGGGGCTCTGCAGCAAGTCTCATATTGCTGCTGTATTTACCACTGATCTAGAAAGAGGGCTGTATTGTGAGATGGCAACATTTGCAGCTGTCATAATTATCTCAGCTAAGCAAGACAAGAGGGGACTGTGATGATGAGGAAGTGCTAACGAAACAGAATGCACCATGTAATGGTGAATTAAATTCAATACTGAAAATGCAAAACAACGCACATTACAGAGGGACATGAGTACTGCTTCTAAATCTGACAAGCTCCCATTCATTTATACTAAACTGGAAAGTAGAAACTGGGCATTTATATAAATATCTACGTGCTTTCTCTAATCCTCACAAAACTAGTTAGAAAACAAGTTAGTAGAACACAGGAGGAATAAGAAACATACTGGTTAACACCAAGTATTAGAATACCTCTACAAAACCTCTGACATCATGCACAGTCTATCCTCACTCAGAAAAACTGATGTGAATGTGTTTGTCTAGGGGTATAATTTGGAGAAAAGACTTTCATAAAAAGAAATGCTTTGATACACTTGGATTATTTATCCTTGGAAGATGGCAAAAGATGTAATAAAAGCAACCAGAGCAGCAAAGTAGGGAATCATGTCAAGAAAGAAGTGCAGAAACGTCTGCTCTCCTGTCTTACTGTTCAAGAAACAAGAGCCTGATGGTGGCAATCTCAAATGGGTGACATGAAGAATTTTGGCACAAATGCTAGAAGTGAGACACAGCTGAGGAAGTAGGTATGGAAGAAAATTTATTGACAATCACAAAAGAGTTAAGACACATCTACACTTATGAACATAACAAATGTATTTCCCAATGTCTATAGTTAGCCAAATACTGTATTTTTAATAAAAAATGTAAACAACTAAGCTTCACAATTTACAACAACATCTAGATATTAGAAAGCAAATTTATATATAGTGGGAGATAGCCTACAGTGCCAGGGTAATTGACCCTCAGGCATGGTTCAGCTTGTGTTTCAACATCCATCTTCAGCACCTCTACTGCTGTAGAGTTTGCAGCTCCTCCTGATAGGGTATTTTTAGATAACTGCATTTTGTCCAGCCATAAATGTTATTAGACATCACAAAGCAGCCACATGTGACAGGATATTTTGGTAACTATAGGTGAGAAATGTTTAGTTTCATACAAGCCTTTGTGAGTGACACACCTCCATTACCTCACACGCCATTTCATACAGATGAAGCATAATTAACCTCCTCTGTTTCCTGCTTCTGTGCCTACACTCCAATATGCTGGCAGCTGGAAAAGGATTTGTGATCAACATTTCTGGTTCATAGAATCACAGAATTGTTAGAGTTGGAAGAGATCATCCAGTCCAACTTTGTTGCCAAGGCAGGGTCACCTGGAGCAGGTGACACAGGAACACATCCAGGTGTATTTGGAATGTCTCCAAAGAGGGAGACACCACAACTTCCCCAGGTAGCCTGTTCAGTGCTCTGCCACCCTCAATCTAAACTTCTTCCTCATGTTCAGGTGAAACTTCTGTTTTAATTTATAGCCATTGCTCCTTGTCCTGTTGCTGGGCACCACTGAAAAGAGTGTGGCACCATGCTCTTGACACCCACCTTTGAGACATTTATATGCATTAATGATATGCCCTCTCAGTCTTCTTTTCTCCACAGTAAACAGTACCAGCTCCCTCAGCTTCTCCTCATAAGAGTGATGCTCCAGACCCCTTGTCATCTTCGTGGCCTCTGCTAAACCCTCTCCTGAAGCTCCTTGTTTTTCTTGTACTGAGCAGCCCAGAACTGGGCAGAAGTTCTAGACTTACAGTTACATTCCCTTCCTTTTCTAATGTTTTCCAAGGCAAGCTTGCCAACCTGTAAACCATTTCTCCTTCACTGCTGCCATGTGAATATATTAGTGCAGGCAACCACTGAATAACCAACAACATTAAGCACAAACAAAACTAACCCTCAACACACAAACCAAAGAAGGAAAACAGGCCCTGAACAAAACCCCCCCAGAAACACTGCACTGCTCTTCCTGTCCTCCTGAGCTAAGGCATTCCCAAGCTTTCCCACCTCTGGGAAATGCTCTCAGTGGCATTTCCCCTTACCAGCTGTAGCGCAGGACACAAGGTGGGGGCAGCAGACCCGTGTTGTTCCTGTCAGGAGGCACAGCCTCCCCAGCACCACACACCAGCCTATCTCCATCTATTTTCCCCACCCACCATCCCCAATCATCTCCAATGGCGGCAGAGCCCACTGGGATGCTGCCTTCTCCTTCTTCTCCAACTCAATGTCATGACCCGCACCTGAAGGTAGGGTAACTGAGGTTCTTGTTAATTGATTACTTGAACTAGAGTGAAATGACACTGAGTGACTGATGTTTACATATATATATATATATGTATGTATGTACATGTATATATGTGTGTGCGCCTGTTTGATCCCGCACTGCTTGTGGGTCATGCCAACTACTGAGTCCAGGTCATACTGGGAGGAAAAGGGTCGGCATTATGACTGTTTAATTTCATCAGGAGGGACAATCCCCGTTGGACTCACTCCAGATAGTCAATGCTTTTGAATCAGTCATTAACACACAGAGGGTAATGTCTTTTTCCCCATTACCACTCTGAGGGTCAGCTTGATTTTGTCCCAGAGAAAACCTTTCAACAAGTCCGGGTAACACCAGAAAACTTTTCAGCAGGTCTGATGTGCCCAGGTCAACACCAAGAGCAGAATTATCATCACAGTCTCATGACTGTAATGTCAGTGACAGAACTCGAGGAAACAGCATGAAGCTGTGTCAGGGGAATTTTAGGGTAGAGATCAGGAAAACTTTCCTCACCCAGAGGGTGGTTGGGCACTGGAATAGGCTCCCCATGGAAGTGGTCCCACCACCAAGCCGGGCAGAGTTCAAGACACATTTGGACAAAGCTCTCTAGCAGCATATTCTAATTCCATGATAATTTCATAACGAGGGGACAGTCACCATTTGGCTGGCCCTCGGCACCAACACCCTTCAGTAACCCACACAGGGTCAGCGTCCCTTTCCCCGCTATCCTCAGGGGCTCGCTCAGACTTCTTCCTGGAGAAAAGCTCGCGACAGGTCCGGGTCACTCCAGAGAGCCCCACAACAGCTTTGGAGCGTACGGATGACTCCAGCACCAGATCCAAGGGAACTTGTGGGCGCCGCCAGTTTAACCCTCCC
>VXBB01021741.1:13879-56565 GCA_013399915.1 Illadopsis cleaveri | reverse complement strand
GGGCCGCCGCGACACCCCCTGTCCCCCTCCCGGGGCCGGGGGCTGCCCGACCCCTCCGTCGGGCAGTGGGCACAGGAGTAACAATAACAGGAAATAACACACGCTCCTCTCCCTCCTTCTTCCCTGTTTTCCGATCCCCTAAATTACGCCCCCCCTCCAGCCGCCCCCCGCATCGTGAAGACAAGGGGCTTGTTTTCCTTTATTTCAGGTTTATTTTTCTCTCCTTTCCCCTCCCCACCCCCTTCGTTTCTGTCGCCGTGCGGGGAAAGCGGGGGGACACAAGGGGCCGCCCCCGCCTCCTTATGCTTCTGGAGTGGGCATTATGTAAACTCCGAGACTTCCTCCGTGGATTCAGGTATCGCCAGAACGTTTGTGTCGGAGGCAGGAGAATAAAGGACGCTCGGCATGACGTGTCCTGTTTATGGTAATGAGCGAGAAAAAGAAGTGGCTGCTTTTTTTTTTTCCCCTCTCGAGAAGAGCAAGGGTTAAATGGAGTTAAGAGCAGCAAGCGTTAAGCTATTGAACACGGAAATGACGGGAGGGGAAAGCACTGAGAAAAACACGGTTTATTTTTAAACTGTGAAAGAAATGACTTTAAAGTCACTGGTAATAGTCTTGCCTAACTATTGGACAGAGTGATTTGAGGGAAGGAACGACAGTACGACTTACATTAATAAAGGTGGCTAAAACTTTCTTCCTAGACGTTTCACAGTTAAAGTTACAGATTTTCAGATAAAAGGTAAAAAACAGAGTATGCGTTTGTATTAAAAAATAACATCAGCGAGAGGCATTAGAAGAAAAACTTCTGTTGATTGTTATGAAATGTCATAAAACCTGGAAACATAAGCCTACACTCTGACCTGAAAATACACAGACACATCTGGTGTTCTAGGCCCAAAGTCCTAAAGTAGAAGTGTTGTGGATTCAAAGCCACTTCTGAGTTGGCTTTGAAGAACTGGATCTTTTGTCAGTCTGTAGTCAGATGAACGTAGTGGGAGGGGAAAAAACCAGCCGTGCAATTACCCTTTCTCAGAGTTTGCAGTGGAGAAATTCAAGGGAAATCTCGATAAACATGTTACTGTTTAATCGGAGGAGGAAAACGGCAACACAAACACATGGCAGGATTTGGCTGCCATGAAAGGATTAAATGTACTCTGGGAGACTTTTTTTTTAGTAGAGAGGTTTTATTATTACACACAAAAATACTCTGTTAAAAATGCTAAGTTTAATGCACCATACAAAGATCATAACGGAGCTTGGTGACTATAGAGCAGGTTTCTGGGAGGCACCGAGTGATTTAAGGATGTGTAATTTAATACTCAACTCTGAATTTCCTGGCTTTTGTTCAGTGTTTTATGACCTTGTATTTTTAGAAACATTTTGTATTTTCTGGTGCTTAGTGGTGGTGGGTTGTTTGGTTTTGTGGGTTTTTTTTTCCTTCGAAGATGATCACAGCTTAGTGGATATCAAGTCCTTCTGCTGGTTTGTTTTGCTTTGGCCAACTTCTTTTTCTCATGAGCTAGAATTTAGAGGTCGAACCTCTCTGATCTCTCAGTGTTATTGCAGAAGTATATTTTCAAGCTTTCCTTGTGTTATTCCTGTTTTTTCTCACTTTTCTCCTTTGCCATGGTGTTAAGGAAAATCATTACCTCAAAGAAATTACAGAAGTTATAAAACACAGTTAGTAGGTTATAACGATGAAATACCTTTACTCTAGCTCTTAAATAATGGTAAGTGCTGAAGGTTGAAGAGTTTTAGGTTAGCCCAGAGGACTCTGAAAAGGAGAAGTGCCAATATAAGATGTCTATGCTTTTCTTTTTCCTAAGTGCAGATGGGAGTAAATGGCTCCTTAAGTGTCCTATCTTTTCTTCTGGGTAATTTAATGAAGGTGGCTGTTAGGGCAACTCCATGTTTATGTTACCAGCCTGGCACCTGGAGTTGCTAACTGGGCTAAGCAGTGAATGGTGTCAGAGCATTTCTACTTGAGAACCATTGGGCAAGCATGCTAAACACCTCTGGCCTTTTCTCCCTCCTGCATCCTTCAGCCCTAAGAATACAGTACAGGGGAAGAAAATGAGGAGGTTCAGTGGGGAGAGTAAGGGAAGATAGCAAGTAAGAATGTGCTTAGCACTGTGAAATAGTATTTCTGCAAATCAGTTCTCAAAAGAAAGGGCTCACAGTGTCTTCTTTTGTAATTATGGTCTTTTCAGTGCTTCTGAAATTACCTAACTAATAGTGGAAGAATGTTGGATGTTTTTGTTGAAAGGAAATATGAATTATATGTTGAGCAGGGATAAAGAACTGTTGCAGAATACTCAAGGAAACAGATAGATCTGTCCAAAGAAGCCAGTAACCTAAAGCAATTCTTACTGTTTTCTATTACTGTAGTATAGGGGCCCTCTTCACTAAAATTTTCTCTTCTGCTTCTGTAGATTTCTGGCTATAGAACTGTTTTTCTGGAGTAATTTCCTTCTGTTCTGTGACTGATAGGAGGCAGAAAGTGTTAACAGCAGTGCTTTGCCTTCACCTTGGATGTGTTTGGGCTACTGAAAAAATGGGTGGAGAGGAACAATCGGTGCAAAAGCTTTCAAAGTTATTTGTCATGTAGTTAGCTTCATAATTTTAATGTGCTGATGTAGTACGTGCAGTGATATTTTTGTTTCATTGGTTTGCGAGAGGAACGATGGTCCTCTTGATGTAGTTTTAGAAGATTCCTTTAATTTTCTTGCTTACCAGTGGACAAGTTGTATGGAAACATGAAGTGCAGTAGATGTCTCTTTCTACCCATTGCAGCTGGGATGTTTTGTGTACTGCATTTCTGGATCTGAGGATTTTTGCAAGCATCCTACAGAGTGCTTAAAAATGAAAACTGCCACAAAACCAGGCATTGATCTAGTGGTGAAGGTTTAAAAAAAAGGAATATAATCTAGCATCAGGATAAAAGCTCTTTAAATTTTGTTAAGGTCAACAACACCCTAGAGTCAGTGCTTTTTTGTGCTATCTCTCAGAATCATAGTGTTACTTGGAAAGGAAAACTTACATGGGGAGGTGCTTTTGTTTAGCAGATTAGGTAGCTTTGTCAAAATCTTGATACGAAATACATAGACAATGACATCAGTGATACTGTAAATATATTAAAGACTATACGTGAGTATTTTTGTTTTTCATATGGACAGACGTACATTTTTGTGTTGCTGCCAGTTAGCTGTGCAAGCCAATAGAAAGCTAAAATTCTCTTTATTACCTGTTATTTGCAGTGTACCTTTGTAAGGGAGACAATGAAAAACTGTATAAGGAAAAGAATTGATGTCGTTTAACTTAATTATCATTTTTACAGCTCTGAGCTGTAGGTAAGCGGTAAAGAAAGCATAAGTGCATGCTGCATATAAAGCAGTTACTGCACAAAATTACGTAGCTAGTAAGGCAAGACATCTTTAAAAACATTCCTACATATTTCTAAAACATTCAGAATTTACACATGGATCCTGTTGAAAAACAGGGAATTCATGAATGCTATGTGTGATATGAAAGGTCCACTAGACAGACAAGTTAGGTTTCCAGCAGATAGTGATCTATACTATGTAGTGTAAGGAGATAAAAACAGACTCAGTGCAGATTTGTAACCATGGAAGAAACCATATACAAAATTAGGTAAACAGACAAAGTAACTTGTGCTGAAATCACGGAGACTCCTATAGAAACTTCACTTAAATTAGTCTTGTGACAATCATCCAAAAAAGCTGAAGAAAGTTATGCAATTTTGAGTAAGCTGCCATTGCATGAACTTTTTCTAATGTATCACAGGCCAGGGAATCTTCGCCAGACATTTATTTACAGTGCAGTTGCCTTTGAACTCTCTGTAGTGCAAAACAAAAAAAACAAAAAGAAACCATTTTTCAGTGCAAACTATGCATTCCCTTTTCTGTTGGGAAATGAAGGGCATTCTATACTAATCGTTCTATGTTTTCACTTATTGTTACAAGGATGGTGTCAATTTTTCTGGCTGAAAACACTCAGGGTACATTCAGTACAGTTTGCCTGTTTTGGACAGCCTTGTAGCTCTGAGATGTCTTGGGTTTTTTTTTAAACTGGGGAAGAAGTTAAAGTAAAATTAGTATTTTGTGTCTTTTGATTTGGTTTTTTTCTTAGAATTGTAGAGCGATTTAGTTTGCAAAAGAGCTCTAGGAACACCGAGTCCAACCACAAACTCAGTACTACTGAGTCCTCGACTAAACTGTGTCCCCAAGTGCCACATCTACAGGTTTTGTAAATACCTCCAGGGATGGTGACTCAACCACTTCCCTGGGCAGCCTGTTCCATTCTTGTCTCAATGAAACTTTCCTAATGAATTCAACAGAAGATTAGGCTTTGATTATTTTATTTTTGGCAGTGTGAGCAAGTCATTGAACCACCTGTTGGAAATAACTGCAGTTCAGCTTATGTAAACTTCATTTAAGGATTTAAACTGGATAAACACGCTTACTTTTGTCTAGGTAGGTGCTCCCATAGACTTCTTTTGGACTGTTTGGTGTGTATGCATTATACACTTAGATTTAGGTTCAAAGGTTATCTTTTTTGAAAGCAGAGATGGCTTCTCCGAACATATTTTTGTGTGAATTAGCTTTTTTCCAAGTAGATAGAATTTAAATGCTTAAGGAATGGTGACTAAAAATCATTAGTGTGAATGCTTAAAAAATTAAATAAAGCATGGTCAGCTCATGGTTGTCAAACACTTCTCATGCAAGCCCAAGTGAAAACAGTTCTAGTAATTGAAATTACCTATGATCTGGTTTGCAGGGTAAAGTTCAAGATTCGTAGACCTGTTTTCCCTTCTCTGCCTTCGGTGCATCTGTTTGCAGAGTTCTCTTTTAATGCTGAAAATCTTTAGTGTTAAATATGACATACTTCAAAAGTGTTCTTTTAAATACTCAGCCTATAGCTTGTGACTGTGAAGGGGGTCTGTTTTGAGGAAACATTGGATAGCATTTGTGTGATCTACTTCAGGTGTTTGGAACCTCTGATTCTGAAGTTCAGAGTTGGAAGTTCTTTTTTATTTGCAAGCAAGGAAGTGAGGATTCGTGTTACCAAAGAATGTGGCAGCAGTATAAGACATGAAGCTCATGGGCCACGCAGCTCAAGAGTCCCACTGGTGACAGTGGTCACAAGCGCCTGAGAAAAAATCAAAAAACATGTTTGGCATAAATGGTGTGTGTGTTTTTCCCCTCTTGGCTTCCAGCCATTTTAAGCTGAAGGACATTCTGAACTCAAGGCAGTGTTTCAGTTAACTGCTGTTCTAGAAGCTTGCCCAGTGTCCTCTTAAACACTAACATCTGTAGTATCCTTTGGTAAGAAATTCTGCAGTTCAGCTAATTGTTCAGTTAAGAGCCTCTTCCTTGTTTTAAAGCAGGCTGATAAACTAGGGTGTCATGACCACACATAATTCAATGTACCTTGGTGAAAGACTCAACTACCACGTTTAGACAGTGTAGAGATACTTGGAATATTGGAAAGTAGTTAACTGGGTGATGTTTAGCCTTCTCTTAGACATACTAATTGTATGTCAGTAGAAATAAAAGCAGTATGCTCAAGCAGTAAAACAGGATTCATAGGAGATTATGTTAAAAGGACAGCAGTTCTAAATTTAGGGTGTTGCCTGTTTTAATGGGATGAAAGTAGTTTTGGGCACTGACTTCCCCAAGCATGTTGCTTCACCACATGAAGTGTTTGGCAATACTGGTGAGGTATCCTGTTACTTCTGCCCCTGTGTTGACCTCTTATTTGCAGTGTGACAGCTGTATTTGGCTGTGTTGTGAACTGGATCAGGGAACTGATCTGCTGCTTAAAAAAATCTGGTAGGTTTCTTAAACCCCGATCAGCTAATCAATCTGTTTCCTGGTATGTCCTTGCAAATAAATGCCTGGACTGGGGGGAGGTGGGAGAAGGAGAGTTTCAGGAAGAGGTGCTAAGAATACCTTAAATAGGTATTGTTTCCAAACACTTAGATTGTGATTTCACAAAGCTAAGTCTGCTGGGTAATAGATTTACATTTTCAATAATATTTGGCTGGTTCCTACTGCTTTAGTCTTTTGTATGTGGAAGACTTTCCCTAATAAGGAGAATGATTCAGACTGAAACTACACAGATTGTCAAGTGCATAGAGTAACCAAGGGAACTTCTTTGCAGTCTATTTTAAAGTAAAAACCTAAAGACATTGAAAAAGAAAGTATTTTTCCTTCCTCCAGTGCATTGTTTAATCAGACTTCTTTGACCTTAAGAGATGTCTTAGGAGTTCAATGTTCTGCCCTTTTAGCTGAAGGATTTCTACATACTTAGGCATAATAATCTGTAATAGCTAAATAGTGATCTACCGCATTTGAAAACCAAGCAAACCCATGGAAGCTCTAGCTAAGATCATGTACTTGGTTGTTACACTGATTGTCACAGCCTGAGGAAATAACTTAAAAGTAGTGAACAATAAAACATATTGTGTATGGAGGAGTAACTTACTAGTTTTTCCTCATGTGATACATCAGAAAACAATGCACAGAAAGTAGGCAGTAAACTTAACATTGTCAAACCTGCGAGGTGATCGAAGGATCTCTACACAAAACGTTTAGTAGTATTAGCAACACACTGAAGCGAGCAGTGGAGTTATAATCAGAAAATTAAGGTGGTTGGCCACTTTTCTTTAGGTAGTAGCACACTATGGTGAGCCATTAACATCAGAGAAAACTTGGTAGAGTAAACCTAATGTCAGTGGGGAAGAATGTATGGTGTGCTAGTGAAGTTTTGATTGCTGGTGCAGCCATGGTGAGAGTTCTCCCTGGCTGAGCACGTGCCACTGGTTAGGAGCTGGTGGGTGCTGGCTCTGCAGGCTGATAAGCACTGACGGTTCTATGAACATTTGTACAAGGGAGCACTGTGCTCAGAGGTTCTGTACAGGTCAGTCCCTGACCCTCTGCCCTTAGAGGTTTTGTACTGTGGGCCAGCTGGGCCTGATCACTCTGCCTGCCTATGCTGTCATTCTATTGCAGTTTCTTCTTTGCTGTGTGACCTGTGTTGCTGCACCTGAGACATTAATCTGAGCCTGAGCAGTAATGCCAGTGTTAATGCCCCTGGAAGAAGTGTGTTTGGTTGTGGGATTTTTGCATATACAGATCAGTTGCTATGCAGGTGCAGTAGGCCTCCCTATCTGGACTGGAAATGACAGCTGGAGTGCTGCAGCACAAGTAATTTGCACAGCACACTCAAAACAGGCAGCTCCTTTCATCATGCTACAGATCCACATGAAGAGTAGGCACGGGATCCGTGTGGATTACTCTTATGGCAGTGACAGTCTGTTCTGGTTTCCACCTTACTGAATTACCTTACCTCTTGCCACGATCCAATATACTTTCCATCTTGGTTGTTAAATTTTATTAAACTATGTCCGGGGGCCCCATGCATGACTGTCACACAAAAGTTGAGGAATTTGGATGTACTTGGGAGAAACTGTTCTTGCTTCACCTGCTTGTTGCTAAAACAAGTCATCAGGTCAAAAGCCTGTTTCCAGGTTGCCTTTGGAAGGGGCTGTGAAGAGGATGGCACATTCAGAAAGTTAGTTTTAGTAGAGTGCAAGTAGCTCTTGGGTTTAGGTTGAAAATCCTGAGAGTAGACAAGAGCTGAAATTGGGCATTATTGTGGCAGAGCTAATGTATAGTGAGCCTAATAAGAAAAAGGAGTAAGAGCTGCATGAGCTCAGTTGCAGGCTGTAAGGCTTAATGCTGTCCTGAAATAACATTTGGGACATGGAAATTAATTATGAGTAGTACATTCTGTATAATGACTGATGTTTATTCTGGAGTACGATAGAATAGAAGATACTGTCTTCAGTAACTTGTAGATTCAGAAGTACTATGCATTAGATGAAACTCTCTTGTGTCGTGTTTCAGTCTATAAAAATGAGTAAGCCCTGTGCATTTGAGAAATCATTCAGTTCTTTCAAACATAGGTGGCCTTTTGTCAATCGTGTTATTTAGAATGGTGAAACTTTCCCCTTGATTCTCTTCAAATAATTTTAGGACCTTTTTGGATTACTATGTTGAGGACTTCTTTCAGCATCCTTAGTTGCAATACAGGTGCTTACAGTGCAAATGTAATGTTGAAACAAAATACTCCAGCATAAAAATCAGGTTGATTAGAATATTGTATGTTGTTTTCTCATTGCATAAGTCTTTTGTTTTGAGTAGTTGGCATGCATACCTTTGAGTCACCTTCTGCAATTAACTAAAATACATTTTTTGTGTGTTTTGAATGCTCTTGTTTTTCAGGTCATGGAAAAACTCCAAAAGATGCTGCTTCTGTTCGAGCTACACATCCTATACCTGCAGCCTGTGGCATATACTACTTCGAAGTTAAAATTGTCAGTAAGGGAAGAGATGGGTAAGCAGAGTGCATTATTGATTAATTATTTCTTGAAATACTGCCTCACATCATTTTTCAGTCAAAGACGTCTTTGGTATCAAAACTTATTTTCATATTTTACCACTTTATATAGCTTGATTCCTTATTCTTGAGAAGTTACACTCCTATATTTGATTCTTCTAAGAGAGTTGATTGTGGTATTTATTGTCCACAAATCAGTGTACGCAATAAATACCCAAACATCACCTCATTTTTTCTTGTCAAAAAGGTTAGGGTTTGCATGACTGGTTTGACCCTGCTGTTACCTTTAAAGGTGTTGGGTTTTGGCTATATGGATTTACAGACTTTAATGTAATTTTTAGGGTGTGTAGCAGACCAGCTTATTTCCTCAGTGTGATCTTTTCATGGAGATCATACCAAATCTGAAACAGAAGGTTATTCTTAAGGTTACTTGTTGATGAACAGTAATAAGAATAAAAGGGAATATTCTGAATAAGTGCCCGGGAATCTGTCACCTTATGGAAAGAACAAGGATTGATGAGTAAGAAACTGCTGTTTCCCATAATCCATCTGGATTATGAATCTGTTGAAGCACAAGTGATACATGCTTTTAAGTCTGCTGAGGCAGATAGAATCTCACCTTGGAAAGTCTTGAAGTGCAAATGAAATCTTTGCTAGAGGACTTTAATTACTTTTCATCTTTCACTGCTTTTGGTAGAGGATGTGTGTTAATTCTGATACACTGTAGGACTGCTTTCTAATGTGCTGTAGTACATTCTCTGGTTCTGCTTCAGGGTTCTAGTCAGGACTGGCTGCCCCTGTTCTAGGTACTGTACCAGCACGTTGCAGATGTTTATGCCCTGTTGTGAAAATAAATCTTGAGAGAAAAGAGCTATGGACAAGTTTCACTACCTTTGTCTTTTCTTTTTCTTGCTGCAGTTTGTTTCTTTCATTTTCCCAGAGTCCTGTAAGCCTTCTCTAAGTTAGAAAGAGTATTCCAACTTCTTTGTTTTCCTTATAGTACTGCATAGTGATATTTTGAGAGAATAGCCTCAGTAGTGCTGCAGCTTTGTAGGGGCATTTATGGGTTGTTACTTCTGTTCTCAAATGTTATCCCTGGGAGAGTTCTTTACTGTGAAACACTTACATCCATAGCTACTTTTGTTACACTGTGAAGACCTAATTATTTTTAAATTGAGGTGGTAGAAATTAGTTTTTCAAGTAACCTTCTGCTACTGATTTTAGGAACACTTTTTTTTTTTTTGGCGGGGGGGGGGGGGAGGTTTTTTTTTTGTTGCTGTTTGTTTGTTTGTTTTGGGTTTTTTGTTTGTTTTGTTTTAATTTAATTATCCTCCTGCTGTGGATTTATGGGGAGTTCTTACTGAGACTTGCTAGTGATGTGTCTCAAAACAGGTTTCTGGCTACTTAGTTTGGAAGGTAGCTTCTTTGAAGTGATAGAAAGTGTCCACATATGGGGGTGTGTCATTTTACATAGCACCTCTAACACTTCACCTTAGATCCTTTGTGTTGGATTTTAGTAATTTCAAATTCAGTGGACCTCTCAAGGCAATCCTGCAAAAGTGGGAAAACATCACTGAGTAAAGATTTTCAAGGTTTTGTATTTAAATGATTACTTGTGAGATGTACATAGCTGTGACTTGCAAAGTTGCCTGCTGAGATTGCTGATAAAAAATGGAGGGGTACTTTTTTCAGTTAATACTGCCTCATCCTTGCTTCAGCCTTGTGACCTTCATTTAGTGTCACTTTATGAAACATTAACTGTATAATGAGGTGAGATGTTAATTCTTTTCATTGTATAAGATAGTATGGTAGCTGGGAAATACTGTACACACAGCTAAAGCCAAATGTGGTTAGTCTGATGAAGACCAGGAGTCACCATGTGGCACCTCACTGAATGTTAAATGTGTATCTCTAGACCATGTTCTCAGGTCCAGGAGGTCTTTGATGAGATGGAGGATGAATCTCTTACTGTTCAGTGTTACCTTGCACTCAAACTAATAATTTTTTCCGTAATAAGTAAACTGGAGATTTTAATGCAGAGAAATAGGACTATAGAAACCACTTTGTGTCTGTTTGGATATATTACTTCTTTTTCACTGCCTGTTGTGTTTCACCCTGCTTGCTCCAGGTACATTTTTATCTTTTTTTTTTTTTTTTCTTTTTGTCATCTGGTAATGGAACAGGGTTCAGGAGAACCATGTCTGTAGCAGACCAGCATGTAACTAATAGGGTCAATTAGCTAAAATGCCTTACTTGCAAAATCATGTGTTCCCAAGGTCTAAGCCTAGCTGTGGAAGCAGTAGAGCTATATTTTACAGTACTGTTTAAAGTAAATTCTAGACTACCCTAGGCAACTGAGATATCTATCTGTAAGATGAAGTACAGCTTCCAACTTTCACAAATGTCAGTGGATAATTTAGTGGTGTTTATTTGGAGTTCCCTTTGGTAGTAGCCTTTACTACTTCTATTTATTTTTTTTAATAAACTCAGCTTAAAGTATTTAGTCCATGTACTATATTATAGGAGTATGTCTAACAGTATTCTTGCTTGTGTGCTCCACTTAGCACGACTTGCCTGAAATAATCAAAAAACCTTTACTAAAAACCTGCTGTAGGAGATCAATTTTTCATGCTACTGTAGCACTTGAAGGTGCTGCTCCTGGAATCTGATCTTGCATATCTGAAAGTAGCAGGGCAAAAATTATTCTTCTCTGAAGAAGCACAGCTCTTTTTTGTTTAGGGTGTGGATATAGCATGGCTTCTTGTAGCTGTCTATGTTTGAGCACAGCATTGGTTTTGTCACTCCAATGACCTAGGTCACTAAATTCTTTAATATGTCTCAGTTGGTAACTGGCTTGAGTAGAAATTTGAAGGTGTGTAATATGTTAATTTTGCAGAAGTTCGTGACCAGCTTTGAAAGCATTATGAACACACTGAAGAAAGTGTGAAAAAACCAGGTTTACTAGGAAGGAAGAAGATATGGAAATTGCTGTTGCAGAGCAGATGAAAAGTGAAGTTGCTTTTTGATACCTCCCTGTGGTGTGATAGGGTCAGTAATGATGGCACTGGATGAGAAAAAGGGAAGTGAAGAATTAGTAAGGTTGAAATATCATTCAAACAAAATCTGTTTCGGTGTTTGTAGAGTGTTTGACAAATGAGTCCTAATGTGCTGCTACAATACAGATATGTGAAATAATTATCCCAAATATTTTTGAATTCTTGCTGGAAGTTCTAACCAATTGTCATATTGTTTTGTAAATATTTCCTGTTCTTCTTTATTTCTTCAGTTTTCTTTCTTAGTTTCATGTTGTCTTTTGTAGCCTAAGGGCCTCTATTTATATATATTCTCCTTTTATACTCTTTTGCTTTGCTTTGTTTGGCTCATGTGGGACATTGTGGACGGTTATTTGAGCAATTGGAGACAGTAACAGTAGAAGGTAATGGGTGTATGGGGAACAGTACCATGGTGATGATTATAAAGCATGGTAGGAGGGGGACTATTAACTAACAGTAAGTTATGTCTGCATCTCTGTTGAAATGTCCAGTTAACTTAAAAATAAATAAAAAATTTGGCCATGAGAAGAAGCATTCTCTGAACACTCATTGAGTTCATGTCCCTTTTCCTAGTTTGTGACTGTTTGTGTCAGCTTCATGGTAAACCTGACTGCATAACTCCTTTTCCAAAAGCTGACCTCCAGAGCGAGTTAGTTTTCATTCAGCTTTGTCCCCAGTATGGCTGTTTGTATCATTTCATGAGTGGCTGTGACAGCAAAAGAGGGTGAAACTAGGAGCAGAAAGCAGAATCTGGAACAAGGGGACTGGGAATGATACTTTTGGTCACGGTACTAGCTTATGCCCATTAATTTTAGTTTAAATACAGCCTTTTGGCTTTTTAAATCTTTCACTGGGAGAGACCTTTTTCTTTCCCAGGGAAAATGGACTTCTGGGAAGAATACTTTTATCCTCAGTGTCTTGAATTTCTGTCCATTCTTATTCATTGATTTGTAAATACAATAGGAATGGGCAAATTATAGTAATGCCATGTACTTCTAGACACTCTTCAGTGCTTTTAGAAGAGGTGAAGATGTGTGCTTAAAATGCAAAATTGTAGAATCTCAGATTGGTTTGGGTTGGAAGGACCTTAAAGATCATCCAGTTCCAACCCCACCACCAAGGGCAGGGCACCTTCCACTAGTTCAGAACACTCCATCCAACACTCAACACTCCATCCAACCTGACCTGGAACACTTCTGATTTTTTTTTTTTTAAGAAGAATGAAAACAAGGATTGGGGGTGGTAAGCCATCCAGAAGAATCAATGAAAACTCAGTTGAGAAAGGCTGTATTCCTTCAGCAGATAGCACTGAGCTTACACTTCTGTGAGCAGGGTTGTTTAGTCTGTGGTGTGGTGGTGCTGATGCAGATCTTCTGGGCCAGGCTTTATAGCACATGTGTAAGTTGTGCACTAAAATAAAATGTTAGTACAGCAATTCATGCAAGTAATCAGTATATGTTTGGTAAAGTGTTAATAAGGCTTTAGACACTTGTTACACTATGACTGGTTTTTAACACTGGATATGCAATCAGTCATCTGTTGTTTTGGCAGTATCTTGTGTAGTATGTGTTGTGTATGTGATGAAGTAGGTGGTGAAGTAAAAAAGGAAAAACTATCCAAAACAAAAATACCATGAGAATTAAGTTTGAGTTTTCATGACACCTATGCCTGTGGTGGAGCCTGAACTGTTTCAGAGTGTTTGAGTCATGTTTGTGAAACACAAATGCTTTGTTGTCTTCTAGAGGATGTATGTTTAGCTCTTCAAACACAAACTACACTTTTTTATTACAAGTTGTTTGTGTTGCAGTAAGTTGGCTTTTCTTTAGCATCCTGTATACCCCTTTTCTTGTTCAACAGAAGCATAAACCAATAAACAAAATGTATAACATCGTCAGTTGCTGGTTGGTTTGTATTTGTTTTGTACATTACTAGTATACTCTAAAAAATTTATGCACTCCTGAGACCTATTTTTGTAGTTTTAATATGTCTTCAGCAGCTGTTTGTTACAAGAACAGGCATTTGTTAAAACAACATGCAAAACTTCACTCAGTCTCCATTTACATATAAGTAGGCCTTGCAATGTTATTGGCAGAGTACTTGTGTATAGAGTAGGATCTGATAAGGTTTGAAGTATTCTTCTTTCATTAGTGTCTTCATTTGAATTGTAGCAGCTGCAAGAAGAGATCAGGTCATGAATCAGCAAGTGTATCTTTTCTTAAACTGTAGCAGTAATTCATTTTTTACCTGAGTATATGAGACCAGACATTGACAGAAGTGAACATTACCTAAATTTGTAATAAGATTGTTTGAGGTTTGACTCAGAAATATTGGAACTGTGACAAAAGTTTTCTTTCTTTGTTGGTGTATGCTAGAAATTAAAAATTGTAATTTAAAAAGAGAGTCCAGAAAATATATTTAATTTCTTGGTCTTAGCTTCTTGAAAAATCTTTTACTTCTTTCTTCCATTCACATAAATATAGTGTATAGATGATACCTTTTCTGTAGTAAACACATTTACATTATATTATTTTCTTTGCAACTATTGTTTTCTGACAGTATGGCCCCCAAAAAGGCTCTAGTGCTTGGGGGCAAGTGTCACAAGATGAAATGGTGAAACCTTAAAGTGGGAGGGATGTCAGTAAATGAGAATCCTTCTAGGAATATCAGAGCAGTCATAAGCAAAATGTTACAGGAGTAACAGTTTTGAGCACTATGCAAAATGACTGCCTGGTTTATTTTTGGTTTTTCCTCTCTATGCAGAACTGCATTAATCTGAAACCTGGGTTTATCATGTTCAAAATACTGTTTCCTTGGAAATACTCCATAAAATTAAACTTGTTTTCAATTTGAAATGAAAGACTCAAACTGTCTATGGCATGTTTTGAAACATTTAAATAGATTAACATCTCATTTCTTATTGTGATTGTGCAGACAATAAGGATCTCGAATTGGCACATTTCTGCAAAATCTTAATGCAGAGTAACTATATTAAATGTAGGTACCTTTTTAACGTGCCTTATTTCTGGCCTCATAATGTCACTGAAGGCAGTGTTGAAAACTGTAGGAGAACACTATTCAAACTTCTATGTCACTGCAAGTCAGTTGTGAGGGCCCTATAGAAGTTCATTGAGTTTTTAAATTCCTACAGATGATGCAGTTTTTTTCTTTGTCCTCTTTCCAAGATACGAACATAGTGATTAAACAAACTATACCTGTTATATAGCTTAATTTTTTTTCATTGTTACTTCTACTTTTCTTAATAATCAATGCATTTGAAACATTAAGGTGTTTTCAGTTGCCTTACTTATGGCTGCAAACATCTGTTAGTGCTTTGTTTAAATATCTTGGGTTCCCTACAGATATTATGGCAACTTAGGTTTTAACACTGTATAGTTGAAGTTGCTTCCTTTAAATGTATAGCATGTAGGGAATAAGGTACCACGTTGATTACTTACTTTCTGCAACACCCAAAGAGCTGTTTTTTGAAGCATCATGGAGCAGTTCCCCAGGTTGTAATGTCTTCAGTAGCGTGTGTAGGCACAATGGAAGTCAGAAGGAATTTGGCTCTTTGCAGATAGCAGGTGAAATTTCTATAGTAGGGAGGCTATTACATACTATTATGTAAATACCTGCTAAATTATTGTAGTTGTCTTTACACATACAGTATGGATTTATTTTTTTTTTTTTTTTTTTTACTAGGGAAGTGATTATTTAGTACTTGAATTTATCTTCAGCTTTTCTTAGGTATCTGTGGTAGGGTATAGATTTGAGATTATCCTTTATGGAGTGACCAGGATTAGATATAATTAATCTGAGTTCTGATTTTTATCAACTTTCATATTGAAAGATCTTCCATATCCCTTCAACATAGTGGCTACAAGATCAAATGGAACAATTATTAATAATAATCAGAGTTGTGTCTCTTGTTGGGTTTTTTTAATTTCTCAGTCTTTTAGCATCTGCAGCTCTGTACCATCTCTTACTGTTGTTTTTTCCTTCTATTTGGCTCTGGCTGCTTTTATGTCTCACAATTAGTCTATTCAGGCATCCAAGTAGAAACTTCAGGCTCCAGCAAAAATGTAAATTTAGCTCTTTGACTAGAAAGATACTTGAGGAGAGAATAGTTATTGTGAGCTTTCTGCTTCTTAAACATTTCTCTGCAGAGAAGCCTAGGCTTTTCAGTATGTGTTACAGGAAAAAAATACGTATCATAGTGTGCTTTTTTTGATATTTTTTTCTCTTTTGCTTATGGTAAAAAAATTGAAACCTCAGTGAATTTTAAATTCTGTAGTTTTGTGGCATTCCTAAAGTTTCTATATGACTTGTATGTAAACTAGAAAATGTGCTGAGACACTACAATGGTAACCTATATCTTAATTGAACTGGACTGGAACAAGAATAAATACAATTTGAAGTGAAAAAAAACAAGACAGTAAAATACACTTGCTTTCTTGCTCCTTAATACCAATTTGGCGGCACTTTAAATTGTTTTCCAGCTGTAATCTCTTATTTCAGTCTCTCATGGGTTGATTTCATGTCTTCCATGAGTGGTTGTTCGTTATTTTAGGAGCTCATGTAAGAGTTGAGCATGTTGATGAGGTGGTGAGTAGCAGCCAGTGGGACTGAGATTGCTCAGAAAGAGGGGCTGCTCAGTCAAACAGGCACCAGGCCACTTCGTGTTTGCCTGGATAAATGATCCTCCCACCGTGGCAGCCAGGGACGTGTCTGGGTAGGGAGCTGAGGTGAAGGGATAGTCCTCAGGTACTGAGGGAGGCAGCATCAGAACCACACCATTGTTCACCCTCTCTGGTCTCTCAAGTCATGCTGTGTCAGATCCATTTTTGGAAGGTGCTGCGGGATGGACTGAGGGTGCTGCTTTGTGGTGCTGACACCTCCACTTCCCAAGGACAGCTCTTATGGCCTGACACAGCTACAGGCAGGAGGAACAGGTCCACTTTGGTCTCCTAGACCAAACCTATTAATGTGAGAGGATAGCAAGACGTGTGTTGTGAGCTGCCTTAGAACATTCTGGGCCTGCATTGCACCTGGGCTGCTTGTTGTGCTGCCCATCATTTTTGTTGTTAGACTAAGGGAGGAAAACTTAAATACGTAGCTCTGCCACTCTTCTTCTGATCCTGACACGCATGAAATGTGAACTTCAAGCAGCAAACAGGAGGACAGTTTATGTACTTAGTCCCACTGGAGCAAGTAGTTTTGCAGATCCTGACTCTTGACCTAAACAAGGGTTAGGTGTCTTAAAAAAACAAACAAAAAAGTCAGTTGGAGTCTGTGAAAGCTACAGGTATGAGGAAAAGGTAAGAAAGTTACATGTAGTGGTTTGGCATAAATACAATTCCTGTTAATAAATTTTGCAGCATTTAAAGCCTGTCTGTCATGGTACTGTTTTCCCCCTCAATTTATAATGTACTAATCTAGTTGAACATGAGATTACCTATCTCTCTACTATGGAAAATAAATAAGCTTAATTTATAAGCCTTTAATTTTGCTCACTTCAAACCATAAGTTCTAGACACTCCTTTTGCCTTGTGAAATATGTCTATAGTAAATTTAGTAATTATTTGAAATGTTTTTATCTAACTTCAATTTCTGTTAATTGCAAGGCTCCTTCACAAAATGGTATTTTGAGTCGTTGTAAGTGAATCCCAGGGAAAAATACATATTGTTGAGCATCCATCTTCTTCCTGAGATGGTGTTAGTGCCTAGTGCTTTCCGGTCACTACCAGTGGGTAAAGATTCCTTGTTCCCAGCTGTATTAAATACAGTTTGTCTGTGTTTACAGCTGTTACTGAGGAGGCTTGGGAGTTAGGATATTTGAGGAAGAAAACAGTGGTGATATCAAAAGGTTGCCTAGACGATGATCTTCTATCTGATATTTTACATTTTCTGTGTAACCTTAGTCTCGTTACTGTAAAAATACTGAAACAAAACCTTGATTGCATTTTTAATATTACTTGTATTCAAAGGCTTTTTGCAATCAGTGGAGTTCAAGTTATCTAAAATTGTTTTTAAAAGTAAACATCCTTTCTTTAATGAACGAGAGATTTTCAGTCTTTACATGAGTATCCTTCATGTGTCAGACCCCAGACTATTGTAATAACAGCTCTGCCTTTATTATTTAAGACAAAATCAAGGGGGTTCCACTTGTTGCTTTCATTTATAATTGTTTTGTTGAATCTGCTGCTGCAGTGGTGCCTCAGTAATGTATTCAGCAATGCAGCAAAGACTAATCCTTTTGTTTGTTGCCCTTTGCTTCAGTTCTTCAGTATTTTTAAATGTAATATCAGCTATATATGGTTCTGAGGTTCCGTTTCATGCTGGCATGTATGAGGGAGAGGAAGATGGTATTATTATACAATAGAAATTATCAGAGGAGGGCTTTGTAAGTATCAAACATAGAATCAGGTAAGTTAACTGTTGGAAGTGATCCATAGAAAAAGCAGAAACTCCTGTACACATAAGCATATCACTTTGGAGATGTCCTGCTCGGTTTCATTCTGTGTCAAAAGCATTTTAAATAGCAGATTAACCTACACTTCCAAGTGGAATAGTTGCTTAAAAATTTCATTTTATGAGATGGGAATAAAAAGGTCATGTTTGTTGACTGAAACTATTTTCAGATTGTCACAGGTGAATATTTTGTTTTCATACAGTTTATTATTTCATAGCAAATTCTTGTTACCTGATGTGAACTAGTGTCAAAATACTTTGGATGGTTTGATAACAGGAAATGTAGGTTTAGGTGGTTTTTAAATGCTTGCTTTAGTTGTTCGAAGGGGATTGCTTTATTTTGGGCAAGAGACAATGGTGAAATCCTAGCTTTTTGTATTCCTGTTGTCTTGGTAATGGCATTAGTTTTGCTTAAGAAACAAGCAAAATTGGTTTTGCTAACTTCTCATGGTGTAATTTAGGGGTGAGGAAATTCTTCATTTCAGCTTTCCAGCTATTAAATTGTTAATGATTGTACTGGACACTGACTTTATTAAAACTGCCTTCTTGTAAAGCTGGCTTATGGACTTTATTTTGGATTACTTGTTAGTTTAGTACAAATATTTTCCCCTCTTAAGTTTGCCATCAGATTGCAAACAGCTAAGTGCCACTGCTGGTAAATTTTTCAAGTTAACGTTCTGCTCTACAATCTAGGCCTTTAATGATTCAGTGTGATCTTTTCATAAGTGCTGTGCAAGGATTCCTTTTGCTGCTAAAGTAATGCAGTGTTGCATGCATTTTATGAAATTACTCATTCCAGTTTGTCTGCAAAACATCATTAGGTATGTTGAAGATGATGAAATTGGTATGTGTATGGCTGTACCCCTACTTTCAAAATAAGCTGTGACCTTTGTCTTTCTTTGTTCATGCTTTAAACATTTTAGCTAATACCATTATTCTCCATCAACAGCCCAGGATGCCAGAAAGAAAATAAAGTTGTCCTTCCCTCCTCCGAAGAGAGGATCTGTCTATATTAAACCAGATACGCTGGGAATCCCTTGTTCTTATGCCATTATTAAATGACATCTCAGTAGCTTAACTGGTAGATGATTAGTCAGCATAGTGTTTCTTGCCAATGTTTCACATACATATGTATTTTTGTAAGAGACAGATGCATTTCTTTTTTTCTTTCATTTTTAGTTACATGGGAATTGGGCTTTCGGCACAAGGTGTGAACATGAACAGACTACCAGGTATGTTTCAGTTATTTACTTTGTTTTTTAAAATACGCTTCCCCTTTGGTAAGCAATAGAGTGTAGCATGACACCTCTGTGTTGTATCTGTTACTGGAGTTATGTAACACTTGCAGCTGAAAAGTTTAACTTTTACTCTACATTTTTTCCTGTACTACTTCTGTGAGCTCTTACTGTTACTTATAACATTGTGCAGATACTTTCTAGCAAACAAGTACATTTAAAAATTATCATCATATGTCCTGATAAAAATGAAGCTATAGATTTCCATGCTCTGTACGCTGGATTTCTAGCAATAAAGATGAACTGTGATAAAAATTTTCTGTCAAATATGGAGGGAACTCTCCTTCTGTCCCTTTCTGTAGCTTCACCTTTCCAGTCTTCATAGTAAGAGTGTGTAGCCCAGTTAGCAATTGTCTATCTGAATAGTATCTCTGAATAGTATTTAAGAAAGTTTTGTGTGTGCATACATAAAAGATTGGGTTTTTAACAGATCTTTAAATGTGTGAAAAATATCCACCCAAAACCAACCTGCTGACTTCCTTGGAATTATCAAAATCTAAAACCATGTTGAATTGACCTTGGACTCTCTGCATTTTCTTACTTTTGAGTTTTAATTTTCTTACCCAAATGCTGTGGTAGAGATTCATATGATGACTGCAAGTCCCCATTACACTATGAACCCATCTAAGGCTGATGAATTATTAGTGGGTGGCATTAAGTTTGAGTATGATTTAGGATGCTATAATTACAAAGATACTACTAATCAATGTAACTGCAATAATTTGGGGTTGTCTTTAATTTACTGAGAGATGCTTAATATGGTACCTAGCTGAAGCTACTGATGGTAAAGATTAAGGGTCTAAGTGTGGAAAATACTTCCAAATTAACTTGCTAGGCAGCAGCTTGACAGAAGAGGTTCAGTATTGAATTGCAGTGTGTAGATAGGTATTTATAAAAGAGCACAGACCAAAATTGCTTGCTGTGAATTTCATTCAGTAGTGTAACAGTATGAAGTTTCTTAAAGATTCTACAGCTTCTTCACCTGCAAAATCAGCACCATATTTGCATGCATAATGATTTGCTCTTGGCTGTGATTTTCACCTGTATTGCTATTTTTTTTCCTTTTATTTAATACTTGTTTTTATTTTCAGGGGCAGCATAGCTAGTTACACTTTAGTCTGGAGATTCTGTTATTATGCAGAGGCTGCTTGCTGCTGAATAGTCATTGAGAACAATCAGGACTAGAAATATGTTTCCCCAGAGAGGCCTGTTTGGTTTTTAGCCAGGAAGAATCTGATTATGACATATGGTAGTTTTGCAAAATGAAAGGGAGAACAGGAGAATCTTCACTGCTTTACTGGGACATGTCAGATCTATATATAGCTTTATAAATTTCAGCATTGTAGCTGATTGTATTTTTGGTGTTGGTGATATTGTCTGTTTGCATAAAGAGAAAAATGTGTTATCTGAATTTGCATTACCTGTTGTATACTACAAATGCAATTACTTATTCAGCTGTTTTGGTAAAAGAAGTTGTCATTTTAAAGATTACACAGCTTTCCTAGATAAGAAATCTTAGAAAGCAGAAAGCTGAGCATAGTAATTAACTGTATTAACCTGGCTTACATATATAGCAATTAGAACAGTCTTTAATTTATTTAACAATAAAGAAAATGAATAAATTGCAAATGCTTTTGTTCTCTAGGTTGGGATAAACATTCATATGGTTACCATGGAGATGATGGACATTCATTCTGTTCCTCTGGAACGGGACAACCTTATGGCCCAACGTTTACTACGGGCGATGTCATTGGTTGTTGTGTCAACCTTATCAATAACACCTGCTTCTACACCAAGAATGGACACAGTCTGGGTATGCAGAAATGCTGCCTTTCATGACAGCTTCATGTCTTTGAGTCTATTGTGAATTTGAAGCCCTGTTCACATCAGGAGCAACGGGTTTGAATAGTTCTTTTGATAGTTGTTTGATAGTCTATGAAGTAATTAAAGAACTGGGAAAAATAATCTCTTCTGTGCCATTTGCACTAACATTCCTTGTGAATTTGGAAGGATTCATCTTTTAGCATCTCATTCCACAGGATCTGCATTAATGAACTCCATTACTAAACCCACAAATAGTGCTTGATGGTCATAACGTAATACATGATAAGAGAACTGAAGATAAGGAGAATGGATATAGCAAAAATTCCTTGCTACTGTAAGGGGAACACCCAGCCTTCACTAAAACTTTACATTGGATGCACATTATTTTGAACATATGTTGGAGAACAGTGTCTTTTGGATTTCCAGTCTGGAGTCATTCATAGTTGAGCTAAAGCCATAAACTACAAAAGTTGAACTAAAATTAAGTCCATTAACCTCATACAGTAAACTGTAGTATTATGCAACAGTGCAAGACAATTTTTGAATTTGAAGATGTCAGGAGTGGGTGGAGTTAAAAATTTTTATGGAATATCTATTTCAGTTACTTAATGTAATTTAATGAGGAAAGATACAGAGTGTAAAGAAAGAAGAAAAAAAAAATACTTCCTGCATTAAGGAAGGAGTGGGGGCCTGGGAAGAGATCTTGAAATTGTGCTGAGGGGAGCAGGAACTTCAAAGGGATAAAGCTCAAAGAAGAATAAGGTATCTGTGATGGGTAGAAATGCGATAAGGAAAGGAGAGGGTAGCATGAAATGAAGTAAGAGATTATTGAGCTAGGTGTTCTTGAAGTTGCTGTTGTATTTTCTTACACTGGCAAACACAAAGTAGGTTTGGAAAAAGGGGGAAGGATGTGGTTTAAATTCTTTTCCTTGCCTCCCTGAACGAGCCTGACAGTTTGTTTGCTCAGGCCTTGGGCAAACACATCTGACTTGGGAGTTTTCCTGCCTCTACTCACAGCAGGGCTTAGGAGTCTCCTGAGGTCAATTCCATGTAATCACTTCTGTGGTTCTATTCTGTCATAATTTAATGTTCCTTCTAAATTGAATGAGTCTGTATGCCTTGAGACCTAGGGCAGTGGGACACTTGAACCATGCACTTTGTAATTGTTTCTTTCGGCATCCTGTTCCAGGATAGGTCCAAGTGGAAGATAAGGGGCTTGTCTTTGCCCTAATCTTTAACTGGGTTAAAGCTGAGAAAAGCAATCTTGCCTTATTCCCTTTTTGAAACATTCACAATGTACCTGCAGGGAAGTTGGATCATTTGATCAACTAAAGAGACAGGAGCGTCCTCACTACCCTTACGATCACATGAAAGGATGAGCAAGCTAGGAAGAGCAGAACCCTCCTTTTCAGTGGAAAACTTAAAGCAGGCTGGATTAGGCCAACTGAAACAACAGTGCAAAAGATTAAAATCTATTTTTAGAGGAGACCAGAATGGCATAGGTGAGGAGAGGCTAATAAAATGTCATCTGTCATGGACTGAGTCTGACAAACACTTTATGGATTTCAGAAGGAAACCTGACAGCTGTTCTGCTGTCATGAACTTTGCTAGCTTTAGCTTCTGACAGAAGAAAATTGATTCTGTGTTGAGTGGAAAAAGAAATCAGAAATTTTGTCTGTCTCACTGAGCTGTTGCAGCTACTAGATGTCCAGAATTCCTGTGCATTCGTGACTTGGAGGGTATTTATGTTTCTTCTCTGGGTCCACATATATGGTCTAGAATATAGGAAGTCTCTGGCTCAGCCTGGGATTTGATGCTGCAGAAAAGGCTAAGCAATTCTCATGCAAGTGTGAAATCCTGAGTTGAAAAAAAGCCCAAACCAAACACCCCCCCCACCCCCTCAAAAGCGCCAGCACCTACATACCACTTAGTCATCATTTATTTGTCATGCCTACAGCCTCCATTTTGGAAAAGAGCAACTTGGATGTCAAATTGCCAAATAGAAAAGGTGGTGTAGCTTAGAAAAAAATAGGGTAAGAGCAGGGAATAAATAAAATTATACCTTTGAGATATGATGGGAGGAAACAAAGGAAACAGACTCACTCAGTATGTCATCCTTCTGTCTCAAAAGATGTCAGTAAGGAATCCAGATGCTCTTGAGGTTTGAAATCCTGGTGAAGAACAGAGATTGAAAATAGGGATGGAATGTAGGACAAAAGGTTAAAAGCTTCGTTTTCATCTTAATTTTAAAAAGATTGTGGTACAAAATAAATTGAAGTTTGAAGGGATAAGTGGATTTGAATAATTCCTCATTAAAAAAAATACTTGCAACAATAAAGGAAATTCTGAAATACTGTTATTATTTGGCTGTCAGAAGGAGATAACTGATGGAGTTTTTTTTAACTGAAAGCTTCCCGCCCCCCGAAATTGCCTGAATTGTATAGAGGTCATATTTTTCTCTAATCCTGAGACAGCAAAATCACTCCCTAGGTTTTACGGGTAGATGGATGCTTGTAATTATGTAACAAGATATTAAGCTGTTCTGTTTGAAAACCAAAGCATGCCAGTGTGGATTAGAGTGAAATATTTGCAGGCTGGTTTGAAGTATTATAGACATGTGCTGCTTGTGTAAAGATTGTGAGTTAGTATTTATGAAGAAAAGTAATAGCAAACAAGAAAAGACACCGTTAAATCTTGATGTTGCAGCACAGTGACATGCAAATGAAAAAGTATTTTCAGGTATCCTTACCTTTCTTCTCTAAAATTAGTATGTAGCCAGAATTTTCACACTTTCTAATGTACATATCTGTATGATTTGCTAAATCTTATGACCTATTTTGAAAAAATTAAGGGCAATTTAAGTATTTTTGAAAGATGATTACATTTTGCCAAATACCACTATTTATTATTTAAAAACATGAATTATGCCTAAGCATCGTGGATTTCGCTATACTTAACTAATTTCTGAGATGGTTTGGGTGAGATTTCTGAATAGATAATGATACATTTAAGAAAATGAGGCTAGAATCCAGACACATTGAAATTAACCTTAATTTTCTCTTTATTACAGGCATCGCTTTTACAGATTTACCGGTAAGATAAATGCATTTTCAAATAGTTTTCCTTTGTGTCATAAACAGATGTTTCAGATCAGACTAGCATTTGCCTTATATTTGTTGGAATTACAATGATAATCTTTGTAGCCAATTTAATATTAAATATTTCTCATCATGATTTCAGTGGTCATTTTTTAATTGAAGGAGAAAGTGTTTCGGTTTTACACTGATCCTTACAAGAGGTTTTCCTTTTCAGTTTTTTTTAGCAGAAAATAATACATGCAAATAGTTATTACATACTTTGGCACATTTAGGCCTTACATACAAAGTCAGAGCTATATTAAACACCAACATGGTGGATGGCTGCTTGAGATATTGTCACTGTAACTCATTCTTGATGCCTGATTTTCACAATCTTTGCTTCATAGAATCAAATGTATCATTTTTTTTTAAAGCTGCACATATCTGAGGTCTTGTAGCTTTTGAGTGAATTAAATTGTACTTTCTTTAAAACTGGCATCTCTTTCCAATACTACTGATACAGGCATGATACTGCACTTACTTTGGTTTTCTTCTCATGCACTTCATTTCTGATTTAATCTGTTTAAGGTGCAGTGTGTGATGCATGTCCATCTGGCCAGCTACTCCCTTTGTGTGGCCTTAAGAGGCAAGGACAGATATTAAGGAAAAATGAAGTCAGTAACCCAAGGAGCCTCTTAGTCCTACAACAGGGTTGAATGTTTTGTGTAGGAAACCACTGCCACTGTTCTGGATCTTCGGGATGCTAGCAGGACTCCTTGCTAGCACATGGTGCCAGCTCAGGAAAACTGACACTGTAATCTGAAGTATGAAGCTGAACCCCTTGTTAGAATCAATGGTTTCCATTTCATTAAAAGATTTGAGACTTGTGGTTTGTTGATTATTTTAGACTAGGTAACAGTATGAGCATGTTTCTTTTAAAAAGCAGATGTTGTATTTGTGAAGATAGAGGCAAGAATGGCTTGGGCATGGTTTGAGCAACCACAGTATTTTTAGCCTTAATTTATTAAGCATAATAGTTCTGTAGATCAACATCCCACTATACCATACCATCACTGTCTGCAGTGTAATTATGATGTAGGTATATTTATATTAAGTAAACTTAAAAAAGAATTTTAAACTCCCTCCCCGCCCACACACACAAGAGACCCCAGCAATAAAGCCCCATTCACACAATTGATTGCCTTGCCATTGCTGAGATGCTGTTGCATTTAAGAAAATTGCCTTTATCCCAACAGGCAGATTTTACCTTTTTCATATTTGGCATATTTTAAATTTGCATGGAGACCTAATCTCTAGCAGAAAATAAAATTGAGACAACAATAAATGCTGTAAAGGTATTTTCCTAGATACAAGTCCAGGAATTCACAAAAATTTCAATGCACTGTTACAGTTCTTTTTGGGCACTACAGTCGGATTTTGAGGCTGTTGAGTTTTGTGTCCTGTCAGTTCTTGCCATTAAAGTTCAGCGATGTTTTAGGTATTTCACCCTAAAAGGAAAATGACCCATTTTGTAAGTTTAATTTCTGTTCTCCTTTTAAAAGAAAAAAACCAGGTCTTTAAATATCATCAAATATTGTTATTTAATATTTTGTGGAATTCAACCCAAAAGTTGTGACATTTAGCCCAGTTTAAAAAGTGTATTTTCTGACGAATATCAGTAAGATTTTCTTATTCCAAACTAAAAAAAATTATGAGCACTGGGAATAAAATTAGTCAGTGATTATACTGCTGTATTGGCAGAAGCTGCTTTTACTGCTGGAGCACACTACTAGAAGCAGTGAGGTTATTACTAGAGATGAAAAAAAAACCCCAAACCCACAACAGTGGGGATTTTAGAACAAGTGTCAAAAACTAACTAAAATATTTCTTGCAGCCAAACTTGTACCCTACAGTAGGGCTTCAAACACCAGGAGAGGTTGTGGATGCTAATTTTGGACAACACCCATTTGTATTTGATATTGAAGACTATATGCGAGAGTGGAGAACCAAAATTCAAGCACAGATTGACAGATTTCCAATAGGAGATCGGGAAGGAGAGTGGCAAACAATGATTCAGAAGTAAGACTTGTAATATTATGGATTTTTTTTAAAGTTGTTAGTTGCATGATTTCAGAGCTCTTTAAAACATTCTATCTATTGTCTTGTGCAAAAATTGATAGATACTATTAAAAAATAGTACAAGTAATTTTGTTACTGGGTTTGGTAACAGTGTAAACGGGAGTGTGAACGGATTTTCAGGTGAAGTTGTCTGTATCATTAATAATTTGGACTTTCTAGTGATGAGTTTAAGACTTCTGTTCTGATTCTGTTCTGATTCAGTATGAATTGGGGAGTTTGTAGGAAGGGCGCCGTGGTTGTAATGGGCAGTTTTAATACTCTGCGCTCTGGAAATTTCCCTTTGCATTCTCAGCCTTTGGCATGCCAGGTTAAGTTGTGTCTCGTTCGTGTTTCTTGGAAAAATGGTGGTTGTGACTTTGGATTTTTTATTTTTTCAGTGAAAAAATAAAAGCTTATTGTGCAGCAATTTCACTTCAGTGTGTGTAATGAGAAAAAAAACCCCTAATTTAATTAGCAGTTAATATTTGAACTGACCCTGCCTTTGGGTGATGAATAATTGTTACTAAAATTCATCATAATAAAGTTATGCATTTATTATTTTTAAAAATTATTTTTCTGTACAGTGTTTTGAAGAATATACTGACTCTTAACTGAATTACTTTTGTCTGACTTGTACAGAAATCTCTGCATTTCAATTTTTTAATAGAATGTTTCAATTCAGTCAGCTTATTTTAGCAAAGGGTTTTTACATTCAGGAGTTCTTGGTTTCTTACCTGTATTTAATGAGTATTTCTGAGTTTTGTTTTTGTTTATTTTTAGAATGGTATCATCTTACTTAGTTCACCATGGATACTGTGCAACAGCAGAGGCATTCGCCAGATCCACAGACCAGACTGTGCTAGAAGAATTAGCTTCCATTAAGAACAGACAAAGTAAGGCTGGAAAGCACGTTGCATCCCTTTTTTCCTCCCTTAAACAGCTATTACATAAAGCTTTCTCTTAAGCAGCATTGTAGAATTTGCTTGCAGCACTGCTCCATAGCACAGTTCTTTGCTGTCACCTAATGTTACACATGTATGAGCAGCTGGGTATGAAAACTCTGCGCAGTAATACTTTGTAACTTGTTTGATGTAGCAGAATGTGGTAAATTATCTGTTGTCTTTTCTCTTGAATGGAAAGTTGTGATACGTCTGAAACAAGTGTGTCTAATGTCTCTTGGGTGTTTGTGAGAGCTAGTGGTTAGTCACAAACAGGAATATAAAACTTAGTCTTGACAAACATTTCTATTTTTATCTGAACTGTGAAAAGGGATTGAGTTTAGAGAATGTTTTTTAAGTTAAATGAAACTTGAGTTTTCCTGCCTACAGATGTGAGGGGGAAGAGGACAAGGATAACCAGCAGTAGTTCAGTTCTTACTTGCCGTGCCAGTGCTGTTTGGCAGCCTGATGGAACAGTGCCTTCCCCTTCCATTTAAATCCCTGCTCTATGACCATCAGCACTTGGGTTACTGTATGACATACCACATGGGGAAACTGCTCTGCTTGTAAAACAACACAATGGTTGGGCTATTTTTCATTTGGATCAGTTTCTCTGTTGGTGGAGAGAGCTGGGAGGCTGTTTGCAATTTGAGCCAAGTTACAGCCACAGAAGCATCAACTAAAGCAGGGACTGTTGTGAAAGATTTTATTCAACTGTAATTTGATTGGAAATATGTGTTGTAGGCGAAAGAGACTAAATTTTTGTTTTTCTTAGTTAAAATTGAACCTGTAGGAGTGGGATGCAATTTGGATGTTCTTGAGTGACAGTAGTTTGGTATGTGCTTATTTATAAAGTTGTGAAAATGAGAAATAAATCACAGAAGAGTGGCTGCAGTCTTATTCCAGCTCTAAATGTACAATCTGACTACAAAGCAGTTGGATGCTGGCAATAAATAAAAATACTGAGTTCTCATTTAGATACATGTAGGTGGAGTGCAGTTCTTAAATTTTCCTGTTGAACATTTTAAGGAAGCATGATCTTTCTTTACACTATTTTTTTCTAAAAGGAAAGAAATCTTATTGATTGATGGTTGCAGTGTCTTTTAATCATTAATGTACGTGTATTAATCCATAAGCTGTCCATTTAATTGATGTTGGTTTTGCTAAACAGAAATTCAGAAATTGGTTTTGGCAGGATGAATGGAGAACCCATTGAAACAACATAACAGCTGTATCCAAGTTTACTAGAAAAAAATCCTAATCTCTTATTTGTTTTTTGGTGAACAGGAATTCAGAAATTGGTTTTAGCAGGAAGAATGGGAGAAGCCATTGAAACAACACAACAGTTGTATCCAAGTTTACTAGAAAGAAATCCTAATCTCTTATTTGCATTAAAGTGAGTCTTCAAATTATACAGATGTGTGTTTATAGATGGCACAGTACCTTCTGAGACAAGACAGTTACTCATTTAAAGCTTTCACAGAAATTTATACAGAGTTAAGCAGCGCTTTTTAGAAAATGTGTATATTTCACTTTTTTATGCTCTTCTTATTTGCTACATGTTTAACTAGGTTTTGTCATCGAGGTCCTGGTTTGCAGCAAAATTCACATCTCCCAGTAGACTTGTTCTCTAGAACTAAGTTCTGTAGTTTTTTTAAAATTCATTTTAGTCCATTTGGGTGTCAAGTAAAACTTAAAATGGAAACTGATATAGTAGCACGTTCAAGAAGGTTAAGAATTTTGATGGCATAAGTTAGTCTGTTCCTCCAAAGGAGTGACTAACTTTACAGACCAGTTTAAATGAGCTGTTTCATTCCATGCCACTTTACTAGAAACCTCTGGCTAAAACTGTGGAAATTCCATAATCCCAAAGAGTTCTCTTGGCTTCCCAGGCACACAATAATCACCTTCATTCTGGCATTTTTACTTGCCAGCTGCGCTGTTCTCCAGAATTTTGTATCACATTGCAGCGTTTGAATGTGGAAAAAATGTGTTATCTCCTCTAAGAACAAAGCACTTTAATTTTATGTTCAGTTAAGTAACTGGCACTGTGTTTGAAGTCTGTCATGCTCAAGTGCTGAACAGAATTCACGTGATAGTACTTCAGACATCACAGAATTCACAAAATGCGAACATTTTGATGAAAGACTTCACTCAATAGCATCAATTGTATGTTATCTTTTTCTCAGTCTGCCTTTCTAAATTTTGCCTGTTCTATTGAGGCTTCTGAAGCCTAAAGCATAAAGCAGGAGTTCTGAGCTTCCTTAAAGTCCATAGTAAAACCTCCTTATCTAAAATGAAATTGACAAAGAGCAACAGCCTCTAAAGGGAAGGTTTGTATGGGAGTTTGCTGTTCAAACTGTTTTCTAGTGCAGGTGTTTAGTGTTAAGAGTTACCCTTTAATGCTTAATGTTCCAGACAGTCAAACTCTGTTCTCATTTACTTTGAGAGAAATGACAGACATGACAACATAATGACATAACTTTCTCAAGAAATAACCTTGTCCCTGCCAATAAAAGAAAACAGAACAAGAAAATACAGTTTAAATCTCTAAACTTTGAGGACTTAGTGACAGAGGCTGTCCTCCAAGGATAATATTCCTGTTCTGCTCCCTCATAAATTTGTAACTGAGTATTTTTGGTGGAATGCTCCAGAGCTTATTGATGATTGGGCTACTGACATCCAGCATTTTGTTGAGTCAGACTTGTTCTAAATTTAACACTAAAATGAAATCATTGCTATCGTTGGTAATTTGAAATGTGTAAATGGTTTTGTGAGCTTAACTTTTTGCCTTTTGTTTAGGGTGCGCCAGTTCATAGAGATGGTGAACGGTACCGACAGTGAAGTGCGGTGTTTGGGAGGCCACAGTCCAAAATCTCAAGACAGTTACCCTGTTAGCCCTCGGTCATTCAGTAGTCCTAGCATGAGTCCCAGCCATGGAATGAATATTCACAATTTGGCAACAGGCAAAGGGAGCAGCACACACTTCACTGGTAAGTTCACGTGGAGGATAGACCACACACATGTAGACATACCACACCACATGGATGTTAAGATTTTATGCTGAATGCTGTGTGTAACAGTAAAATTTTAATGACTGAAATATGTGATTTCCAGTCACTGGGAAAACCAGAAATTTCATCCCATAATTTTTGCATGTGCTCTTGGCTTTACTTCTTGCAAAGTAGGTTCACCAGTTTCTAAAAAGTGCTTCCCTCTGGGAGGTGGAAAGTTCTGACCTAAATTTCTGTTGTCCTTTTGATGATAATTTATGGCTAGGGCAAGGCAGTTTAAATCCAGTAAGTGGTGTATATGATCCATTTCCTGTGGTGTTGATGGAGACATCAGAATAGCTGTGGTTGAGAAGGAAACACCAGAAGCTGGGTGGTATGGTTGAGTAAAAGACGTGCTGCTGGCAGCTACATTTCAGTCTGCACAGCTGAAACATTTCTTAGAGCATTTAAGTAATGGGAAATCTTCAGTGGGAAGCCATGAATGTTCAGAGCTGCCCTAAGCTTATGGGGAGATCCCAGTGCCTTCCAAAGCAGCCCTGCTGAGAGGAAGCTGAGCATGTTAAAACGATACTTGAACATGCCATCCTTCATGACTAAGACTTTTAAGATAGCGGAGACCATCAGCTTTCACTTCTGTTTCATTTCCAAGTCCAAACTGGAGCTGACTGGGGGCATTTTTTTTTTCTCTCTGGGGTGGAGTGCAAAGCCAGTGTAGCCTGGCCATCAGAGTAACTGCTGCTGTTGGAAGGGACAGCAGCTTTGCTTTTCTTTCCTCTGTGACAAAAGAGAGCCATCACATGTGTCAATGGAGAGCCACTCAGATTTTCTGGTTGTTCTTCAGGTGGTTATTGGGATGTATTATAGAAAGGACCTGTAACTTTTGTAATTTTGAAAATAGAGGCAGGTTGATGAACGTATTATTAGAATTGATGTTTGGGATTTTGTAAATGGCAGCAGCTGTTTTCTTTATAATAAGCCCTTTCTGTGACCTGTTTGTATTTTAGAACATACTAGGGAGATTTGGTTTGATGGAACTGGCAATTACATGTTAGTTTCAAATGGTAGTTTTCCTGTTACATTTTAGAAGGGTCAGAGGGGATTTTAGCTAGGCATCATAATTTCACAGCATGGTGTAATTTTATTTAGCAAAGCACAGTATTAACAATTAAAATAATTACATGGTGAAGGACGGAGGTTTTATATAAGTACAGCAACGTGCAAAGTATTCAGCACTGAATTCTACTGCACATTTATCAAAAGAATTATGTGATCAGGAATTAATAGTGTGTGCTTCCATTCGTAATGATTACAGTGGCCTGGAAAAGATTTTCTAAAAAACTCTTCTACATTATTGCAGTTTTCTGTTTTACCAGTATATTAATACAACTGGAAAAACCTTCTTGTGTCTGTGTTCATACTTGTTAAATAGTGCTGAACTTCTGCACTCTAGAAGCCTTAAAGGTTTAAATACCTGAAACATGGAGGTGAGGTGCTTGAGTTTGTGTGACAAATTTAGCAAACTTGTTCCTGGTCAGTAAATGCTACACTTATTTCATTTTTTTCTACAAACTTATCTGTAAGTACCACTTCATGACTACAGTTGTTAAAACTTTCTTGCAGGGTTTGAAAGTAGTTGCAGTAATGGAGTAATATCAAATAAAGCGCATCAGTCTTACTGTCACAGTAAACACACGAGCACCAGCTTGAATGTACCAGAGCTCAACAACATAAATGTATCCAGATCACAGCAGGTTAACAGCTATTCCAGGTAAATAAACTTCAGATGCTTCTAAATCACATTAAGGCTTGTGTTCTCTATGTGTCTGCATGGCAGGGAAGAGTTTTCAGTGGGATTTGATGTAATTTTTTTTTTCCCCATGGACAGTTGAAACATAGTGTAAGGAGCCAACAGCTTGTGATAACTCTGATTGTTTTGACAGTTCAAGCTCAGTAGACCTTTTTCTCCTGTTGGGTTAAAGAAATGCAATGGACAAAAATAGTCAGCTTGCTTATAGCTCTGGTCAATTTTGAAGTTGCATAGTGAAGGTTAATTAGCACTTTGGGATTCTAACTGAACCCACTGACACCGATTTAAGTGTGTTGCACACAGGTAATGAAAAGTTTTCCAGATACGCTCCATTCGTGGCAGTATCTGCAAAGTAGGCACAGTTGAGATGCATATGAAGTGTGGATTCCCTCTCACTGTATACACCAGGATTGTTTGCCTTCTCCAGTCACTGTCACGAGCGCAAATGCATTCAGTTCAGAGAAGGAAAATAAATCTGTTAACCAGGGTTAATATGGTTATTCATAACCAGCACATACTAAGCTCTGGGTTGCATGGATGCAGCAGAACCTAATTTGATGTGAAATGCAACAGCACTCAGCTGCATTGTCCAAAATGGATTCCCAAAACCACCACGTAGGTTGCAATGATATGGTGGTGACGACCAAAAGTATTTTTGTTGAATAGTGATAATTGGGATTAAAAGGTAAGAGTAATAATTTTCTTTTTGACTTTTCACAATTTCTGTTTGCATCAGCAGTTGCCTCTGCCAAAAGGCCTGGCAGTGTCCAGAGATTTTTCACAGAGGAAGACAGTTCCTTGGCTATGTTCTTGCCCAGTCAGAGAGGCCTTTTGGTTGCCTTCCTCAAAGGAAGCTGAGTATTTTTGGTTGCTTAGAAGCAAGATACTAAACTTCCAAATTGAATGCATTTGGTCTTGACAGAGGTTTTAGGTTGCTGTTCTGTATGATGGAACAGAACAGGCCAGGATGCAACTGTCAGCAAAGCTCAGTCCCCAAAGCCACGCTGGCATTTTCTAAAAGCACTTCTGTGAGCTGCTGTGAGCAAAGGCTGGTGAGGAGTTGAATGCTCTGCATTTGTCACTGAGTGTCTCTTCAGTGTTCTGCTTTACTCAGCATTTGCTTTGGGATTTTCCTTTTTTGTTTTTCCTCTGTCATTCCACAGACTAAATAAGAGGAGAAGGCATTCTTTCAAAATAATCAGTAACCTAAATATGGTATTTTCAAAGTAGGATGTATATTGACTTAACTATATATTTTTATGTATAAATATTAACTATATTAAAAAGTGGGAGTAGCATATTTTCTCAATGCATTTTCTTCAGTTCTGTGTACGTACAGTTATACAAACAAGGTAAGAACTTTTTGGTGTGTATTTAGAAAGTGTTACATTCCTTAATCCTGAATAATGGGGGACAAGTTTAATTTTTCAGCATCTGAAAATTGTATTTTACTGAAAACTAATGTTGAGGCAGCCTTAAAACTTTCCACTGGTATCACCAGTTGCTATCAAAGAAACTGTGGTCTAGCTTGGTAATATTTAACAGCAGCTTTTCAGTAGCTGATTATGCACTGTGATGAAGTTGTGCAGGTAACCTAAGTACTTAAATATGAGTAAAATTTGTATTTGTTACTCTCTTTTCAGCAATGATGTAGACATGGAAACAGATCACTACTCCAATGGGGTTGCTGAGACTTCATCCAATGGCTTCCTAAATGGTAGTTCTAAACATGATCACGAAATGGAAGAATGTGACACAGAAATGGGTCTGCAGTGATATTTCTTACATTTTTATTAAGTGATGGCAACAAGGTTATGTTTTTACTTGCAATGCTTCCCAACTTGAAAATTAGGATTACTAGCTCAAATCTTAATTTTTTGTTTGTTTTGCTATTACTAGATGTAAATTTTAAACCTACTGATTTAGGTGGTCCAATATCTGTGTGAGAACAGGGGAAATGGGAAACTCATGGCTACTGAAACTAGCATTAATTTCTAAGGAAGTACCTTTGAGAAGAAGCACCCGGTTGTGTAGCAGCCTGTGTTTGAGTTGGGAAATTGCTTCTCCCTCTTCCCATTCGCGGTTCTCATGGCATCTTTGTGCTCCACAGTAAGCGTAGAAATTCTGAATCTTTTATATTGAAATGCAAAGTGCTAATATTTAATGCTCAAGAGCTTTATTTGGAAAATGTAAAAAATGAAAAATTAAGTTTTTTCCTATGTTTTCCACCAAACCCCCTCCCCAATTTATATAGTTATATATAGTTATGAGCTAAAAATTAACTTTGTTTTACTTGATTTGCTTTATACTCTGTCATGCCTGTTGATGTTGGTGACAAATGAGTATTTAAATCCCCTCTGCTTGCCCTTTGTGCAGCTGCAGAATTGGTACTCAAACAATTGATTTAAGCAGATGTCAGTTAATGTGTAGTTTAAATGAAATGTGAAACTGGAGACCTTCAGAATGCAGCAGCGCGTGCAGAGGTCTGTGAGCGCTTCCCAGTTCCGGGACATGCGCTGCTGCTGATCCTGCAGCTTTGCTGGGAAAGGCAGGTAACTGTGGAACAGCAAATGTCATCCTGTTACAGCCCTGCAAGGAGGAATGCAAGCTGCCAGACCATTTTCCCTGCATTATGCTCTGAAACTGGATAATAATAAGACCATCTTTCTGTGACAGAAAACCCAAAACAGTCCTTGCTCTCTTGTAGCCTTTTCCACAGAGACTTGCTGTGACAGACATGCAGCAGCTGTGCAGGGCACAGAGTTGTGGTTTTTGTAATGTAGTTGTTTCCTGCCTTTGGAAAGTCATGTCTTAGGTTAGGCTGAGCTAGGGCCAAAACCACCACTTGAAGACTGTGGGTGCTTCACCTATACACTGTTGCCCCCCCTCGCCTCCCCCAGTTTGTCTGGTGGTTTTTCACTTTTTGAAATACTTATATGTTCTCCTTAGTGCTGTGTATGTAAGGTTAAGTAGGCAGGTATTTTCCAGAGGTATTTTCCACTTACATCTAAGGAAAAAAAAAGTGGCCAGTTAAAATTCCTTTTTTGAAATAGTCAAAATACATCGCTAAATAGCAGTGTTAAAGTCAGAAAGAAGAGTGGATTTGTAATTGAAGAGTCTATCAAAATGCTCATTTTAAAACTTGATTCCATTGATGAAAAAATACAAGGAATGTGGATAAATGCCTTTTTTTTAATGTAGTGCTTTAGGTGTAAATTTTAGAAAAGCAGATTTTTCAAAGAAGCCAAGTGTTGGTTTACTATTCATAAGCTGCATCAATATCTTTTAAAATCACTAGTATTGGGGAATATTGTAGGAAACAGTTAAGAAATCAGTTGTAGTGTCCTGCTCAATTACAAAAGAAGCCTGAAATATCCAAATGATTAAGATAATGTGTTCTGCAAGGAGTGTGAACAGTCTAAATGATTGTCTTGTAGCAGAATCCATCATGGCTGTTGAGGAACTTTGGCATTTTTTTACCCTCTATTAGCTCCCAATTTGGTGCATCTTTAGAAATGCAATGCCGAAGAAGTAAGGAAGTTAGAACTCTGTGGACTTCACTTGTTGTTTTTTAAAGCCCCTTAAAATTTTAGGGTAAAAATCTGGTTTATCTTCTAGTTAGTTTAAAATTACCCCTTCCAAATAAACAGCACATGCTGTGACAGCCTTTGCCATTAGTTAATTAGGTCTCTTAAATGTTTATAAGGAGCAGTTCCACAGTGTGTGGGACAGGAGCACATTGGGCCAGGGTCTCTGGCTGACCTGCTGCCTCTCTGGGCAGGCAGCTGTGCTTGAGTAAAACCAGTGCAGAGTCTGTAGATCCATAGGTTGTTCCCCTCAGCTCTGTCAGTGATGATGATGACGATATCGTTTCTTTAGAAGTAGATTCAAGTCAGTTAAGACGCCAGCTATGTGGTGGCAGCCAAGCAGCCATTGAAAGGATGATCCATTTTGGAAGAGAATTGCAAGCAATGAGTGAGCAGCTAAGAAGAGAATGTGGCAAAAACACAGTGAATAAGAAAATGCTCAAGGTATGTTTAATCTTCTTGTAAAGGTGAATAACTGTGCTGCCCAGCAGGAACTTCCCACTGCATGTTGTTCTGGAACACTGTCCTGCTTTAACTTCTGCCATTTTTCATATGTCTCAGAATGGGTGTTCTGGTCAGCTGTGGTGTAGCACAGTCTTTTTTGGTCTGTGTAGCACGTGCACAGGGAAGATAATTTTGTCCTGTTACACAGTTAAACACAGAAATTAATTTAGCACTTTCTCTCATTTGTGACCACGTACCTTGGGCTCTTGAATCAAATTTCTGTTTTTGTCATGATAAATGAACCGCAAGGGGATTGGTGGAGATGCCCAAAATGTGCCATCATTAGTACTCTGCATGCTAATTAGTATGCCTTGATTTGAAACTGCTCTGGAAAAGAATTCTCCTGCCAAAGACTGCATGCAGTTTTCAGTCTGTTTGCTCTTACCCCCTCACTTAGTAAAATAATGCTACCTTTTGCCTTGCTCTTGGGAAAAAACACTAAATGGAACAAGTCCTGTCACACTTTCTTTTTATCTTTTTGTATTGATGGACACTGACAGTCACCTTTGTGATTCTGAATCAAAATAGTTGAACAAAATAGCCCTTCTTTTCACTAGCAGCTTGTAGCTGTAGATGTAATTAAAAGCCATCTTCCCACAGGATGCATTCAGTTTACTTGCATATTCCGATCCCTGGAGCAGCCCTGTTGGAAATCAGCTTGACCCCATACAGAGAGAACCAGTGTGCTCTGTGCTGAACAGTGCAATACTAGGTAAGTGTGGCCTGCCGGCCGCCCAGGGAGCTCCGGGTGCCTCCCCCTTGTCACACACACCTCCACTGTAAGGACAGCAGGGTAGGGTACTCTTCTGGGAAGAGAGGGATAGTTTTGGAGGGTATGTAAAATAACAGGTACTTGTCTGCTGTTGTAGTTCAGAGCAAAAATGGGCCTGTTTAATAATGGTGCTGTGCACACTCACTTCATTGCTCCTGCTTGTATCTTGCTCTAAGAGCAAACTTAGCAAGTGAATGATTTAAGTAGTTTGAATGTCAAGTTTTCAGTGTATTATTATGGAATGATTCAGGTATTTTAACTGCCACTGTGATTCTTTTTCAGAGACTCACAATCTGCCAAAGCAACCCCCGCTTGCCCTCGCCATGGGACAGGCGTCACAGTGTCTAGGATTGATGGCCCGGTCAGGAATTGGATCCTGTGCGTTTGCCACAGTGGAAGACTACCTACACTAGCTATGCATTTTGAAGGTCTGAAAGGTGTTGTGGCATATTCAACATGGAAAGTAGACCAGCTCTGCTGACTGGAATTTGGAATTTTAATTATGTACTAAGGACAAGTCTGTCGCTTTATGTTGCTTCCTAGTTTACAGCATGATGCAAATGATTTCTAACTTAGTGTTAGGAGAAGATTTCCATCTTTAAACCTCTTAGACAACTAAGAGTTGAAAATATCACTGGTAACGTCAGACATCTAAATTGACAAGTACCAATCCTTTGAACGATTGTCCAAAACAAACCAAAAATCCTGCTACCTTGTGGTGGGACGGAATAGAAAACATGGATGTATTAGCATGTGGGTGATGTATACGTCAAGCAGGATGACTTGCCAACCTCCACCCCCATTGTTACATAGTTCAATCAGTGTAATTTGCAAAATGCAAATGGTTTGGATATATAGTGTTGATGGGAAGAAATGATATTTTTTAATGTGTACTGTAAAACTTGAATTACTCAGGAGCTGAGTGAATATGTTTGTTGCTACTTACAATCCCAACCTGTTGATCTTAGTAGTTTTTTGTTTTAACATGGTCTTTTCAACTTTGTTTCCTTGTTTAACTACAGACAGCTTCTGTTGTGTAGGCTCACCAGTTTAACTGTTGTATTATAACAGTATTACATGTCAACACAGTGTGGTTATGACCTATTTATATAAAAACCAAATATTTAGTCAATTTACAGTCTTAATTTAATCTTTGTACACCTTGCATTTTTAAAAGTGCTTAAATAGTACTATATTGCAATAAAATGTAGTGATATCATAATTAACCAGCCATTAAACACTTACGTCTCCATCTACAGTAGCAGGGACGTGTATGCTGCAGTGTCTGGTTCTAGAGCTCCATCTTGAAACAGCGGTTCCTGTGGAGACCCACTTCCCACAGGAGCTGGGCTGGTGCAAGGGAAAGGCTTTGATGTGTTCTTGCCACACACTGAGTTTAGCTAACAGTGCAGGAAGCTTACTCAGGACTCCCTGCAGGTGGGGAAAATCCCTTACTGCTGGAAAGTAATCATCAGGCTGGAGAAGCATCCTGCTGTGGGAGCTGATGTAATGATTCTGCTGTTAGGGTACAGCCTTTTCTTAGAGACACAAGTCACTGAGCAGCAGGAATAACTGCCTGCTGTAAGGAATGCAGCATCCACAACAGAAGGTACAACATTGCCCATCTTTATTCTCTGCAAAGGCATTGCCTCATGGAGGCAGCTCAGCAAGCCTGGTCCTAGCACCAGCTGTTCTACAACACTGGCCTGGCTGCTCTTTAGCTTCCCCAGGAACTTCTGAAAGGGGCACGAGAACAAGGAAGTCCCATCAGGCAGAGCTTGGTGTCTTCTGCTGCCTGGAGCTGAAAGCAAAGTGATGAAGGGGAAAAAAACCACCTGTGTTGTGTTGAGATCAGCTGTCACTAAAAGTCCTTAGCAGCATCTTCTGAAAAAGCTGTCTTCAGATTCCATCTTTAATCTGTGTTGCCAGCCAACGTTTCTTAAACCTTGCTGCTTTTTCCTTTTTATCTTGCCCTAAAAAACACCAAGAAAAACAAACCAAAACTGTTAGTTACCATTTTTCTTAGTCTATGTGCTGGAGAAGCAGCATTCCCTTGGCCACTGCAGCATTTCAGAACAGAACAACCACCTCAAACACTGATAAACTTCCTAAAGTATTTTACATGCCCCAGCTGCATTCCATGGGCCCGGAGTACCAGCTTGCCCCAGGCTCCTTCAGCAGGGTGGAGGGGGTACAGTGGTGCTTTCAGTGATTGAGCACAGATGGAAAGCAGGCCCTGCTTGCTAAGGATCAGTAACATTTCCCTCTGGTGTTCATGAGCCTCACATACTGTGTGGGTGTGAGACTGTCCCCATCCATTATGGAAATGAGGAGAAATGGGTGCTATTTCCCTGTGCTCACATAGATGTTCTGGGATCTTGTATCCCTGCTTTAAAGTCTGAGATGCATCTGAAACGCCTTCCAACAGCTCAGAGACTGGAGGCTGAAACAATAGCTACTGTGGTATTTATTTCAGTGAGCAGCCCTGGCTCTAGGATGAGAGCTGTCTCTTAACATACCAAAAATGAGGTAATTTTTTTCAACTTGTGTCTCATACACCATCCCTGGGGGTGTGCTCATTATACCCACTGAGGCTGCAGTGCCCTGCTGCCCTTCCCTTACTCTCCACGTGCTTGGAGTTAGAGGATCACAAGCCAGGATGCTCTAGCATGGAAAAACCCTGATTTTATTCAAGTGTACTTCTAGCCACACATGCATAAAATAGTAGCTACTCTGACTTTTTATACTCACCCCAAGACTTGTCCACAAACTGAACTGCAGCTTTTTTGACTGGGTCTTTCTTGTTTGCAAGGGAAAAAAATTCATTTGCTGAAATTGAGACAAGTGTTAATCACCAAATTGAAGCCAGACAAGCTCGATCCAGACCCGCCCAAGCAGCGGCGCTTACCCTGTACCCGGTTGGTGTGTGGCCCATAGAGCTGAGCATTCAGGAAGTCTTTGGCCAGCTGTTGGTGGAGGCCTGTTACACTCTGGTCTTTCAGGCACACAGCCATGTAGTTCCCTTTGGTTCTAGTCAAAGAGAGATGTAAATCCCATACAGCATCCAGAACAACAGACACTGCTGTCAAGCTTGCTACTTGGGGACAGCAGCAGCCAGTGATGGTTTCTGATACTCAGATGGACTTTGTGGCAGTATTAAAAAAAAAAAAAAAGCTGGGGCAATACTCTCAAGCTGTTGTCATTGCACCTTTGTGTGCCCTGAGTAGTTTTCTTGGGGATCCTGAGCTTATCCTACCAGGAGCTAGGGCAATTACTCACTCAGTGACAAAGAAATAAAGAAGAGAGAGAAAAACAGATTGGAATACAGGAATTCAGTGCTCAACCACCCCACCTGTAGCAGCACACACCACAATGTGTACTGCTGTGGTTACGACTGCCCAGCTATCTCACAGCAGTTACATATATGTAATATATAAAAATTATTTATATCATATATATATATATATATATATATATATATATATGTATATATGCACACATACGTAAGTATTCTAAACCAGAAAAGAGTAAAGGTGCTTTTAGCACATAAATATGCTTTCAATCAGATGAAGGACTGGGAAACAAAAAGTGCAGAAGAGGATACAGACATGCAGTGACTGGAGCTGCTGTGATGCCCTTTCCCACACCAGGCAAAATCATCTCCTCTTCCTACCTGGCACCCTTGTTCCTCTTGCCTTTCTTCTCCTCCACTTCTTCGTCTTGGACTTGTTCCAGCTGTACAGCCCCAGCTTCAAGTTCTTCATTGAGAGTAACTGGCAAACGAAATTTCCCAGACGTTACAAATCAAAACCGGTCAGTGAAACAGGAGCAGGACTTAAAACAAGCAGCATTTTTCAGAAGCACTGACTAAGAAGAACTGCTCTAAGAGGGAGGGGAAGAAATATGCTCGGGGGAACAACTCAAAATACTGCTAGCCAGCTTTCCTCTTCCTCAGCATCAACAAAGTAGGATTCATCACGGGATAAAAATTCAATGCAACACAACGGCTATGGGTAACCTATAAAGGAAAATCCAACTCTGGCTTTAGTCTTGCTTCATTGTCAGCTCATCTCTTTGTTATGTCAACACAAAAGATCTTTTTTTAAATAAAAACAAGGTAAAGTAGCAGTTACATCATACAGCAGTATGCGAGATTTGGATGAGAGAATTGTTTAAAGATTTTTTTGTGACGTACTTCAAAGTACAGATGAAGCAAAACCAGCAGTCATAAACACTCTAGACTCCTGATTTTGTAATTCTGAGCTTGAAAAGAGTTACTTAATATTCTGTTGTATTCAGATGCTATTAAACTGTAGTTTGATATGTAAAATATTGAAGTGATTTAACAACTCTATTCAGAAATAGCCTTTATAACTTAAACAAGGGCTAAATTAATTATTAATCCAACTTTGGTAATCCTTGCTATTTCTGCTGTAACACCTGCCCATGATTTCCTTAAACACTTCAGGCTATTTAACTGAAATCACTGCACAGTAAGTGACTTCTGTAAAAGGTGTAAGAATTAGATTGAATCTGACTTCAGATTTTTCCTCAGATGCTTCTTTTGCTGGGGGAAAGAGAGTCTGTCCAGTGTGGTCATGTTTAGGACTTGGATAAGGTCTCTTCACCAGAGCTCCTCATTGGAACTATGGCACAGGAATGAACTTCTGAAGTACCAGGTGTGCACCTCGTTAGCAAAGTGAGCTGTAGCATACCTGGGTCATCTGCCACAGCCTCTTCAGCGGGCCTGGAGAGCAAAGGGAAGGCAACATGTTACTGCTCTTCAATTCACACTCCCTTCGTTTACCCAAAGCCATGAAACCCCCATTTCCAGTCGGGCCTTCCAAGCAGGACCAGGAGGGGCTGCCCCAAGGATCCCAAAAGCCACCGCTACCTCCCCTGGCCCCCTCACCGTGCGGACACATCCTGCAGCTCCTGCAGTTCCTGCAGCACGGCCTCGGGCAGCAGCCTGCGCTTCTGTGGGGGAGAGGAGAGTCAGGCGGGCACGGACACCGACACCGCCGGCACACACACCCAGGCCCGCCCGGAGCCCCGCGGGGGTAGCGCGGTACCTTCTGCTCCGCGAACAGCTCCTGGTGCCGCCGCCGCTTCTCCTTCAGCAGCTCCCGGTGCCTGCGGGGAGGCGGGAACCACAGTCAGCATCCCACGGAGTGAGAGAGAGGATTACGGGCGGGGGTAAAGGGGGTGAACGAGGGCTTGGAGGGGCTCGGAAGCGCAAAGGAGGGGCTGAGGAGGGGCAAGTGGGGCGGATAAGGAGGAGGAGACAGGAAAAGTGAAAGGGGTTTAGAGGGGTGAAGGGTGGTAGGGGGTTAAGGGCCGGATAAGGTGGGAGAAGGGGCAGGGGTGGTGGGGTAACACGGGAGATAAGGTGGGGAAAAGGAACCAACAAGGCGAAATAAGCAGGGATAAGAGAGGGAATAAGGGGAGTATACGAGGGTGCAAGAGGCGTGAACAGCGNTTCCGCCGGCGAATGCCGAGCGCCGGGACACCGCCCCGCCCCGCAGGATGCGCGCACACACACAGGACATCGGAGGTGGCCCCGCCACCGCCCCTTTATTGCCGCGCGGACCAGTTCCGCCGCCGCCTCCGACCCGCCCGCCCCGCGCTGGGCCCCGGCGGGACGGGCCGCTCCCGGCGCTCCGGAGGTGATCCCGGGGCTCAGGAGATGATCTCAGTCTCGTGTCGTGCCAGTGCCGGCGGCAGCGTGGTCCCGCAGGGGCCCGGGAAGTGGAACCTGGAAAGAAGCGGCAGGTTTAGGGCACGGGCAGCCACTGGCGCATCCCG
>VXBB01021740.1:982334-993666 GCA_013399915.1 Illadopsis cleaveri | reverse complement strand
ATCATGAGTTTCTCAAAAATCTTGTGATGGTTTGTGCCAGACAAACACTTGCTTATATGCATCAGAAACCCTTCAGTTTTAACAGAGGCAGCCAAAAAGAAGTGGAAATTGAGCAAAGGGAGAGATTAATCCATTTCCCATCTATTCTGTCAAAATGATGTCCCTTGCAGACCTCACCTGGGTGTCACTGGTTCACACTGGGCATGGTTTCATCACGGACTGTCAAGTCAACCAGCCTGCAGCATTAAAAGCAGTTCTGCTTTTATTTGCTGCATCCATTTCTGACCAGGAGGATGGAGCAGAAGGAATCCTCCTTTGGAGCTGCCTTTGCAGAACTAGTTCCTCTTTGCCCCACACATGGACATCCAAGCACACACAAGTGACTTCATCTTCCCAAGGCTCCCAGTTGAGGAAGGAATTGGAGCAGCCACTCCTGACCCACAAATTGATCTTCATCTGAGGGCCCCACAAAGTCTAGGACACAAGTTATTAACTGTGGCAAACTGATTGCATTAAAAGTCAATGTGAAAAAGGCAGATTTTAGTGAAAAACTACATCTATATCTACAGNTCAACTCCTTATTTTTTTTCCTTTGCCACAGGAAGCATCGGAGGACTGTGCGTTGAGCTCTGCATACAGTAAGGAGAGTTGGTTTAAATATTAAAGTGTTAATATTTCCATGGGTGTCCCTTATCTCTAGTATTTTTAGGTTTTCCTCAGGAATTTGATTGATTCTGAGATTTTTGTACTGCTTTGGAACCTTTAAATCCTGGTAAGAAATGACTGTGTCTGGTTTTTGAATCTTTGCAATCTGAACATTTCTCCTCACAGGCACAGATGTATGTGTGTACACAGGAATATGGAGTTATGTGCCTCTCTGGAAATCAAACCTGGGAAAAGAAGAGTCAGTAGCTCTTTCCTCTACAGCATTTAGAAATTTTCCATTACCCCTTTCTGTCTTTTTCTGATTAGATTCTGCTGCAAAACCGGCACTCAGAGAAGGGCTGTGGCCTCAGCGTTGCCTCAGGGTCATTTCTCCTTTCCCACCCAGTTCAGCAGGCAATGTTTTTTGGTCAAGAATGGTGATGGACACAGGGTATCAACACAGGGGCTCTCATGAACTTCCCAAAAATAAAACAGGTAAAGTTCTGTGATCCAACACTGCTCAAGTAATTTGAGCATCAAGGCACACTGATGATCAGCTGCTGCATGGTTCTACCAGGTAAAATAATGGAGTATAAATTAAAAAAAATCCACCCTGGCCTACTCAGAACTTTGTCATACAATTCAAGATGCTGCCTGGGGCAATCATCAGTGGTCACTGGTGACAAGATGATTGGTGAGAACAGGAAGGAGGTGATAAGCAAGAGCTCATGGTATTCCTGGGGCAGACAAAAGAAAAGTCATGAAGAAACGAAGTATACTTTCCAGAGCAAAGAAATTTCTGAGAGGGAAGGGCTGTTTCTGCAGCAAAGAGCAAGTTTTCTTCACAAACAGACCTGAATTGCACTATTATAGAAATGGGGGTGCATTTCTCCTCTTGGGAATCCATGCCTTGTTTGCTAGTGAGGGAAGAGGGATGCAACCTCCTTGGTCCTAACAGTGAATCTATCCCAAATAAAAGCAAATCTGAGTGAATTTGGTGAGGGTTTTGTTTGCTTTTGTGGGGTTGTTCTGTGTGGAAATATGTGCCTTAGTAAGTGGCATCCATGTACATCACTGCAAGTGCTCCTTGAATCCAGAAGTTTTTACAGGGTAAATTTCAAAAGAAGAAAAACTCCCAGTGTCCATTTTAAATTAAGGGACAGCACAAGAGAGAGATTTTGTGCTACTTTTGACCTATCCATTATGGTCTTGGCTATGTTTTTAAAAGCTGTCACCTCAGTACCATTTCTTAAGTGATGGGAAAGAGGAACTATCCAGTCTGATGCAGGAGTGCCACGAAGGGAGGACTGGGAGAATGGAGGAAAAGAGGCAGTTGTACAAATTGTGGCTGAACAGATGATCCAAGCTGGCACCACTGATGAAAAAGAAACTGAGATATAGTGAGAAAGAATGAAATGTTTAAAAGAAGAAAGAATATGGGCATCTGAGAAGTGAGGGTAAGAAATATGATCCTGCTGAAGGGTGGAAAAAAAGCAGTGTCAAGGATATCTGGAGGATAGGCACAGGAAGGTGGGAAAAGGGATCTGTCACTTGTTTTTTGGGATGGGCAGACAGACGGGAGGCTGCGGTGGGGAAGGACACACGGAGAGGGGCTCACAGCAGACCGGGCTGGCCCTCAGAAGGGAGGTGGGGGGAAGGTGACAGGCGGTGCAGGTTGGGGGAGACAGGGACGGCTGCCAGCCTGCCTGGTGATGGGGTGGCACCGTCAGTGCTGGTTCTGTCAGGGATGGCAGATGACAGGAGCAGGAAATGGGGAATACGGGAGAGGGAAGCGCTCTCAGCCCCCACCACTGACACGGGAGGGGTGAGTTCAGCTTCCATCTCTCAGTGTAGCTCCTCAAAATCTGGGGCCATCTGGACACAGTCCTGTCCCTCCTACAAGCTGTCACCGAGGGATTGCTCTGGCAGCCAGGACTCCCTGGCACATCCCAGAGCCTCCGTGCTCGTGGCCAGAAGGGCAGATGGCACCGGATGCACTGGAGTGGCTTTGTACCACCTGGTGTCTGTCCCCTGCTCGGGGGAGCCCTGCAGAGCCAGGTGAGCCCTGCCCTGGGCGCGGGGCTGTCACTCAGAGCCAGGAGGGGACACACAAACACCCTGGAGGATGTGAGCCACGCTGTGAAACGTTCAGGATGGTTTGGTTCTGGCTGGCTGTGTTGTGTCAGGCATCACCAGAGCAACAGCTCGGGATGGGTGACAAAGCAGGAGAGTGAGAGCTCGGCTGCCACCTCGTCTGCACAGGAACAGACACTTGCAGTGATCAGCGTCTTCAGCCCCATCTCCTCAGCACTTCCTCTGCCCAGACATTCAAATTTGGGCTGGTGTTTTGAGTTGCTCCTGTGATGGGCATGAATAAGAGTTGCTGAGAATATTGGCCATTCCTGCTCGTGCTCACCTGTACATCAGGGATTGTTTTATTCATGAAATGTTTCACTAACCCTCAACCTTCCCAAGAACAACGCTGGTTTATTACAGCAAATCTGGAAAGGAGAATCTGAAAGTGAATGCTCTGGGGTGAGAAAGTGATATGTGCTTTTTTACTTAGAGCTGCAGAAAATAATGCCAAGGATTTCTGCTCCTCATTCTACAAAAAGCCAAACTCAAAACCCACACAAACAATTTAAAAAATCATGCCAAAAATCAAGACGTGTAATAAGGACAGTATAAAATTTTGTGTTAGAGGAGATGACATGGGAAGCAAGTTGTGACTGTGAATTGGTTAAAGGGTCAGATGTCCCTGGCTGAGGAGGGCTGGCTGTTTCTCCTGTCACCCCAGGCGTTGCCTCCTCACAGATGTTGTTCCTGGGAGAGGGAAGAGGTTGTGGTTGACTCATCCAACCCTCAGCCCTAACAAACTCTCCTGGCAGAGGAGACCCTGAGACTTTTAGCTTGAATCCCATATGTGCATGCATTGCTTCACTGGAAAATAAAAATGCTTTAAAAAATGACATTTATTTCTGTTAAGTTGTAAGACTTCTCCAAGCTAGGTATGACATTCTGGCCAAAACCTTTGAGGCAGAGATCCTCCCAGAAGAAAAACAAGTTGACCCACATTGAAGATATTCACAGAGTGAAACAGGAAAATAAATAGAAGGTTAGAACACAAGTTTTCTCTGCATGATAAACTCTTTCCCTAAACATTGATTTATTAATAATTCAGTAAAGAGGAGGAGAAAAAAAAAGAGAATACAAAAGATTCTGGATTGATAAATTTGTACATGTTTTAAATTTATTCTATCACGTAACATGAAAATATGTGCAATGAATTGATACATAAATAATGAAATCTCTTTAAACATGCAGATAAGTGTGCACACATAGTGCACTTGTAGAAAGTACAAAAACTGATCTCGAGCCACGCTGAACTGCTCAGCTGTGTCACTTTACCCTGGGCCAGCAGTCACAGCATGGTTACACACCCTGATTTGGGGCTGCACTAATGTGGCAATTTGGGAACTGCACATAAATGAATGATCTGAAGTGTGTGACACCAGCCCCTGTGATGGCCCGCCCCAAACTCCCCTTTTAGGCAGGGTGAAAAGATGAAACCCTGTGACACTGTAGCCCTGGCACAGGTATTTGATAGAATGCTGTAAGTGAAGTGGATGTGGTTCAGGGGATGGATATATTAGCTGCAAATATCATTAAAGCAGCTAGCAATTTAAAAGTGCATAAAAGGCAGAAGAAAGGGAGCCATAGCAAAACCTGTTAGTGATAAAATTGGAAAGAGAAGCACTGAGTGCCCAGCTGGTTAAATCACGATGGAGGGCAAAATCAAGTGAAAAATAAACACCAGATTTAGAAGCACACTTGATGTATCTGGCAGACTGCAGGAGCTGGTGCCACTGAGGAAGAGATGTCTACAACCACGTCAAAACTGCCCAACTCTGTTCAGACCTACACAGAATATTGGTGCCCTGCAGAGCCTCAGCCACCTCCACTCGAGCAGGGAGTGAGCAGTGACCCAGCTCTCCCCTTGCTGTCCCTGCTGGCAGAGGGGACTGGACTCAGACTCTCAGAACAGATTCATCTTCACAGAATCATGGAGCCACAGAATCCTAGAGTGATTTGGGCTGGGAGGGACCATAAAGATGATCTCTTTGCAACCCCCTTGCCACGGGCAGGAACATCTTTCACTAGCCCAGGTTGATCCAAGCCCCATTCCAACCTGGCCTTGGACACTTCCAGGGCTGGGGCAGCCACAGCTTCCCTGCTCCAGGACCTCACCATCCTCACAGGGAAGAATTTCTTTCTAGCATCTAATCTAAATCTAACCTATTTCAGTTTAAAACCATCACTATACTCCCTAGTATCTTGAACATCTATATCCCCTCTAAGGATCTAGAGGCAGTTTTGCAATCACCAGAAAAAATTTCAGGAGAATGGTATTCATAACTATTAGGTGACTTCAGTTCTCAACATCCACTGAGTTCAACACAGGAGAAGTTTTTAAAACTTCTTTTATTTTCCTGATTAGCTCCTATGAACACAGCTTCTGGGTGTCCAAGCTCTCATGAAAAATCAAAGGAAGCCTGAATGCAAAGCAAAAGCACACTTGTCACTTTAGTTTACTCATGCTTGTCCCAGAAAATGAAAAGAGGCTTTTTCTCACTTTGTTTTTTTTTTTATGCACTCGTGCAACACAGTTGTGTTTGGAGTTAAACTTCTTATTGTCATGTTGGAAATCCAAACTGTGAATGCAAATCTCCTGATGGCTTAGTACCAGACCTATGAGTCTCATTGCAGAGACATCTTTGAAAATTTGGCCTCATTTTGTAGTGACAAAGTGACAGATTCCTGTGGTAAGGAAACTCTGGTGAGCAGAGTGCCTGGAGGTTTGGCTAATTTGCTAGGATTACAATTTGGGTTTTAATGACAGCAGCTTATTTTTCCCTCAAACCAGCCATCAAAACAGAGCTCTGCTTTTAGAGAAAACCAAATCCACAAAGATACAAAAGTAGGTTTATCCCATCTGACTGGTGTTCCAAAGCTCCCAGCTAAGCCTGTGTTCCCCTTGTCACATTTCCTCTGCTAGAACCTGGCTCTGGTTGTTAATGTTCTCGCTTTGTTCTGAGCAGCCAGGATTCTTGGGAAGCTCACTTTCACCCTGTTTACCTCAGAAATGAATTGGGGTTTCTGTCTCACACTGATCCTGAGCATATTCCTTGTCTCCTCCTCTTAGGCTCTCATTTAAGGATCCAGTGGGATGGGTGGGGTGGTTCCCTTTCTCCCATCCTGAGCTTGTGCTGTTCTGCCACAAAAAAGGGAAGCCTTGGGCCAGGATCAAGTCCACCAACTCCTTCACTTGTTCAAAGACACCTTTGTATGACAGAAATTCTTCTCAAGCCCTTCCCAATTAAGCCCAGTTTAATAACTCTGACCATTTATCTGACATATTTCATCTTGGAAGAGCTAATAAAACCACAAATTCTTGTTCACAGTGCTCCCAAGAGGCAGATCATTATTATCACACCCTCACTCCTTTGACAGGGAAACTGAGGCAATGTGTTTTTAGGACAACAGAGTGGAGTCTTTGCCAAACCACCCAGGTGAGTTCAGTGCTCTGCAGTCTCCCATGTGAGACAAAAATCTTCTTCTGCTGCTTATAATGGGAAAATCTCCTGGTTTTCCTTGTCAGGAAGATGCAAAGGTGAAAAAGGGGGAGCCAGGCCATGGAAATGATGTCTGTGGATCTTCCAATTCTCTGCTGGGCATTTGAACTTAAAATGCCAGCAACACTCTTCTCCCTTGCTCTCAAGAGGGAAGCTATACCTGGAGTAGGGCAACATGCCTTAATTTGAGAAATTTAATGCCTTCGAAGCACTACCAAAGCACAATTAGCAAATAAAAAAACCCCACAAGTCATGGCAGGAGACCTAAGTATGTAGTTCAAACATCAAAGAAATATTACCTCTGCTTTCATCTCCCTTTCCTCTTGTGAGTCAAAGATACAACATATTACTGCATATTTTAAGCATTTTCTGTTTTGAAAGCTTAAATGTCAGTGTAATTACCCCAATGGTAATTTCTGTTGTGCTGTTCCAGGCTGGTACTTCAGCAGAATCTCCCAGTTCTCACATGATTATCTCCATCTCTGCCTTTGATAAGTTTGTGTCCACTGGATTTGAACTGGTTCACATTCCTTGAAAATCTGCTTTGAATGCTGCCAAACGAGGTATGGTGCTGACTTTTGTGGGGCATTTTTGATGTCCTGCCTTCACCTGGTTCCCCCATCCTCTTTCCCAAGTGCAGGATCACCTGGTTGCACCGAGCCCCACAGTTCAGAGCAATCTGTAACGTAACCACCCGGAACAGAACATAACTTTTACCTTTTTCTTTTTTTTCCCCCATCTTTCTTTCTTTAGAATAAACTTTGCAGTTGAGGATTATTGACAAATCTGCTTGAAAAAGACGCGTGAAGAACATCCTTTATGGTCCATCTTGTGGTAAAACGCGGGTATGTCTTTGCTCATTTCAATGTCAGTGGATTGTTTCTGCTGGCACAATGTTTTCAAGAGATAAAATACTCCCCACTGTGCTCCAGGCAAATCTCTGCAATGTAAACATAAATAGTTGTTGCACACGCATAATCAAAGACTTTTTTTAAAAAAAATAATTATTGTTGGATAGTTCAGTCCTCTAATGGCATCATCTGGTGTAAATCAGTGGAGCTCTACTGAAGCCTGCAAAGCCCCAACCGATTTGTACCAGATGGGGCTCAAACTCTTCACTCTAAGTTCAGTCCTTCTAAAAAAACAAAATCAAAAAACCAAAACCAACCAACCAAACACACACACGCAAAAAAACCCCAACACCCCAAAAATGAGAGAAAAAGCCCTGGCAGTCCTTGAAAATGAAGTTCTTTGTTTGTGCATGGGAAGCTGGTAAAGCAAAAGTGGTAGGGACTTCTCTTGATCCATACTCAGCCCTTACCTAGGGAGAACATTGCTGCCATGAGGGAAAGCAGGAGGTTCTGTGCCAAGTGAGTCCTTGGCCCCTCTGCTCAGATTACTGCAAAGATTTGCCAGATAATGTCACTTATAAGGTGAACTCCTTTCTGCCAAGATTTGGACCAAGACCACCAGCTCTTCAGCATGGGCCAGCAGGCACTGCCAGATGCTAAGAATTTTCAGTCATTCAGAACCTGTGCTGCGTTGTTAGACACCTAAAGGTGAAGGGCTGAAAATCTGGTGTTCTGTCCCCAGAGCGACCTTGTTTCACTGTCATTCAGCATTATCTTTTCTCCAACATTGTACCAGCACAGAGAACTTTCTAAAGCTACTTTGACACCTGATTTGACTCCAGCTGAAGACAACAACCTCAATTTCATCCTTCTGGTTTTCTGTAGAAAACTGCTCTGAGTTAATAGAAAAAGACAATATTCAATAGCATCTATTTTCACAAAATCATTTAGATGACACCATTCAAATAGGTGCTAGGGGAAGCTGCCCATGCAGATTTTAATGCTATAAATATACATTTATTTCTAAATCATCAATAATGTCTTAACTGCTGTACACAGTGTTTTATCAACAGACACAAAGTTAAATTTGCTTGCATAAAAAGAAGTGGAAAATTAGGAGTTTGCTCCCCCTCTTTTGAATGACGATAGCAAAAATATCCACTAAATACCGAATATTACCTATTAATAATAGATTGGAGGAGAGAGTTTTGACAGAAGTGAAGAGTACACACATACACACAGCACAGATGTACCCACCTTTCAAACAACTAAAAGTCTGCATTATTGTGCTCAGCTCTTTCAGGTTTACCTGTCAGATTTTTTTTCCCCTTGTGTTCTCCATTTTTTGACAAGATCCTCCAAAAGAGTTGCTGTTATTCTTGTACAGGCTTGGCGTGGACATAAACTTTTTTGCAAGAAGCCTGAGCTACTGTTAGCAGCATCTGAAGAGCTCCAAGTCCGACGTGGGTTTAATTTGTGGTGAGTGCCATGGCAGAACTGTCTAACAATATAAGTCGGTTGGACATGTCGTCTGGGCTGTCACGTTCAATTTGCACATGACCTCCTGGCCAAAAAACGGGAAAGAAGTGGTAGAATGTGGGACTGAAAGCTTATATTATTGCTTTGACAGCTTCACTCATCTAGAAGTAATGCAAAATGCAATTTATATTTATACTCTCTGACCTTCTGTACAGAGAGTGAAACTATCTAATGATGGGCCATGGTAGCAGAGAAAGAAACAGATCTCAATGCAGCTGGAATTTGTCTACACTTTTTTTTTTTTTTTTTTTTTTTTTTCTCACCATTTATTTACATCNNNNTTTTTTTTTTTTTTTTTGCTTTCCAACCATTCAATTACAGTCAAAAGATAAATGAAACATGAAGAGTTCCTTGGTTAGGTAGTGACACAATTATTTTATAGTGAGTAGGTTCTGGCTTTGAGCCTTGGCAGAGGTTGCCATGCACACCTTGTTTCACTGGATACAGATAATCTGCCTGCTCCCACTGGACAAATCCCCTCTGCTTGGAGGTGTGTCCTTCTGCCCATCACAGGAGGAGAAGAAAGGCACCAGTAACTCGGTACCACTCTTCCCCTGCATTTCAATATCCTCCAGAAAGGCTGAAGCTCTAATCCTATTAACCACCATAAATCAAGTCAGGCCCAGTTGTAAACGGGACGTGAGGCGTTTCTGTGGAAAACAGGCAGAGAGGGAGAATGGGCCACGTTCTTCTCATCTGAGGAGCAGCACATGGGTTTGTGTTCTCCCAGGGAAAAGAAATAAATATAGCAGCCTTTGATTCTGACAGTAACCACCAGGTAACACCTGAGGATCCTTAACAAAACGTCTCAGAGCTGGTGTTGTACTGCCACAGCTCAGCATCCTTCAGAGGGGCTCACTGCAGCCACGACTGCTCAGAGCAGCACAATTTGGCTCAAAGATTCAGCCTCCAGCTGCACCTGTTTCTCCCTTCTCACCCAAATGGGACACAGGATTTGAAGCAAAAGTTATTTACAGAGATGAGCATTAAGAGAAGATAACAAACACAGAAAACAGTGCGGGGTTTATGCAGCTCAGTGTGTTTTGGACAAATGCATCAATTTGAACTCATCTCTTCACTCCATTGATCCATCCTGCTTGAAACAGGAGTCGATCCAAAGTCCACTGACCTTAGTAGTCAGAGCTTCATAAACGGTTGGAGTCCGTGAAACAAGTTTAGAAATTAGATGTTCATATAAACCAGCCACTTGTTTTCTGTTGTAATTGTTTTCTTCTGGTTTGCCATGTTTCGGTCTTGTACATTGAACTAATAAAAATCATTGGATGAAGATTTCAACTGATATCCAACTTTCTCTATGGAATATTTTTTTTTAAAGATATGTGCTGATAATAATAAACCAGTAAACTGAAGGTCACTATACAGTTAATATGTCAGAAAAGAATAAAAATGCAGAAACAAAGAGTATGAGAGGGTCATGTTTCATAAATAAATACAATAAGATGAGATAACTAAGACAAAATAGTTCAGTGATGAGAGACTGAGTGAAGATGAATATGCAATTTATCTTCTGGTTTGTTTCTCAATGAGAAAGAGCAGTTTGTCCAAACTATTAGTTATCCTACAGGTTAAAAAATTATTACTTCTGCACCTTTTGGAGCAGAACATGATTATATTTATTAAATTATCAGGAAGCTTGGCATCTAGCTGATTTGTGGAGCTCCTTGCCCTGGTCCCTGCAGGCTGGTGCACTCTCCTGGCTTTCCAGGGTGAAATGTTTCAGCCCATGGGTTTGAGCCTGGGGCCACACATGAGGACTGGGACCCCTGGGGTGGCTCCCTGGGGGTGAGGGGCAACTCTGAGGAGGGCCACGGCTGTGTGAGGGGCACTTTGCAGCATGAACCTCACAGTTGGTGCACATGGTTAAATCAATACCCGCCTCCCCAGGGCTCCTCCAGCCACACAACTCTGCAGCCCGACCAGGGGAGATCTAACCAGGGGATCTGCCTCCTTTTCATTCTCTTTTTTCCCAAGTGGGCAGCTAGAATAGAAAACATGAGTTAAAACAACCAAAAAAACTTCCCCAACACACCTATACACCTACACGCCTACACTTCCACAATACAATAGGTTGAAAAATTTGCCCAGATCTGACTCCTGCTGGTGCCACCACAGGCTCTGCCCTTGGCAGAAGGAGCAAAGGGATGAGGCCTCTGATTTGGGTGGGAGGGAGACGAAGGGCCCCAGGTAATTGCAAGGTTGCTTTTGCAACCTCTTGCCCAGCAGCTGGTGCAGCAAGCAGCATCTCTTCTCACACACTCCACAGATCTTTTCCAGCTGAGTCACTAAACCAGGAAAAAATGGAGCAGTTGAGCTGGCATTTCAGAAGACTGATTTGGAGCGGGGGTGGGAGGAAGAAATCCCCCTTCTTTGTCTGTACCTTTTTTTTTTTTTCCACCAAGCTGCTGGAGTGAAGCAGTTAACAGTGATTTTTTTTTTTCCATCATTTTTAATCCACAACCCTGCCCTGTACCTGCCCTTATAATCCCCTAGCATGTGCTGGTGACATCACATGGCCATCAGCTCCCAGCTCCATCCCTGTGACTGTCATTAACTGTTGCAAGCAAATGAAAAATGACTGGGAGACTCGGTGGCTCCCACCAGTGACCTTGGGTATTATTAGAATGACCTCGCTTTGGCTGGACC
>VXBB01021740.1:960578-970724 GCA_013399915.1 Illadopsis cleaveri | reverse complement strand
CCAAACAAACAAAAAAAAAAAAAAAAAAAAAAAAAGGAAGATAATTCCTGGGAAGGTGGGTGGGGAGGGAGAACGGATCAAAGAGCACGGGGAGGGTCATGCACCTCCCAGGCAGTCCCGGGGCGAGCATCAGCCGGAGGGAGATGGAGCACGGCCGGGGGTTCCCGTGGCTTTTCCCGCGGGGGTGCCGATTCTCCCTGCCCTGGAAAAGGCTGCGGCACCCTCGGGGGGCTGCGGGGCAGGGCGGGGCTGTCGCCTTTGGCAGGGGACGGCGGCATCTCTGGCACGATGCGGGGCAGGACAAGACCCGCGCCCTGCCCGCCCCGCGCTGCGGGAGCGCTGGGGCCGGACCCGCCCCGAACCCCCGGTCCCCCTCCCCGAGGAGCTGTGGGAGGAAAACAACAACGTTTGTTCATTCCAAGCCTCGGCAAACAGCTAAACTAGTTTACACAGTTGGTTTTGAAGAACGAATAAATTGTTTTCTTTAAGTACACCGTCCTAAGCAAGCACACACTTTAACTAGTTTTCCTAGGAGGGAGCTTTTTACTAGATTGCTTTTTCATTGCGTGGCTATCGGAATGAGATAATGACCAAAGAGGTGGAACCTAATCAGCCTTTTAGTTGAGTTTAAAGAGTCTAGAGGTAGTTTAAAGGTAGCTTTGGTCATGTTTGCTGGGCAGCTGCGATGTTTGCACTACCACGTTATGATGGGGAGAGTAATGTGTTCGATAGATAAGGGAAAGAGGCTAGCCAAAAAGCAAGGTCAGGTGTGATAAGGCTTGACACTTTTACTCATTTTTCACACACATAAAAGGAAACTTTAAAATATGAAGCAAAAAGAAGGAAAGACTCGACATGCTAACATCTATCATAAAAACTGTACATTAACAGACCTCACTTCTTATTTAATTAGCCCAAAACCTTATCATAGTTTGGAACATGTCAAGCCATTAAAAAGAAAAAGAATTCTTCTATTTTGTTAGCACCTAGGTATGCTCTAAAAATAAAACCTCCCTGTTCATGGGATAACCACACAATTCCCTTTCTCCTCCTTCATGTTTTATCTTCACTTTCTAAAGTAGTTAATAAAATAAGTTATAAGCTGAAGATAAGGGTCTGTGAGTGTAATCAATAGGGAAGGGAGGGCATAAGGTTCAAATAGAGACAAAAATCCTGGAGGAAAAGGAAAAAAAAAATTGTCTCTCTGGATTTAAAATCTGTGCAAAATAAAACCACCAGGTACTGATGAAGAAATACAAAGTGCAATATAACTAAATGATCAATGGCAAAACTCACTCCTTTAAATAAGAGCTGCTGTGAGTTGGATGGTATTTTAGAAATACTGGTATCCAGGAGGACAGCTACATATTATTGATCCTACATTCTATGGAAAGAAATTGATTTTTGCAATATATGCAAGAATTCTAAACCAAAACTTACTACATTTCTTATTTCAGGAAACTTTTCTGCCATCTTCAGTTGAAATCTAAGCTACATATTGAAGGTCAATCTCTCCTCAGCACCTACCTTCTATCAGAAAATGATTTCAGCCCCCATTCAACAAAAAATTTGCAGATAATATTTGCAGAGCCATCAAAAACCAATTTGCAAAGGTAACTTATGCTAGTGTACAGAGGCACTCACACACCCATGTCCAAAAATGTGGCTTCTCAAAATGCCTGTGCAGCTGCTGGTCAAAATAAACCCAGAATTTGTAGGCACTGCAGCTTCTTTCCTTGAAGCCTGGCAGGTGCCTAGAATATGCCTTTGGGCAGGTCTAGGGCTCTCTATCCCTTGGCAGGGCTGCACAGTTTGGTGTTTTCTGCTTTTTCTCTGAGCTCTTCACAAATGACATTTCTGTGCTTGCCCAGCGGGTCTTTAAAAGAGAAAATGAGCTGGATGAAGAAAGAAGAGTGACCTGCTGTCTTTTCCCTCCTGGAAGGTGTGACATCCCCGCCCTTCCATCAGTCCTCCAGGGGTTAGACCAGCCCCAGAGATATGGTGATCTCCTCTATCTGAGAGGACATAAGCTCCTGCTCCATCTCTACTGGGAAATGAAGAGAAATGGGTCACATTTTCATCAGCTCCTTCTGAAATGACTGCATTCTGCAGAGGAATGGGGCCAGAGACAATGCAAACACCAGCATGGCTCCGTGTCTCAGTGGTTAGAGCCAGCACTAGAGAAAGAGAAGAGGAAAATTCCAGCTGGGTGAAGCTGGAATCCCCTGTGCTTTCAGACACCTAAAACATCGCTGCTGCAAATCCCAGCCCTCAAACTCCCCAATTATCATTCCAGCTCACAAGGGACTAGGACTGGATGTTGAATGGTCCCTGGATTCCCACTCCATGTTGGGACAAATCCCTGAGGACAGCCCAAAAATTCACCCAGGGCAGCCTGGTCTTGGCACAGGTTTCCCGTGGAGCTCAGTGCAGTGCTGGCTTAAGAGGTCCCTGGGCACTGTCACAGTGCCAGCAAACAGCTCCTAATCAGGTGGGGCTCAAATACCTGCATTGTTCCCAGCCAGGGCACTGCATGTGCACTCACACGTCCAAGCACAGGATATGCTTGAACACTCATGTAAGGCTTAGGAGATTTAGGTGCCTGAACACCTTCAGTGCTTTGTCAGATCAGTCTGACACACACCTGAGTCACTCAGGTAATTTTTATGATACTGCTGTCAAGCACCTGCTTAACTGATGCCACCTGAAGGATCTCAGGGACCTGACTGAGGCACCTCATGCCTCAAAGTAAATGTTTGGGCTTTGCTGAGCAGGGATGAGCTCGAGGATCATGCCATGTCTTAACACGCTGCTGGATCATGGCCAGGGCAGCAAAGTACAAAAAGCACACATGGGATAAAGAAATGAACAGCAGTTTCTCAGGCTTAGCAATAGTCCTGAAAATAACCCGCCTTAGGTTCTGCCCAACCCAGCACTGCACTCCCAGCAAGGACCAGTGTAAGAATGGCAGAGGGTGTTTCCACATTACCTCAGTGTGGGACAGATGTTTGTCTCCTGCACGTTTCTTTCCCTGCCCCTGCGTCCCACAGGAAAACCACTGGTGGCTGCAAACTTTCCTTAGAGAAATGGACAGGCAATCGGATTACATTTTCCATATGGAACAACAAAAAAAAGGAAGGGTATTTAGGAATTATTTTCTTCCTATAGAGGCCACCTTGTGCACTTTTTTTGGTCTCATTTTAATAATCTGTATCAGTGTTGTTTTTTAGCTGATTTTAATGTCAACTGGGGATTAATGTGCATTAATTAAATTGACTGTATTTTCTTTAATGAGCACAAAAGGATTTTATGTTAATGCTGATGATCCTAATAAGGATTCTATCTACTTATCTGTGTTTTCTCAACATCCTGAAATATTTTATTAGGAAACAAATTAATTTAGTTGCTATCACAGGGTAAAAACAAAAGCTATCAGGTGACTGCTGACTGGGTCTGATGATTAAGCTGTAAGTACTGCACATACTGTAGGACTGTTCACTGCAACACATTACTTTAAACTTAATTTATATCCTTTTTATGGCATTGATCAACTTTTCTGCATTAAATGAGTACCTGAGTAGCCTTAAAAAGGATGCAGGAAGTGAAATCTGGGCCCATTCTCCTTGCCTTGGAGTGAGTTACTAACAAGTAGGAAACAGGGAATTAGCTGGCACCAGATGCCACAGAGTGATTAGAGACAGGTAGACAGGTATTCATGTACAACCCCCTTTCAGCTGCTCAGATTGATAATGCAAATTAGTTTTTAACTTGTTAAAACCCTGTAACATAATAACAATCATTCACAACAAACGAAAGAAATACATTTATTTGCATGCATGAATATATCTGTGTCAATATATTTTTATACATTCACAGCTGTTCGGAGCTTGAAAGACACTTGACTTGCTGAGCAAGCATTTAATAAAAAGCCCATGGAAATGTTAATTAATGGTATTTGGTACTAAATGCTCACTTTGATGCTAAAATGTTACGCTGTGCAGATTTAAAATTCATTCGGCATTTTTTGCCCTTGTTACCATCTGCAAATTTCCACCCCACACCCCATTCTCACATCAGGTTGCTGAAATAATTTGATAGGATTCTAGCATATGCCAGTGATGAACACTAGGGATGGCTTCTGATCCCACTACACCTGTTTAACATCGTGGCTCTCCGCTGCCTGATTCCTGTCAGTGGTTTGCCTCTTTTCCTCCACTATCCCGACTCAGACCACCCTTGGCTTTGCACAAATGTGTAGGAAGAGGCAACATCCCTCAAAGAACTCCCAAGAACTCCAGCAGCTGCCATGTTTTAAACAAATAAGAGCAATTCCAGCGAGTTCAGAAAAAAATATTCTGCTGACCTAAGTTACTCAGGCATAAAATAGTCTGTGAGATCCAGCAGCAAGTGCAGGTGTAAGAAACCTGGCAGTGGCTCTAAGATACTCTGGGAAAAGGGGATCTGAAGGCTTTCAGGGCTAAAAGCCCACCCAGAGCATGGAAAGGAGCTCTGTGAATGATCTCTGAATCCTACCAAAGGTAATTCTGATATTTGGCACTGGGAAATTCATCCAAGAAAATGGTAAATATACTTTTTAAAGGATGGTAATAAGGTAAATTGCAAACTCATTGAAAATATCTATGTGATGGAGAGAAAAAATTGCTTACATTTCAAAGACTTTAAAATTAAAATTTGTTTACAAAAATGTGACTGAACTGCTTACAGAACTCTTTGTCTTTTCATTTACATTTGTTCTAAATTTTCCATGTAAATGAAATCGCAATAATAACTTAAACACATTTAAAAAAAATTCCTTTGGCTAAAATGTTGGAAAAAGGAATGATTTATTCAAAACTACAATAAAATTATTTTTTTAGATTAAAATTCCACTGGAAAAAAATCTGATTTATAATTTCTAAGGAGAGAAAAACATCTGTTAAAAAGTCCAGCCATTCTATGAAATTCCAGTGGATAGATGGCTGTATAAATGTAGATATTTAAGCATTTATTTCTTTATACTGTTGCTTTTAGTTTAGTTCAAGTTTTATATTTTATGTTTATACAGGGTTTTAATAACATTTCTGTTTACCTTGTGTCTTTCTTGACAAATTAACCTTTTTCAGCAGTAACTATAAATTACATAATCACATTAGAGCATTAATTAATTAAAGATATTAGTAGATGACCTATAATTAATATAAAATAATTACAGAAATTATTGTTAGTTTCGACAATCTGGAGCTGAAACCCGCTTTGAAACGTCTCATGCCAGTATTCCTCAGAGTGATTACAGTCTCTGTTACAGTAAAATATCCCACTGCCACTTTATTAGTGTGTACAGGAGAATTAATTTTTATGCCAGATATCCCAGCATGTCCAGGCACTGACTTTTACAAAATGGACTGGAGACATAATTATGAGCAACACGTTTTGCACAGGTCACCCAAGAGCTCCAAACTATAAAAAAAAATAATTGACATTTTCTACAATTTTTTTTTATTGCTGTTGTCTGCTGCTCTTTGAATACTCTGTGATTTGTGCTGGCATCTGGTTGCCGTCCTCTAAGGCTGCATTGTTCCATCCTACCTGGCAGCCTCTGCCACATCCATCTTGGCCCTTTTGGAGCATCTCAAACACAGTATAATGGAGGGTCTCACTATACCTAAGGAAATTCAGCTGTAACTTGACAAATTGGCCAAAAAAATGTCATAGGGGTAAATTCTGATTTTAAAAAGTATTTTGTGGGACAGTTAATGACCTAGCCTAACTTATTTGATGACTGGGTGCAGAATGTAAGAATGTATCAGATGCAGACTTGAGGGACTCTCCTTAGGTCTTTACTCTGGACACTTTGTATATGTGAAAACTAGACCATAAATTGATTAAAATCCATCTCACTTTAATTACCTTTATCAGGGTTTTCTCTGTCTTCCTTTGCTATACATCCTTCCCCCCTGAACAAAATGCATAACTCAATATGCAGAATCACAACCTTGCCCTGTCTCCAGAGGCTGACTCTGAATTCTCACTTCCAGAAACAGGGTGAAATCTCCCCAGCCAACAGTAAAACAGACTCCCAGCTCCAGACCGTGCTCTTCCTTCCTTAAGGAACATTTACAGCTCACAGTTTGAAGGTAAAACTTTCCACATTAGACTTTCACAAGGGGTAGACTCATTTGCAAATATTTAGCAGGGCTCTGCAGCCCTCCCCAGGGGCAGCTTGGGCAGAAATGTCAGTCTGAGAACTGTAGCACTTTCAAGAGAGTAAAACCACAAAGCTCTGATCTGACTATAAATGTTACATTGCATTTCATTATTGGCTTGGCACACGTTATACAAGACGAACACAGACGTCTTTATCTGTATGTTTGAATCTCTGTACACACATCTGTCATCAGTGATACTTTTAAGGTTGCTGCCTCGGTTAGATGAAGACAGTAACATTTATTTGTGCAGGGATTGCACTAAATATTGGCATGTGCATGAATGGAGGCTGTAGGCAGAAAATGCAATCCATAAAGATTTAGGGGATGTCGTTCAAAGCACACAAATCTATGCCTTGTTCACGTGCATCTATAAATAGCTGTGTAAGAAACTCGAGGCATCAGTGTCCAGTCCAGATCATGGCCTTATAAAAGCAGCTCCTGTGCAAGAGTCCACTTTACAATTTCCTCTGCTCTAACAACCTCCTTTCATTGCAAACTTAATGAGTGCTTTCAAGTGCACAACAAAAACGAGATGAGAGAGTTTGGGGAAACCTCCTTGTCGGGGAAAACCAACACCTTGAATTAAAGGCATCAACTACTTGAGCCTCTGCAGTCAAAGCTGTGTTTTCAGAATGTAAAACTAATAACATTCATTGAACTACTGAAATACTATAAAATAAAGGAGAGAAGTCCAGTAAACACAGCCCCTAAAACTGCAAAGAGATGCTTGCTTTTGATCTGCAGGAGCCTGCGCTTCTCTTCTTCCACGCAGGAAGGATCACTCAGCTTAACCTGTGGGTGCTGCCTACAGCAATATTTTAACCATTTGATATTTTTTAAAAACAACTTTGCAATTTCTTTAGACTCCTATAATTCATTTTCCCCTTTATTATTTTTTGTGTGTGTGTTATTAAAGTAAAGAACAATGGGATTTTTTTCCTCCTGTTGTTTTGTCCAGAAATTGATTTATGTTACAGTGAATAGTTGAATTACACACCCTTGTGTAAAACATGCTGAACACCAAAGAATAAGTGACTATCTACCACTTGAAGATTAATCTTCTCTTTGTTTGAGTATCTGAGACTGCAGGGCACTCACAGCTGGAAAAGAGCGTTCTAGCTAGAGGTTTGTGTTTTTAATAGCATATGAAAGCTCTTGTCAGGGTTTTTTTGCTGCAATATTTATTTATCATCACATCACCAGAACAATTCGTTGTAATTCCACTGTATGTTTCATCCCAAAACCTCAGAGTGCTTTGCAGGCATTAATTATCCCAACCAAATCATGCAACATGTAAATGATACATAGGGAAAATTTAACTACTACTAAGAGGAGCTAACTGTGAGGTAGCTCCAGAGAGGTTGTAAATTAGTTGCACGGGCTATCTGAATGAGTTAGGTGGAGCCTGGGAGAGTTGGCAAGTACATTACCCAGCCAAAGCAGCAACGTGTCATTAGCAGGCAGAGCATAATAATGATTTGGCCGAGCTGTAGGATCAAATTATAACACTAAAATGAGACTCACACTGAGATGAGTAAGAGTTCTGTGCCATGTGTGTGCTGGCATCTCTGGGTTCCCTGTTCACCAGGGATGACGTGCATTGATGCAGTCTACAGAAGATGAAAAATTTTGACCTAGGCAGACCAAACTTGTGACTTTTGGCCCCCAAAAAGGTATGCAGAGGAGTTCTGTTAATTTTTTTTCTATTTTAAAAGAGAATGAAAAAAAATTCCCATAAATTGCATTTGCAAGGCTTTTCTCAGTCATATACTAAAGATATTTCCAACAGCCCAAGGAATGGTAGTGCTCTGCTGGAATATGAGTCACTTAGGCTGGAAATGCCAGTACTGAGCTGGTATCTGGTGAGCTGTGATGGGATCACACACGAGGCAGAAAGGCTGAATTCTTATAGAAATACAAATATTTCTATTGCACCTATACAGGATCTACAGGAGATGTTTCCAATATGACTAAGCTCCTGGTGTGCTCCTCACGTCCAAGTGGAAGGAACTCAAAACTTGTATTTTGAATGCCTTATAGAAACTTTAGTCAGGAAGCAGAGCTCATTTTAGTCTTGAAGGGAATGCTGATATTTTAAAATTTTACTGAAGCTGCGGTTTATGGAATATTAATAGTTTAAAAACCTATTTGCAGTAACAGTGTTATTTTTCCTCCTTTTCACAGGATTTATTAAAAAGTAATTGCCATACTTTCCATCAGCTGCTCACCTCAAAACGTGGCAGTCTCTGACATCAGGCAGGTGTTGCCATGGGAAAAAGCAAATTGTCTTAATTGCACATGTCAGTTAAAAACATCAGAGGAAAGAAAAAGACAACTCACAGGCAAAAGCAATGACCAGGGAATATCTAGATGTGCTTGTAACAAAGGCTGGAATAAATATACAAGTAATGGAAACTACTGCCTGTGTTACGACCAGCAAGTTCAATTTTCAAACAACCCTGCTTAAGGTGAGGTATAGGGAGGCATCTCCTCACCTCAGCTACAGCAACTCACTCCTGCTTATTTCAGGGATACGACAAAGGCTTTCACTAGCTGAGGATATGACCCCAGTATCACTCAGACACCACGTGAGTGCTCCATCCCCTGGGCTTTGAAGAGGTGTGGAGTGGTAACCTGTACCCATGTGTGGGTTTCATAGCAAAGGGTTTGTCAACAGGATTCAAGGTCAATATGTATCAAAACATGAGACCTGGCTAATTCACTTTCATTCATGTGCTTGGAGTTAAGCAGCAAAGAAAGGGTTAACCATAAAGTATTTCACCTTGAACCTTGCACTCTCTTTATCTAGCACACCATAATAAAAGATCAAGAGTTCCTGCTTATTATCTTATTTTTCCTCCTTGTTCCACTAGGCTAGGGCCCAGACTAGTTATGGATTAACACTGTGATCAATAGTAAGCTTGCTGTCTCGCTCTCGGCAGGGGAAAATGAACTCAAAATGCAGTCAAACTCTTATTGATCAAGGATATAGGTCTCACTTTCATTACCTCTGTCTCCTGATAACCCACATATAATGTGATGAGTTGCTAATCTCTCTGCTTTTCAATGGACCCTTCACCCCTCCTGTCTGCACAGCAGAGCTTTTATTTTTGCCTCTTCTGTGTAATGCTTGTAGCATTAACTCTCACTCTATTACCATCATGCCTGGTCAATCAAGACTCATAAAAGGACTTTTAAATAGAATTGGGCCAACTGTGTTATGATTTTATTTGGGTATCTCCAAGCAAATGAGTTACCCTTCAATAACAAGGCCTGACAAGAGTGGGTAGTCTGGACTACTCCAACCCATCTCAGAAGAAAACGTTTATGTGGATGCTTGCATTGAAAACATATGCTCAGCCATAGAGACTATATAGCTTTTATTTCATTCTTCTGCCCATTGTGGACAAAGACTTATTTCATGTTCATCCATCTCATCTGTCATTTTGGATACTCACCAGGAAATACTTATTAGTTCCTTCGAATAAACTCGGTTGGGTGTACAGAGGCACTTTGTATGGAAAGGTAACATTTCCTCATATCCCCCAGAACAAATAGCTCAGCACCAAAAGAAAGGCAGAAAAGCAGGTTATTGCCTGGTGCTGATAGCCAGAGACATGCAGAGCATTTGGTCACCTTCTGCAAAGTTTTAGTGAGCTCAGAAATCACCTTCCAGTTACAATTTTCAAATGAAGAAATATCCTTCTTGAATACGAGTTTCTGATGAAAAAAGATTGGTTTTGATTTCTGCATTGAATTTTTTAACCCCAAATTATAAAAATATTTTCTTTTGGTGAATTCTAGATTTCCTTTATTTATTTCCCATTGATAATAACAATTTTAATGATAAAAGTGATTAAAAAAATAAATTCCAAACGGAAGCTTTAAAGTACAAAAAAAAAAAAAAAAAAAAGATTTTTAAAAAAATGGAATTGAAGGG
>VXBB01021740.1:798048-960559 GCA_013399915.1 Illadopsis cleaveri | reverse complement strand
AAAAAAAAAAAAAAAAAAAAAAAAAAAGGTTCTTAAAATAATGGAATTTGAAGGGATTTTGTTCTGATTTGGGGGAAAAGAATGTTTGCAATTCCAGAATTCCCTGCGAGATGAGATTCCCAGTGCCACCAAATCCCCCTATCTTGAGAAGAGATAATTTGCTGGTGAGCTAAGTCAGTGGATTAAAGTAATCAGAACTGTGTTAGAATGTGTTAATCAGTGTCCCCAAGCAGTGCTTTCCCCAGTTTGTCTCAATCAAGAAGTCTACGTACTTCTATCAGGTAATTGAACCAGGTCCCCTCACATGCAGTGTCACAGGAATTCAAACGACAGTGTCGGTAGATCCACTCCTTGCAGATCCCACAAAGTCAGCCATTATTAGCATAATTATTTCTGTGATCTTCAATCAAGGATGTCATCACACTTTCTTAAACGTAATATAGATTAAAAATAAGACGCTATTGATTGGCTCTGAAAGAGAAAGGTCTTGAGTTTCACGTGCACTGTTTGCCTTCAGTGGTGGTTTTCTTTATACACTAGATAACACTCCTAACCTTGCAGCCATTGTGAACGCCCGAGTTTCCTTTTGAAGCTTACATCAATCATATAATTAAGACATCTTAGTAGTACTTTTCACCATCTAGCCAGATTGCGATCTGTGCTCCCTAGGCCTGTTTCTGAAACTTCAATTCACGTTCTTTCTTTTTTCGTGTGGGTGCATGTGTCACATAATTACAGCTCCTCTTTCTTTCTGCTCCTTCCAGGTACTCTTTGCGGTTGGTCCAAATTTCTTTAGAGTAGCCTTCCTGTTAGCTCTAAGTCTTTCCATTTTATTACAAAGAAAAAATTAATTGGGTTCTAATAATGAGGTAGGCATGCGGGGCACTTACCAATGAAATACAATTGTTTGTGCATAATAGAATCTCTATGGTGGCATCTGCTTGAACAGCTAAATCAAAGACCAACCAAAATCACTGGTTGGAGATAATTATCTTTGCTGTAAAACACGCTCAGATCTATATGGTAAGATAAAAGCTCACCCATGATATCACTAACTAATACCTTTTTTGAGGGAGAGAGGCACTAATGCAGTAGTTAAAAAAGCAAAACCGCAGACGTCATCTCAGATCAAAATATTCACATGCTCTACCGTTAAGCAGCTGATCTTTCATTTTATCATCTTAATAAAAAGGGGTCTGTGCTTCAAAGGGGTTGTTGACACTTCATGCTACCCTGACTGCTATGTCTCCTTTTTGTTTCTTCTCAGACACGTCCTCTGACACCAAAAACATTCTCTGCTAAATGTGACATATCATCAATTTGTGTATGAGAGCTGAGGTTTCTTAAAAATTGCTCATTTAAAGGCATTGGACCTCCCCATATGATTTTCTTTACTGCTTCTGTTCTGCACTGAAAAGACACAAATAGAGAATGAAGAAGGCAGATGTGAGGAGGAAAAGATATTTTATAGTGGAAAATATCTTTGTGGAAATGATGAAGGTGTCCATCATCAGGAAGAAAAGTGAGCTGAATTTTTGATGTATAAACCTGAGATACAGTCCTGCATGTGTCAAATGGATATGTCAGAAAAAGTGACAGTGGTATTTTTTCACTTTATGACCCAATCTGATTCTTATCAAAGTCACATCCGGCCCATAAAGATCATGGACATCAACTACTCGATAAACCTAATAAGGCAGCTTTAATCTCACAGTCTCAAATGCATTTTATCATTGAAGACCTAAAGCACACTTAAAAATGTTGCATATAAAACAATGTAAACCCAGGGCATAATTTGATAAGACATGCTAATGCTGGCAAGATCTCCACTATGCAGACAATTTTTTTGTAACAGATAATTTCACAACCATAGAGGTTTGGGGGAATGGGTGTGATACTAAACCAAAACTGTTTAATCTTTAAACACAGACAATGCCTGAGTTTGGTACCACTTTTGTGCTACTTTTCCACTCAACTCAAGGCCCAAGTTTTACATTTAGTTATTATTCCTTTTCTCCAGAGAGACAAACAGGGACAGGCCATCACCATGTGAATTAATGAATCGCTGGCAATAATTACAATTATAGTTGACAGTCACACTGTAGTGTTATACTTACTCATCGTGACACTACGAACAATACCTGAGAGGAAGAATTAAATTCTCCAGAAAGGAAAGAATGGGTTAAAAAGCCATATGGAAATTTACACTAGGGATAATTTAAAGCAACTGCTAAGATTTAAAAAAAAAAAAAGTATAATCACAAAATGTCCACCAATTAAGCCTCAAGAAAATATCCTTTTTTTTTTTACTTTCGTGTTTCGAGATGCAGAGTTCACCCTAGAGCACTGAATTTCCATTCATGAGCATAGTACATACATAATTAATGCAATCTGCTGTCTGTTATGACTAGAGATGACAGAAATTTATGTGACAGCTACCAAATATGTATATATTTGGTTGTTGTGTATATGGCTGTTAATAGGTTTGACTGTATCTAGCATTGATAATATGCCACCAGTGTGGTGAAGTTAAACCCATCCCACGTCTTCCAGGCCTGGTGTGTGGTAGGGCTATCCAATTTGAATAGCTCCTTTATGTTCTTTTTCAAACCAAACGTTTTTATTTTTGTCAATAAACTGTGTCATTTATTATAGCTAAGAAAACTCATGTTGTTTGAGGTCTTTATCAGAGTTCCTACAAATCAGGTTAATTGGTGATCAACAGAGCTTTTCTGCCTTTAATGAGCCCTGGTAGCCCAAGGCAAGGCCCAGCTCTTGATAAGGGACTTTCCCTTTCCTTATTCAGGACTCTTTGATCACTTTTTTTTAACTGGGAGAACAACCGCCGGGAATGTCATTGTTTTTTAATTGCCTGATTACCAAATGTTGGAGATAAAAGATAGATGTTCTCAATTAATAACATTTACATAGATTAGCATCACTAACAAGCCTCATTAGTAGCTGCTGACTTTTGTTTAGACTGTGTCCCATGTCAGTTGTGCTCTGATAGTGCACTGGTAACTACATTCTCCATATTAAAATATATTTCTTTCTAACCTCTTTCCATTAATCAGGCTATATATATGACATTTTAAAGCACAAACAGGCTTTCATCAAAGTTAACTCTTATTTCCCAGAGCATTCAGAGCAAAATTGGATATATTAGGAGGCTCTGCATCAAAAAAAGCCTTGCCTTCAGGAACAGGAGTCAGGCCTGAGGTACGTTAATGTATTTAGAATAATAAACAAGCCACTGCAGCCAGTTGCTTTCCTCCTCTGCAACTTGTTTTGCTGATTTAGTTATTAATTTTGAACTGTCAGATCATTAGCTTTTGCTGTGCCTCAGTCTACTCATCCATGAACTGTTAACAGTGATACATGTTCTCCTTAAAAGTGCTCTGAATGCAAGGGCAGAAAATATACTGGTGGCACTCACAACATATTGAATAAATATCCGTAGTGAGAAAATAAATCTCTTTTACACCATTCTGTTGGTGCAAGTGTTATCCTTGAAACCTGACCTCCTCCTGAGGCTGTTCCTCAGCAGAGCACCTCATCCTAATGATTAAATCATAGATGTCAAGGTCCTTCAGGTTTGCACTCCTTGGTCCTCGCCCTGAGATTGGCTTTTCCATTGGCCAACGCACAACACGAGGGCTGTTGGGGTAGCAGGAGAAACCTCCCCTTCAAGCAGACCCTCATCAAGTTGGCTGTACTTTAAACACACTTGATTTTTGGCAACAAAAATCTATTTGAGAACTTGTGCTTTTCTGCTTCAAGAGCAAAACAAAACATATATCAAGCAAAAGAAAGAAAACAACATGAGAGCTCTGTTAAAAAAAACATAAAAGGCTTAACATGTATAGTTTTTCACAAGGGAAAGGAGAATGATATTCTGACTGAACTGTCAATGAAATCAAGCTAAAAGCTGAAATATATGTAGAATGCCAAATACTTTGGGAGTTAGAGACGCAGTTCTGCATGTCTTTGTGTGTGTGTGTTTGTGTGTGTGTGTACAGAATTGGAGATACAAACATGTATGGACTTGTGCAGATTAAAAAATGCTTCTATCTATTATTTTGATCAATGGTCCTCTTTTTTTTATATTTTCAACACCTATTGCACTGATACACACAAACCCAATATTCCTTACTCCATCAGCTTGAAAATCTCTAGTGTCATGGCCTTTGCTTCAGTGTTGAAGCTGATTTCAGGGTTGCATTAAAAAAGTAAGCTCTGTAGTTCAGTCAAGCAGCAACAGTAAAGTGCTAAAGCAGAAGCTTCTGTGCTATCGATGAATGGATTAAATAAATAAATCAATCAATAAAGGATGTAATCTTTAAAAAAAATCTCTCTTTTCAGTAAAAAACCAAGACATAGACTCCTCTACCCATAGTCTTTAAGAGAGAAATAGCTTTGTTGACTTCCACTCTGGTGTAACATATTTCTCCTTTGTCAGCAAAGGATATCAAGACATAAAATCAAACAGAACTCAGGAGGGATAATGTGTTTTGATTTGTCCAATTTTCAGCCCTTTGGTCACGTATGTTTAACTTTAATATTTTTTTAATAAGGGAGAAAATAGCTCTGATCTTTGTTTTATTAATGCACATGTTTCAAAGGGCAGTGCAAAGATTGGAGCGGAAAACAAAGACAAGAAAGATATGAGAACAAGATATTCCATTTGTGGCTTTGCAGCATAAGATGACAGAACTGTGATTGCAGGTATGCACACGTACTTATTTTTTAATTAAGTATCAGTTTTAAAGGAGAGAAGGCAGTACCAACATCTCTCGTGTGCACAGCACCACGACTGCTAAGCGCCATCATGCAAAAGTGTCACAGCCCTAACGTGACAGATGTGTTCAGAGAGTGAAATTCATCTTTGTTTGTAGGGCCAATGAGGAGCCTGTGAACCACTGAAACCCCGATATAGCGAGGGACACAGCCCACAGACCCACCAGCCCTGGGCCCTTGAACAGCCTGTGGTGGCCATCACTCCCAACCCCGGCTGGGTTCAACCTGTTTTCCCAAGGGAACTGCTTTTGTGCCATTATCTGTCTCCGGACTATCTACTCCACAAATACAAGTTGCCATTATTTATATTTTAGTTCTTCCCTGCTTTTCATTTCAAAGTTCCACCCTTTCTTTGTGACCAACAGAAAAGGAAAATAAGTCGAGAGGAAGATAAGTCTAAATAAGCAAACCAGGCCCTTTTCCATCCCTACTTTTTGAGACCAGGTAATTCCAGCATTCTGGTCCTCCAAATTCTTTGATTCATGTTCAGCCAACCAGAATATTTTCCCTCTTGACAAGGTATAATTTCAATGGAGCTGTGTTTTGTCTCTGTATGATGCACTTCATATTTTTCATGATTTTGCATCCCTCACACAAGACTCTGTCAATTAAAATGATAGCTACTTATGTGGGACAATAAGTGACTATGAGGGAAGGGATTTGTGGAGGCAATTTGCAACCTCTAATTCAGCTCCAGGGATGTGCTCCAGCACAGCTACCCTACGATGGCTGTGCCAGGTAATTTGCTGGAACACTCCACTGAGGCATCAGCCTGTTGATTGCCTGATGTGTAGGAGGCCTCAGACTGGGTCATATTCCACAATTAGTTTCAGTTAAAAAAATCAGGAATATTTCTTTCAGCGTTTGTTTCAAACTATAGTAAACGCTCCCACATTGCAAGGGTTAAAACATGCAGAAAGAGGGAAGCTTAAATGGAACACTAGATAAATTAAATCACTGCTTTGGTTGAAACAAAACGTTGGAGATTTACCTAAGATCATGTTGTTTGTCGCACTGCAATAAACCTTTACATCTGTCCTTAAGTACTGACGCAAATCCTATTTAGATCTTGACCTTCAGATGCAGAAGAGAGAAACCCCAAACAACTGTTTATCACCTAGATCTAATCTTGTCCACATTTTCTCCTTAGCTAGTAGAATATTCTAAAGAGAAACAGATGGTTTTAACCATCTTTCCAGTACCAAAATATAAAACTGGTTTAATTAGTGTGCAAGCAGTCATGGCCACGCGCTGCATGTGCAGCTCCCCGCAGCATCTCCTCTCCTTCCGTCAGTGAAGCGCCGCTGAAATCCTCCCGTTCCCATTATTCCCATAAACCTTTGGCCCAGATCTTCGATTGATATAAATCAGAGAAGCTCCACTGAGTTGGATGGAGTTGTGCCAATTTGTGGAAGTTGAGGTTCCGTGCTCACGTCTTAGTTTTCGGTTTATTTCCCCTCCCTGCCCTGCCACACGAATTAAGAAAATAGGGGAATATAGAGGGAATTCTGAATGTGGTAGCATTCATTCGTGGTTTGGCCCTTTCCACAAATGCTAATGCACCAGAATGTTTTTTCTTTTCCCCTGAATACTGTTCTCATTTACATATGGACTTCTAAATAAAACAGGAGATTTGCTAATGAAATGATGCAATTAGAAGCGTATTCTCAGAGAATCTACAGCAAGGACAACAGCAAAGATGATAAATTAAATCAAAATAGCCTTTGCAATTGTATTTCTCTCACAGTATTTTATTTTATTTTGGTTTCTATAGAAATTATGATTTTTTTTTTTCTTTTTTTCCACCAAAACAAAGTGTTCCAATTTAAACCTCACGCCGATTCAGGGCAGCTTAGTGGATAAGGCAGCCAGAGCTCACCGCCAGGACCTGGGCTTGAACCAACTGCAGGTTATAACCTAATTGGCTTCCTTGTCTGAGCTCAGTGTCTCCAGGTCGGGCCGTGGAGTGCTGCCAAGGCATTAGGGAAACTTGCAGCGGAGTTGTGTGGCCTGGAGATAGACAACTTCACTTGCAAGCTGTGCCTGGCCTGACCCTGATCCTTCCCTTGCACGAATATCCTCTGCCTGCTTAAAAGAAGAAAGAAAATCCACGATCTCCCCAGATCAAAGCCATCATTTCTCTTTGCTTTGCAAGGCATCCGGACGAGGGGAAGGAAAGAAAAGATGGTTTTGGTTTGTTTGGTTGGTTTTAATTTGAGTAAGGAGCAGAACTCTGGGAAAAAGTAACAGAAGTTAAATCAAATCAGTGGAAATACAATGTTTATGTAGTGGCTTTGAGGCAATTGGACACACGTCATAAAAGATTGATGATTTCTAGGAAAGAAATAAAAGAATAGGTCTAAGAAGTGGGACAAATCCAGGGATCCATTGTCCCAGCTGGAGAAGTTTATTCTTATTCAAATAAAAGAAACAAACAGAAAGGAAATCATAGAATCATTAAGGTTGGAAAAAGACCTCTAAGATATCCAATAATTAACCTAAAATAATTCATTAATTCTCCTTAAATTTAGCTATAATTGGACTACATCCATGAGGGAACTGGTTTCAGTGGAGTGTAAAATTTGAAACTCAACAGCAGAACACTGACCAAAAAGGTGTCAGCAGTGAAGGACCTACACTAGACAACATTTTTTTAAGAAATCGAATTTTTTTTACTAAGTCCCCTGAAGTATCTCTCTTGGTATAGTTGTTGTTTCTCCTAAATGAATAATTATCCAATAAGGTGTTTCCATGTTTCTACATGAAAGGGCTCTCTTTTAAAAATCTTCTATTGTTTTTTGACTCTGTACATTAAAAAGGTCAATTCATCTCTTCAGCAAACTGGTACATAATTCAAGACTGATTATAATTTGGATTTTTAGATGCATTTGGTTTTTTATTTATGTTCCTTAAAATACCTGTTGAGGACTATTTTTAATGAAGACTATGTACTTATGAGTTAATAGATTTGCAGTCAAAAAATACTTTATTTTCCACAGAACTGTAGAATATAAATACAAAACCATCACTTGAAGTCGAAATTTTAAAATTCTAATCTCAAAGTGTGATTTTTAAAAATATTCTTGAGTTTTATATTTGCACGGGAAACAAATGCAAAAACATGTTAGTGATTTATTTTTCCTTATTTTAATTTTTTTTAATTTCTTTTTGCTGCTTCAGAATTTTAAAATATTTTCTGGCTCTTGGAAAGTGGCCAGAGGACAGAGGAAATTATAATTTAGTCAGAATCTAATTTTTATCAAATTGAGGGAACATATTGAAGTTTATGGAGTAGAAAAATAGAGGTGAATAAGAAAGTAACAAAATGGAGCCTCTATCCTTTCAAATAAACAACACAAACCCACCAAATAAAAACAAAACAAAAAAGCCAAACCACAAATCGTGTTATTTCAGATGCTTTAAAAAGAAAACAAATGCCAAAAAGGGGAGGAGACCTTTTTTTGGTATTTTTACAGTAATAAGTTGCAGGACTTGAACTAGGGTGACAAATATCTTGGAAAAAAAGTCAAATTAAGAACAGGGGTCTCATTTTGCACTTTCATAAATACTTTTCTCCTCCCCTCCAGCATTCTTTCCTTGCACCTCTTTTGCCTTGTACAGCTTCTAATGACAGTGATGTCCAGTTTTAGAGGGTCAGGAATGCCCCAGTTTAACCAGTTTGTACTGAGACATGGACCATAACTCCACCATTTCATGCCCTGGGGCAGCCACCACAGAGCACTGGGACAGGTGACATGGAGATGGAGCTCCTGGTAGTTCATCCAATTGTCATCCCAGAGATTGGCATAGCTGGACACCAGTGCCAGTAATAATTCTTGGCAGCTTCAGCATCACAAGGAAGTCATACCTGCTAGATCTCAGCCCTGACCTCTGCACCAGCTGAGACGTTTTCCCAGAAACCGAAAATGAGGAAAATTCTCGGTGAGTGAGGAACGCCTGCCATGACTCTATTCTGTACAAGTCTTCATGGAAAACACCAGCAGGACAATTCAAATCAAAACCTAACGGGTAGCGGGTGCCTCTCACAGTCTTTAATCCCATTATCAGCCAGGTTTGGCATCTCAGTCCTGCGCCCTTGGCACAGGCACGCTGTGACAGCACTGCCAGGTGCACGTGCCACGGGCTAAGAGTCATCTGTCATCCACTCCCCTGGAATCAGACAGAAATTATCTTTTGTTACATTTTGAATCTACCATTTGTTAAAGCCAGTCACGCTTCCAGGCTGAGAATTTTCTGAGTTCTGTTAGGAATTTTTTTTTGAGTCATTTTGCATCATTTGCAATTTCTGATGCATTCAAACACTACATTAGGTCCCCAGAGCAAAACCTCTCTGTCAATACACCTCATCTGACAGCAATCATGGAAGGGAGCTTTAAAACTCAAGCACTAGTTCTGAATGCTGGAAAAAGCTGCCCAAGAGATAAGAAAAGAGGAGATAACTGGTAGTTCTCTTAAAAGTGCTTCATGTCACCCTGAGAATCTCTTGAATATTTTATAAAAGAAAGAAAAAAACATGGCTTGAATCAATTCAAATTAAATACCATAGAAAACATTTTCTAGATAAATCAAAATGCCTCATATAAATTTGAACACCTCAAATCAATTTTTCCATTGTGTGTTTTTCACCATATGAGTGGGTATAAAATGCTGCATGGATACTCCTGTCATCTTTCCCTATCACATTGCAAATATATTGATATATTTATATAAAGACTTAGTGCCTTTTCCTAAAATGAAAATAAATAGCGAATGTTCTTTTCTACTCACCACGTTATGTGTTTTAGAAACTTCCAGAAATAAGTCAGAACAGCAATATTTATATAGTTAGGCCTGGCATATTTGTGTATATTAGGTAAACATGGTTATTTGGAACCAAGCTGTGCCTGTATGGTTTCTTCATGCTGTTTTGTTGTCTAGAGGCACAACGAGGCCAATTTTTTAGAAGAAAAATGTGCCATATAATTGCCACTTTGTGATGCATTCAGCTAAAATTATGGAAAAAAAGAACCTCAGTTCCCCCTTTGATGCATTGTGCTGTTGTTCCACTCTAGCTTTTACCAGCTTTCCAACGCAACTGTCCTGTTCAGTGGGAGAAAATACCTGAATTACATACACAAGTGCACGCACATACACACACACGCATACTGATCAGGTTTGTCTAACCCCTGACTTGAGCACACAGCTTAAAAATTGCCATAGAGAATAGGATATATTTGTTTGAAGGGGAAGAAAAGCAACACTGTTAAGAAAGGTGCGGGCTGACACGGTAAATAAAAGCAACACGAGTGAAGGCACAGTTGGAGCAGGAAATAGTTGGGAGATGGGATTCAGCACTTAGGCTGGGAGATTACGTTTAACATGAAGAATGGAAAATGTTAGGCAGCTCCTCCTGCTGTATGTTCATTCTAATATTGGCAAATGGAAAAATGAGGCACCAACCTTGTTTGAGACCAACGCTGCAAAAGGAAAAGCCGTGTAGCCCCAAGTTTTCCGTAGCACCATTAGAACTGCAGGCAAACCAAGGTGCAGTAAATCACTCAGCACATCCACCCAATGCTCTGTGGCACCAGGATGATATTTTAAACGGGTGCAATTACATTTTCTGCAAGACTAAGATGGCCCTCTGGAAAACACTGAGCACGGCTTTTGTTTGACATTGTCACAACAGAAAGGCAACAGCAAGTACCTTTCCCCTCTGCCTGTAGACACTTTATTTATGCAAGGAGAAAATAGGAGCAATGTTCAGATATTTATGTTTAACATCAAAGAAAATTCAGGTTCAGGCCAGCACACAGAAAAAAATTGGTGAAAATCTATTTGTCATGGAGAGGTTATCTGTGCAGTGCTGCCCAAAGCAGGAAAACATCGTGTTACCTGTGATGTGATTGCCATTGGAGTGAAAGGATGGAGGTACCTTGGCCATGCCACTACTTCTGCAAAAACACTTTGTGCATTTGTGGTGGTTTTGCTTCTCTCTTTTTCTGGCTTCTTCACCATTTTCTCTTGCAGATCATGCTGGGAAATGCCTTCAGTGTACCCACTGTCTTCCCAAAAATGGCACTGGAATTCCAGTAGATGCATTTTGTTCCAGCAGGATGATCCAATACCTGTGAAATGAAAATTGAGAAACTGTGTGTAAACCTGGAATTTAAATCCCATTTTGCTTCTTCCTGATTTAGGACAAAAATGCAGATTTTCAAATCTCTTTAAAAAATGGATGCCTTGCAGATATTTACCTTTGAAGGCATCAACTTAACTATCTTACAACAAATGCTGAAACAAAACTTTCTGTATTGAAAGCATCATCTGAATATTTTCTGGTTTAGAAAAAATATCCTTTTAATTGAATGTATTTGAAAATTCCTGGTTNTGTGTGTAAACCTGGAATTTAAATGCCATTTTGCTTCTTCCTGATTTGGGACAAAAATGCACCTTTTCAAATCTCTTAAAAAAATGGATGCCTTGCAAATATTTACCTTTGAAGCCATCAACTTAACTATCTTACAACAAATGCTGAAACAAAACTTTCTGTATTGAAAGCATCATCTGAATATTTTCTGGTTTAGAAAAAATATCCTTTTAATTGAATATATTTGAAAATTCCTGGTTGAAAATGTAACATTTTTCTTTCCTAATCATTGAAAATTTTCATGCAGATGTATTGATATGGCATCATCTCATTAAAGTGCTACAGGAAAAAAAATCTCTGCATGTGGCATCATATGCCAGAGGATATGTAATTTAAAACCAAAATATTAACATTTAATCAGAATAGTGAAGTCAAAGTGAAACAGGAAAATCTGACAGATGATACATAAATAAGACTAAAATGAAGTATGATTGCATTTTATAACCAGTCATGAGCACTGTAGATAGAGCTGGTAAAACTTACAAGCTGGTTCAGCTGAAATGAAATGACATTCTTCGCATAATTTTTTTCTGAAATTGTGCAGGAAGTTATATGAATTTAATTTCATATGAAAATGAAATTCCCCTGAGTCCAGAATACTGCTAAAGCAGATACTCATCCCTTGTCACGAAACATGAAGACATGAAAGACCATCAGACTAGTTTCAACAACTGGAAATTTTTCCTAATGGCTAGACTCTGACCACGAAGATATGTATCAACGTACATTTCTAATGGAAGAACCATTCTTTAACAAACAGTTTCTTTTTTTTTTTTTTTTTTGCTTCTCTAACTACCTGTAATTTTCTAAATGTGTAAAATGAGAACAACTTCCACTCCTTCCACTGGAGAAAAGTAGCCATGTCTTAATTTTGTAGGGAGAATGGCTTGAGCTGTCTGCCAGTAGTTTCACAACCCACTTTAGATCAGCCACATCAAGGGAAACTTACACTCAGATTATTTTTCATATTTGAAGAGACAAGGTTTATGATACCCCTTGTTCACAGGTGGTCAGTTCAAGGACTCATTAAAAGTTATACAAGTTTCCTATTGATAAATATATGGGAATTATAGTCAAACTGTCTTAAGAAGTCACAGCCATTAAAGAACATGTGCAGCATTAAGGGAAATAACAAATTATTATTTAATGAGATGACTAGTCTTGCTATTGTTGCTTTATTTTCAAGCAACACTGAAATGGGCTCCCTGGTGTTTGTAGTTTCTGGCTATCTTTTTTTTCCCTCCTCATTATTAATTCCTTTTTCTCCATGCTAATCAGCCAAAGCACTGTGTGTTTGGAAGACTGATTTTTTTTATACTCCATTCCCTTTGGATTTAAGGGTTACTTGTCAGCCCAGCCAAAAATTTCAGCAGTAGGTAAAGCCCAGGGCGCTCCTCGTGACCGCCGCGACATCGCTCACGCGCAGAGTTTATGCGGCTGCCACACCTCCAGGTCAGAGCTCACCCAGGATTTCCATAAATCCAATGGGTAATGTGCCAAATAAGATTAGAGAAGACTTCACATTATTGTACAATCCAATGAAAATATCTGCTAAGCTCCTTCTGGTGGTGACGGGGAGGAGGTGGCTAATATTAGCAGGTGTTTGTCTCAGAGGCAGAGAGGAGGCAGGAACACCTGCCCGTGCCCGTGCACAAGGTGGGAGCAGCCATCGTGACTTCACCTGTGGCAAAGCCTTCAGTAAAAAATGCAATTTTTAGGAGATGAAATTCTGATCACTGCCGTGTTGTGTCAAATTGTTTTCTCTACCTTTTATTCCATTATGTTTAATCTCACCCTGTTTCCTATTCCCAAATGTATCTTTATTCGAAATTCTTTTTAAATTTATCTAGCTGTACCTATATGCTACCTAATTCCTGACACAGTATTTTCACATGCAGAGTTGCATTAATAAATGGAGCAGGTGGATTTTTACATCTGATCTGCACCTGTTTTATCTATACACATATTTTTCTTTCAAACCTTGACCTGCAAGAAAGCAAGAAGGCAGAGTCGTCTGACACTTAGGCAATAATCATTCAATATGTTTGTATTTGAGAATAAAGGAAAATGATTTTTTTTTGTTGTTCCATGAGGCAATAGCAGAGGGAGCCTTAAAGAGGCAAGTGCATTTGCATTCTGTATTTGTCTCCTTCATAAATGTGGTTAACTAATTGCCTCTCCTTTCATCAGTTATCAATCCTTTGTTCCTGAACACAAGCAGAATCAGATTCTGATGCCATCTCTGAACTTGATGAGCTCCTGACTCCATTAGTTATCCTCTTGAACTCAATGGTCCAGATTCTCAAATGGTATAAATCAGCATAGCCCATCCCATAATCACAAAAGCTGACCTAAGGAGATAATCTGGGGAATAAAGTCCTACATGATGTGAGTAACTAAATCAGAACCATAATGTTCTAAAATTTTATGAAAAATCCTTATCTATAAAACATGACAAAAGTAAAGTGGGAATAAATACTTTTGGGACAATTAGTTGTGTTATTCTTAGTTAACATGGTTGATGGAACATGATCTGCAGTTCTGCTCAGGCGTAAAATGAATATATAACGTATATAATATACTGACACTTAAACATTTAACCTGTTTAAAGATTGTCCATTTTCTTCTATACAGCCATTATTCATAATTGTTGGGTACTTGTGAATGGTCTTAAATGTTAATCAGGATCTGTAAATTGTGAATGTTGCATACTGAGACCCCTGGAACTGAGATGTATGGCAAATGCAAATAAATGATACTGTTACATCAGCCTCTCTAGATGGACCTTATCTTTATAAACTGCTGTGACTGTATAAAAATGGGGTTTGCTTCACTACAGCAAAGCGCTGTAGCACAAACCTGACTTCAGGCTGCCCACTGGCTGGTAGCTCGTAACTGTACCAGGAGTACAGCTGTAGTAATGTTCACAAAAAGTTGAATGGAGCAGGCTGAGTACAAGATCCTGTCTAGAAGTGACCAAAATGGTGGAGTCACAATAAAGGAACAGTGCCCAAGTCTTAATCCTCTGATGTTGACATGGAGGAATGATGAATTTCCACAGTTGGTGTGCAAAAGTGATGTCCCCAACCACGGCCTTGGCAATTACTCAGACCTCAGAGTAAATTAATGCAGTCTACAGCTGTTCTAAATTTTGCCAAATCAAAAAACATGGGGAGAAAAGAAAAAAATGCGTGTATCCCATTTCTGGCAGGATTCTCATTTGCTTGTTCTCCTCCTGGCTCACTGCCATTTGCCTTCCAGCGACTCTTACAACAAGGAGGCATGGAAAACATCTCTCATCTCCACTTCTCCCAGACCTTTAATATTGCAGTGGTTGGGGGACACACGCAGAAAGGGAGAGATTGGATTTTAGTCTCTGCAGGCTCAGGAAGAAACAGACTTCAGATCTCCCTTTGGAAGCCTCCAGAAAATGGCTGCTGTCCCCAGGGCCATGGTCTGTGCTCTTCAGCTCGGATGGAGGGTATGGAGCTGCTCAGCCAGCACAAAGACATCCTGGCACTCACTCGAGTCACAGTCACATGTCCCTGTGGTAGGGAATCTGTCCCCTCATGTTTATAACCTACAGAGCATATACTGCACAATTCAAATTTTGTTGACTACTCTACTCTACACAGTTAATCCGGTACTGAGTGTTTGTAAAAGACCAACCTGGTGCACGGTGAGGAAACGCTACAAAAATAGAGTTCTGCTCTTTGCAGCTAGTTCCAAAAGTGCCATCCTATCAGTGAAAGTGGGAAAGGTCTGCCAAGGTAACACATCCCACACCGGCCAGAGATGGAGGTTCATGAGACACAGGGCGAACTTTATAAAACACTTTTAATCTTTGGCCTTTAAGCAACATAGCCAACAACAGGTTCACATCAGGGTAGTGGCATTAGCCAAGACAAGTTTACAAATCCCTCAGTGCACTTCCCTCATCCTGAGCTTGAGATATCTGTCAGTCCATAGCAGATGCTGCTGTTGCTGTGCATGTGTCATGTTACTGAAACCCCTAGATAATGATTACGACCGATTATACAAGATGCCATGTTCCTTAATCATATCACTTACATTTCTGCTGAACAGCAGTGACAAGGTTTTGAAAGGAGAAGATCACAGCTGTCCAATGAAAAAAAAAAATCAGATAAACCACACAGTGTTTGCAGACAGAAGATTATGCTAACCTGAAAAGTAGCTTTAGTGATGTTGATATTTGCACTCTCCCTAACTGAGCTAAACCCCCATTCATCCTCTCTGGCATCATGTCTGAAATGGAGATGATTGATGAATGAGCAGGTATATTTCTGATTTTTTTGTTTTTTAATGTGTGTTATTTACAATTTTCTGTTCTCCTAGTGAGCATTTGAGGGGTGATTTATTTTTTTCTATATTTTTTCCCCCCTTCCCTCACCAATATTGCAGGTCACAGAGTACCAGGCACTGAACACCAGTCCTGCAGCAGACAGCTGGAGTGAGAAAATCCCCTCCTTGCCCTAGAGGTAACCCCAGCTCTAAGCTGAAGACATTCCCCTCCTTCACATGCTGGCTCATTTTGGAGTCTTGCTCGTGCAGAGGCTGCCAACTGTCCTGAATTAAATGCAGTGCATTTCGATATGAGTAAGTGCCTACTAATGACTGAGCAAAACCAGTGTATTCATTTAAGCAAAGAGTTCAAGCAGGGTTCCAGGAACAAGGAGCCGTGTGCCCTGCTAACAAAGCTATCTAGTTCAGTGCACAATCTGAACTATGCAAAAGAAAGAACCTTCTACATTTAAGCAGTTTTAATGCAGTTCCACAGCACTTAGAGTTTTTGGTGGAAAAGTCAGATGTAATTACTGTTTGACACAAAGGGATTTTTTTTTTCCTAGCTCTGCTGATGTTCTATTTTAAATAATTAAAAGTATAATTTAAAACTTAAATTGATCGTTTCAATAGACCTGATCTTGTCCTCAGAGGGAGCCTCTTGTGTCATAGTTAAACTGTTGATCAGCCCAGTGTCACTGTTTCTCCTTCATCAGAACATGTACCATCAGATCTATAATTCTTTTTTGCTTATGATGGCAAAGCTCCAACATGGGTGTAGTTTGACCCAGGTTAAGCAGATTTAGCTAAATGCATAAATTGTTCACATTCTGTCATGTGAAAGACATAGGCCTTGAGCCAATGTTGGGAATAGATAGCTCACCCAATGGAGAAAGTAATGTATTTGCAAATTTTCACATGTCTGGACATTACTCTCTTTGACTCCTAATTGGCCAAAGGAGCTATAAGGTCTGAAACAATGTCTTTGATTTTTATAAGAACTGAGATGACTATGTGTTCTGACATAAACATTCCTAGGAAGCAAATTTCAAGGCTGTACAACTCTCTGAAAGTGGACTCTCCATCCCCTTTTGGTTTTCCTGGCCCATTTTCACCAATAAAATCACAGGAAGAGTAAACCCATAAGCCAACCAGTAAGCCAAAAGATTTTTGTGGTATAAATCACAGACCTAACAGGATGTCAATGCCCTGCAGAACAGGTCCATTCCTCTGGATTTCTTGCACCATAACATGGAATCTGTGTGTTTTCCATGCATTCCTTAGGTGGAACTATGCTATCAGAGATGTCCTCCAACATCTGTACTATATTTTCACACTAATTTTCATGAGTGTAAAAGGAAAGTATATTTATCCACATGGCATAACTTCTAGAAAACAATACTGAGCTCCTAAAGCATAATTTATTTGTGCCTTAAACTACAATTTTAAACTATTATATGTCATACTAACAGTTTGATGAGTTTCATCCTCCAGGATTTTCGTTTTATAGAGGTTACTAAGGAAACTTCTTCACCAAATGCCCAAGTCATAATGTAAACATCTACAAAAAACATGTGTTTAACCAGTGCTAATGGTTGAACTTGATGAACTCAGAGGTCTTTTCCAACCCAGAGAATTCTATGAGTTTAGAAGCATTAAAACATTCTCTCTCAAAAATAATGTTCCACATCATAAAGATTTGCTCTTTTTCCCTCATCTCTGGATACTGGACTTCACTAAAAATCAGGAATATGTATCTAAATTAAGACATATAGCCCTATAATTGCTGTTAAGGAGGTGAGTTACACCCTCCTAAATAAGGGAAGCTGCTTGCCTGTGGTTTTCCTAAACCCCCTAAGATGACATCTACAGGCCATATGTGACCACATGTGGTATAAATAAAATGGAAGTTTAAAAGAGAAAAGAGATAAACATATAATTAAAACCAGCATAGCAAACACTTGTGCTCATTCATTTTAATGACTGCATGCTCCAGTTTACAGAGCAGTTGCAGACCCAGGCCGTAATAGCGGGGTTGACCACATGCCATAAAATACATCAGTGTAGGCTGGGTCCAAATTATCCAATACTTGTAATAAATCCATCCCATTAACTGGATAAATATGCACAAGCAACAGCTCTGGAGATAATGCTGGGAAGTGGCCTGTTGTTATTTAGCAGCAATGCCAGCTCACAGGACCTGATAAATATCAATCCTATTGCCTTTTATTATGAAACAAACAAACAAAAAAGATTAGTTTAGCTTTTAAGATCTCATAACTATGTCTCTCCTTCTGTTATCTGTAACTTGAACTGAAAAAAGAGATTGTGGCCTTGAAAGCTTCAGTTCTGACTACTTTTTTGTAAGCCTAATAAAAGGCATCAGTCATACCATGTATTTGTGAAAATGAAATCTTCATATATTGAAGGTCAATTTTAGTTGAACTAATATAATCAGTAAAAGTCAAGGTTCCTTCACCATTAAAATTGTCCATGCTCTGAGTCTTTTGATATTCTATGCTTAACCTTGAATCATGCTGTGTGTGTTGTATGCAGGGAGGATGGTGAATTCATGTTACAGTATAATGACTGAGTCATCCTGGCCTTGATTTTTAGCTGGGCAAAGCAGATATCCAACAAACACAAGACTTCTTTAAAATTATTTGAATTTAATACACTCTTGAAGCACTTCCTCTCACCTCAGAATAAGCAGCAGGTCACCCAAAGTCTACAAAGAGCTTTTCGCTACAGTTTTATGAAATATTTAATATCACTCCTGAATATATTTCTGGAAGTTGAAAGATGGTTACACGTAACTAGAGCAAGTATTGATATTGAGAAATGCTTTGAGGTTTGCACAGAAGAAATCACACAATAATCCTGACAGGAAGGTGTAACCAGGTGGGAGTTGGTCTCATCTCCTAAGTAAGAACTGACAGGACAAGAGGAAATGGCCTCAACTTGCACCAGGGGAGGTTTAGGTTGGATATTAGGAAAAATTTCTTCCCTGAAAGAGTTGTTAAGCACTGGAATAGGCTGCCCAGGGAAGTGGTGGGATCACCATCCCTGGAAGCATTTGATTGGCTCCAAAACTTTTCCCTCTCTTTACCTCTTCCCTTTTCAGCACAACCATAAAATAGGAATCCGATCATTTGCACTGCGGAATGAAAAGGCAAAACCAGTGTGATACGGCCAACCCCAGATCAGGGCAGGGTCAGGCTGTGCGTGAAGGACATTGACCTGAGAGCACTGGCAGGGCAGAAATGGTCACAAGCATGAGTGCCACCTCTGATTTTTAAAACAGAGGTCTAATTAAAGAACACATTCAAATCAGCTGGCTCAGAGATGTGTTAAAAGCACCCCACACAAAAGTGCCAAAAGTAAGAAGCAGGGCAGGTTTTCAGCAGTGCCATGCTGCCCACTCCAGTGGAATGAGTTCTCATTTTGATCTGTGTAAATGGGATTAGACCAGAGCCTGAGTCTTATCTCTCTGGAACTGGATATATGGAGATGACATAAAAATACCTATTTGGGGTTTTGAAAGGAGTCCTGCATCAAGAGAGAGTTTGAGGGATTTATATGCTGAAAGACCTAGAGAAAAGATGTACAATGGGAAGTGAAAACTAAATATATGGAAGTACAGGATGAAGTTGTCATTCTATTAATGATCACTCTGTTACGGCAAAAATAATTTTTAACCTGTGGATTCCTTAATTTGTTGTTTCTTTCCCAAAAGTCATGCCTTTTTCTTCTGAGTAAATTATTAACTAGAAGCAAAGGATATGTTGATTTTAGTATTGATTATCCAGTTCTAAATTTTAACTTTCTTTTCAAAGTGTCAAGTTTAATGGAAGGTCAGAAGAATACTTAATTACAAACCTCAAGCCAGCAAAGACAAGTTTCTGGTGCAGGACTGCGAGTTAATCAGAAAACAACCCTTTGAAAATCTGTTTCAAACTGGCTTGAACTTATTATTTTTATTTCTTTTTCCCCAGGATATCTGCACTGAAGAAGAGGCAGTGTCAGCAGTCTATAAATAGCTCAGGACAGTATAAACTTTTGAACTGTGAAATCTGGGGGATGTAATCTTCCTGCTAAACAGAGGCTTACAGCAGATATTTAATGCTCTGATAGGAGCGTTGCCAGTGTTCGAGCTATGAGAGGAAGGGAAATTCTAAATTACTGTTAGCAGTGTGCACTGGTGTGGTAGTTCAGGTTGGTTTGGAAACCCTTGTCCCAGCTGAATAAGTTTGTTTTTCTGTGTGCAAATTTGTGCATAAACATACTGCAGCCAAACAACTTAACAGCCTTAGCTGTCTAAAAAAGAGCCTTTGGATCTAGAACAATTAATTTAGCAAACTTTTGGATATTGTAACACATTCCTTAAGTGATGGATTTGTTTGAAGAAACAGCCTGTATTGCTACTTTCATCACTTTTTTTGTGGAGCAGTGCTGATTTTCATCAGCTGAGAGTTTGTCCAATGGGAAGTACCACTGGTAAAAGCTCACGGCAATTTCCCTGGTGCTGCTGAGTTCCTGCCTGTCACACTTGGAGCAGATGCAGGACAGTGCCACCTTTTACACCTTTACAGAGGTAAAAAGCAACATCACTTCCCAATATGACTATCATGCTATAAATTAACGTTCCTGTCACGGCTAATCCCACAGAGCAGTTGTGCTTTATGGAGAAACTGCTTTTCAGTGATGTGGGGGCACAGCCTGGGCACTTCGTGAAGAGGGGAAATGAAGACCCCACACTGGGGTTCAGGTGTTTATAAAATGAAAAGGCATATGTAATGCTTTTTAAAAATTGTTTTGTATTGTTTTTCTCTGGTAGCACCTCTGTGTTTTGGTTTTTGTTTTAGCCACAAATGTTTTCAAGCAACCACCAAGGGCACAAACTGGACTATAAACACAGACCTCTTGACTCCAGGAGCTGGGAGGGTCCACATCAAGATGCTGCAGTGTGATGGACATCTCCCCCACAGTGAGGCCAACACGAATTGGGAACACCCCTTCCTGCCCCCACAGCTGCCATGTGGGTGGCAGTGCAGATTTTTAGCTCTGACCCCACCCTGGCCTGGATAAAAGAGGTGAAATGAGTTTCAGGAGGGTTTGGCTGCTGGAGGGTTATGGTGCTCCCTCAAGGTGTGGGTATCTGTGGGGTTGCAGCAGGAGCTTTTTGGGGCTGGGCTGCTCATTTCTACCAGAAATCTCCAAAACAAGGAGCTAGGACTAGTTTGAAGCAGACCTTCCTGCAAGGCCTGGTTCCCTCTATGCAGAGATGCATCAAACTTGTGAGTAACCCAGAGTCTACAAAGACTTTTTGTACCTCTTGGTCGTGTGACGGGCTGAACGTGCCAGGGTTGTTGCTGATCTGGGGTCTCTGGGGAGGGCAGGCTGGGGGTGCTGAAAGCCTTCCCAAAACCAGCAGCAGCTCTGGGTGCTCCTACCCTTGAGATACTGATTTTTGGTTGTGCAAAGTGCTTTAGTGAGCAGTGATGGGGGGGTTAAAGCTGGCACCCAGCTGTTGGAGATGGGGTTGGTGGTGGGAGGTGAGACAACAACCTCTGTGTTTTCAAGCTGAACATTTTTTTGTCTTCTTGCACAAGTATTTGGGCTGTGTTTCCTGTTTGGCCTGGTGCTGTGGCCGTGGTGGTGTCTGTGGTGGCCCTGTGACACTGAGCTGCGTGGCTCATCGTGCCAGGGAGTGCATCTGCCACCCACACACCTTGTGGGCTCTTGTGTTCATAAATGCCTCAGAAAAAGAGTTTTTTGGGGAGGATGATCGCGTTGTCCCTTTGCTTTTGTAAACTGAAGCTTTGTGATGAAGGGCAGAGTGAGTAACGACCTCTCCTTGTTAGTGGGCCAAGCAGGGATTTGTGTCTGGTACAATGGTGTCTTTTGGGTGCTGGTTTTCCTTGGTGGGCTACAAGTAGAAAACAGGGCAGATGTGACGTGATCATGCTTGAACTTCAGCTTTGGAAATCAGTAGTGGCTCTGCAGACCTCTGAAATGTGGCCCTAAGAAGTGAACACTGTTCTCCCCAGTGAATTTTCCCTGCAAATTGCTACAGACAGGGTTTCACTTACTTTGCTTCTGTAGCTGTATTGATTTTTTTGCCATCTTTCTTTTTAAACCTGAAGGAAAAATTCAAATAAAACCTAATGATGTCTCTCTGTTTCTGAACAGTTTTGGAAATTGCAGAGCAATCAATATTAAGTACACTTTACACCAATTTAGAGCCCTATTCTGTTCAGACATGTGCTTTATAGAGCTCTGATTTTTGAGTAATTTAGGCTGAAAAGTAGGGTAATGTGGATTTTCTAATTAGCTTGTGTTAAGTCAGTGTTCTTCCATCTGAATATTTTTAATGGCTTGGTTTTTAAAAGCATGTGTGTATATATCCAAAGCAGGGGAATAAAAAGGAAGATAATCTTTTCAGAAAGATGAAAGACAAGTGGATTAATGCAGAGTTTGAGATTTTTGTGAGAAATTCAGGCACGCAGGCTGGTGCTGTAAGGAGAGCTTCTACTTGTGAAACTGTCACTTGTTAATTAAGTTAATGTCTACAGTGTTCTGAAAATGTAAAGCAGTATGTAAGTGCTAAGTATTATTATTAATGATGCCAATTTTGACAGGTTTACTGGAAGAGGCTNCAGAGCGCTTGTCAGTGATACATATCTATATATATATAATATATATAAAAATATATATTAAAAAAAAAATATAAATGCACATATTAAAAGAAGTGACTAAATTACCTATCACATTTCATGGAGTTGCAGTAGTTTGCATGTCATTTGGATATGAAAGCACAGCTGCATGTAGGTATCTGACCTAGTAAATGGAATAGTTTTCTCAATGTCTTCGGCACATTTCCTTTCATGCTTTTTCTCTGAGCAAAGCTATCAAATCTGCCCTGTAAAAGGGACAGCCTAATCTTCAGATGTCTTTCTTANTGGCCCTAAGAAGTGAACACTGTTCTCCCCAGTGAATTTTCCCTGCAAATTGCTACAGACAGGGTTTCACTTACTTTGCTTCTGTAGCTGTATTGATTTTTTTGCCATCTTTCTTTTTAAACCTGAAGGAAAAATTCAAATAAAACCTAATGATGTCTCTCTGTTTCTGAACAGTTTTGGAAATTGCAGAGCAATCAATATTAAGTACACTTTACACCAATTTAGAGCCCTATTCTGTTCAGACATGTGCTTTATAGAGCTCTGATTTTTGAGTAATTTAGGCTGAAAAGTAGGGTAATGTGGATTTTCTAATTAGCTTGTGTTAAGTCAGTGTTCTTCCATCTGAATATTTTTAATGGCTTGGTTTTTAAAAGCATGTGTGTATATATCCAAAGCAGGGGAATAAAAAGGAAGATAATCTTTTCAGAAAGATGAAAGACAAGTGGATTAATGCAGAGTTTGAGATTTTTGTGAGAAATTCAGGCACGCAGGCTGGTGCTGTAAGGAGAGCTTCTACTTGTGAAACTGTCACTTGTTAATTAAGTTAATGTCTACAGTGTTCTGAAAATGTAAAGCAGTATGTAAGTGCTAAGTATTATTATTAATGATGCCAATTTTGACAGGTTTACTGGAAGAGGCTTTGCAGTACAATATAAGCTAATGTTCTAATGCTTTACTCATTTACAATGAAACTGTTAAATATAAGGAAGTGGGAATAGAAGGCCAGCAAAGGCCAGCAGAATAGATGGAGTCCCTCATTTGGTGTTCTCCCCAAGTGCTGCCTGGGAAGGAGGTCAAAGATAACATGGGGCTGTCTCTCCATCTTGTAAAACTCTTGGGGGAAAAACTCAGGTGTGTGATGATGGGCTGCACCAGATTATGGTGACTTCCAGTTGTTCTTTTGGACACATGTTGGCACTTGGAAGCTGTGACACAAAATGCTGTATCCATGTGGCCTGTGTGTCCTGCCTGTCACCCAAAGACTTGTTTTTGTCACAGGCTGCAAAAGGGGAATGGAGGAAGGTGTCAGCCGTGTGTTCCCTAAGATTGCTTGCTCCTCTAAGGAAAATCCCCACTGACCAATTAATTTGGTTTGTGGCCCCTGCCTGCCTTGCCCCAAGCTGCAGAAGGAAACAGTTCTGGTGTTGGCTGTATTGGTATTAGTGCCTGAGTAGGTGCAGAGCGCTTGTCAGTGATACATATCTATNCCTAAGCTTCAGATGTCTTTCTTAGATGCTCTTTAATTTATTTTTTTTCATTACCAGTCTCAATTCTCTCCTGTCTTTAATGGCTTCTAAGTGAAGAAAACATGTAAGTCATATAGGAATCATATACTCATGTGTCCAGGTCATATAGAAGTTGGAACTGTGGTGTTTTCCTTCAGGTTTGTCTTTCTGTGTATTCCCATTCAACCTTATAGCAGTTTCCCCACAAGTCAAGTCCAGTGGATGTCCTATTGGCATGGTCAGGGTGGTCTGTTTGGCTTAATTGCTGCAGGAGAAATCGATGGATTCTCTTGCAATTGGGCTGAGTTGTGCTAATGTGTCAGGAGTGCACGTGCACACACACCTACATTCAACAGTTCAGCCATATGAGACCAGCACTCCAGTGCCTAATTAAATTCATTTACTGGCTGGCAGACACTCCACCTTTCAGTGCCATGTGGATCCTGGTTGTGCTGGAAGAACTTCAGGGCCAGTTGTTTTGTTCTGTGTTAGAGACCGAATTGTTGTGTCCTCATTTAATATGAACTTTGGTATTGTGCTGCATTAGTCAAACAGTGCAGGCAGTATTGGAAGAGGGATGATGCAGTTACTTTGGGGGCCTGAGAAATTATTACTTCACAATGTAGCAGCAGCAAGATGGACTCTAATAAAAACTATTTTCTTGCCTCTTGCTATGTTGTCAATTACTTTAGTATTGAACTTGACCAAAGACTGCTGGAAACCAGCCAGGACTCTGTCCTCATGCATCCAGAAAAGTGAGAAGTCATATTTTTTTCTTTTTAATGTTGATCACTGATTAAGTGTTATGAGAATATTGCACTCTTCACAGGATGAATCAGTGATCTGAGTAGGAATGGCTGTCTGGAATCAATGCTTTGATCTGTCAAAGTATCTTGAAAATAACAGGCAGGTAACAAGGAATGCCTTGGGTGGAAAGGTCTATCAGTTCACCCCATTTTCTTTCCACCAACCACCAGTCAGGCATTAATCACTGGGTAAAGTAGTCTTGAAATCTTCTGAGGGTGGCTTTGAACTGCTGCTGCTTGGGCCACAAAGAGGGGTTTCTGCCTTGGCCTCCTTGGAGCTGGCTCAACTCTTGATACTCAGGTGTCCCCTGAGCCAGTTGGTTTCCTAATCACAGAATTGCAGTGCTGGGGGTTGCAAACTAAGCAGGCTCACACTATCCAGACTGTGTAGCCTATTCCCCAGCAGAAACGAAAGCAAAGCAACACAACAGAAATAAAACAACAGACTCCAGCAGTTGCTGGCGTTTTAATACAGAAGGAGAAGTTTAAAAATCTAGGGTCGATGACTGGTTGTTGATCCTGGAACTATATTAAATATTAGTTGTATTGAGCTCTGAGTCTTTTGAGACACAACCTTAAAAATTATAACCTTAAAAATATAATAAGAGCAAGCTTCTTGCCCTTTTCTAAAATGCAGTAATAGGCAGTAATTCTAAAGCAGGTACATGGGCATCTGCTTTGGATGCTCTAGTTACAGAACATGGTGCAGGTAGTCCATCAACCGTGTCATCAAAGCACAATAGTCAGAATAGAGTCCTTAAGGCATCACTGTCTATTATAAATCAGAATAATTCATGCTATAGATTTCCCAATGCTGCAAAGCCTCTTATTCAGCAGAGTATAAACATGTATCACATCTTATAGATTTTTTTTTTTCCACCCCTTCTTGGCATGAAGCAGACTTAAAAGAATTCTGCAAGAGAACAATGCACAATACAGACAATTTCCTAAAAACTTTCATAAATAGGAGGTGGAATGGAAAGATATTATTTATCTCCAGGATCATTTTAACAGCTCCAGTCACACCTTCGTTATTAAGTTTGGGGCACGTTGTGTAGGAGCCAACAGTAAGCCTGTGTGTGGAGCATACAGGGGCTGTGTCTGGAATCAGGCTGAAAATGCAAATAGGACTTTCTTCTCTGGTTTGGTTTCTCAACACAAGTTAGAGCAGCTTGCACCAACTGGTAAAGGCTGCAAAGGGCCATTTTGCCAGCTGGGAGGTGCAAGGGTGTAATAATGCTGCTGGCTCCTTGCCTGTGCCAGCCACAGGGAGGAGAGTGGCAGAGAAGCCAATGTATGTCTCAGTGCCACAAACCAGGCTTAAAGACAGCTTGTACCACTTGGGAGTGGGGCATTATGAGTCTGAAGTATCCCAAGGCCTGCCATGAAATATTTATGCTGCAACTTCCCATATTCTTCATATCACTTACAAATCCCTAACGTTCCCAGAAACCCCCGTTACACTGAACCGATTTAAGTCACGAAGCACTGGCTGACACACAGTTCCCTAGGTTCTGATAAATGGCCTTGGGAGTGAAGGAGTTAACTGACCATCATCAATTACAGCATCAGAGGGGGTGATTAGGACTGAAATTGCAGGGAGGTTTTTAATTTAGCAGAGTAGAGGAGACTCCCCCAGCTTAGCCAAGCTCATCAGATCATGCACGTCTTCCTGCTTCATCCGCTTACCACGCGCTGCCACTCAGGGCTATTGTGCATGGAGAGGGCACCGAGCAGACTCCAGCATATTATATTATTCCCTTGTCCAGAAATCCACCTGAGGCTCACTGACACTCTCTGCTTGCCACGCAAGTGCCTAGCGTGCAAAATTCTCAAAGAGCCCAACTCGGGAATCAATCAGTGAGTTGTATGAAGGAAAAAAATGGCAAAGTTTAAAGCTTGATACGACCTAATTTGTCAGATTTTTTTATTTTGGTGAAGTAGGTAGGACTGCTTCTAGCAGTAAAGATGCATTTAGGCTTATGTGTTAGGATCAGGGATGAATCAGTTGAATCAGTGTTTTTCCTGGCTCTGTGTGTATTCAACACTAAATAAAGTGTATGGAGTGCAATGTATAGACTGCTTTAACTTCTCTGCTCTGTTTTCCTGGTACAAATTGGTTACCTGGGACACTTTGGTCATTGCCTTGGGGAAAGAGCATCAAGCTTCAGTCCTAAAGAGTCACAGGAGGGAAGGGAAAGGGCCTGTAGTCCTGACATGACGTTTTTACGGAGTTGTAGTCACTGGCTGCTGGTGGGATGAGCCTCCTCTGCCTGCTGGGACCTTGGTCCCCCTGGGGCTGCTCTGTTACTGGGATTGGGGGTCCTGGCTCGACCCTGGGACTGGCTTGGCACGTGCTGCATGTCAGGGCTGTGAAATGCTGGAGAAAAATAATCCTGACATATACCCAATCCAACATTTTTCATCTACTCTTCATATTTCTGGTTTCTACTGCTATTACCATTTTCCTTTAGTATTTTGCCTCTGGATTTTAGAAAATTGTGGGGTTTGTAGAAGAAACTGTTTATAGAGGCGGACTTCATGTACCACATGTGGACAGGGGAAAAGGGGAAAAGAGGAGAGCAGTAATCCAGCCAGAAAATGTTCAGGATGGGCCTGACTCAAAAGTCAAAGACAGTTGGGCTTTGGTGATGTAAAGATAAATTTTTAGCTGCTTTTGCATTCTGAAGTCTTGAAACAAAGCCGCTCTTCTAGTGGAGGCTTGAGAATAACCAGAATTGAGATCAGGGAGATGCTGGTGCAGCGTTAGTGGTGTGGAAGCAGTGGGAAGCAGCAGCCCCATGTGCTCCTTCCCTTGGGTTTTGTTGCTTGTAATGTTGCAGAGCCCCTGCCACTGAGGCTGGAGTTTTCTATATGATCATGTAATTAAAGATTGACTCATAGTGTGCAGGCATATGGAGGCTAAAACAGTTGCCCGTGAAGCGCTCGGCAGCATTTTGTGTGGTGTTTGACAAACCATTTTTATTTTGATTTTTGTTAATATGGCACTTTGTGCAATCACAGAGACACTTAGCATAGAACATCAGTCACCTGTGTAATCCTAATGAACTCATGTAAATGGAAATAAGGGGCTTCTGAAGACTATTAACAATGAGGTGCCATGATGCTGGAGGAGACTTGGCAGCCCTCTCAGCCCACCCCTGATTTTGAAATGTGAGAGCATAGCTTTTCCCATTGCTAAGGACGAATAATCAGACCTAGTCCTTGAAATGGTCTGTAGTGAAGCAATGGATATTTTAACTCCAGGGTTATCATCCTTACTCAAGCAAATTCCCATTGATTTCAGAGGAGTTGTGCCTGAGCACAGAGAAGTGTAGGGCTTGAGTAAACCTTGGTGTGACCTGCTTATGTTGTGTTTCTTCTCCAACCAGCAGTGGTTGTGAATTGTTGTGTTATTAATGCAGTAATTCGGATATATTGATCACTGTCAGTTCCCCTTGTGTGGTAAAATCCACTTTATAAGGCAACTGGAAAGGAAAAAAATCTACCTCCCAAACCTGAGAGCAGCCAGCGGGGCCACAGTTGCTTTGCTTTCAGTGTGCTCTGAGCAGTGTCTTTGTATCCCTGTTTCCCTTTGCAGTGCTCTTTGCAAAGGTGGAAAGGAGATCCTTGCTTAGGCAGGTAGAACTTAGGGCTATTCAATCCTTTTTGCCCAGGTCTGAGTGATACATTAGATGTGGGAAATTTTATAGGTAGAAGATCTAGAAGTGTTTTCTCTGTTAGAAGTGCAGCCTGAATTTTCTGGGAATTGCTATAAAACAGGCTTTATGCAAAAAGGGTTTGAAAGTTGTTAAAGGGCCTGGAGTGGAAATTAGAGGTGTGCAGTGTTTTCTGGAGACTTGGGCCATTTCTTATTTCCTCTGGCATGTAAAATTACATTTTGTAAGAAAACATGACTGCTTTGTTCCACTGTGCCATTGGACACTTTGTGGGTCCTCTGCACATCCTAATGCTCACAGGAGGTTTTGCAGAGCCCCCAACACTGAAGCCACAACATTTCTGGGACTCACCAAGGAGCCTCAGTGGGCGAATCTTTGACAGGTCCATGCCCAAAGTTGCTGCTGGCTGTTTTTCAGCTGTCTGCTTTTATTGTAGTCTGCCTTGCTGCCCTGAGAGCTACTGCGTGTCACAGCCCTGGTGTGATGTGTGCACCAGCTGCTTATCCAGACCTGTCACATTTTGTGGGGTTTTTTTTTTGGGCTGCATTTCTGCACTGCTGTTGAGTAGGAGGGAGTTGCACCCTGGGCTAAAGCCAGCAGGGACCTCTCTGTGCAGGCTGATGTTGTGTATTTGGGGAATGCTCCCTGGGCACCAATATTTCTGCAGAGGGACAAGAAGGAAAGAAGCCACAGTGTGCCCAAAATTACTCAAAAGGGTGTTTCTCTAAGGGCAGCCTCCCAGAGATTGCTCCCCACAGAGCCTTAATGTGCAATGAAAAGTAGGACTCTAACCCTGGGAACAGGCACATCTTCTCATGCTGTTTAATGTCAGTGATGCACAGGCAGTGATAGCAATTATTATTATTAATCCTAAAATAGATTATAAAAGAAAAAAAAGAAAGAAGCTGCTGTCTGAAAATCTGAGTAATTGTGGCCGAAAGTCAAGCTGCAATAGTTCTTCAGTTGGAGAACAGCTCAAAACAAGGGAAAGAAATTCTGTGAGCCTGTTGAGGATCCTGGTCTGAGCCCTCCTGAATTTGGGGGCACTGTCAGAAAGATATTGGTCAAATTGCAGGACAAGGACCTAATAAATATTTTTGTTTTGTTGGAAAGGATTTTTGCATCTCAGTTTGCCAAACTGATTAATACTTGCAGTTTCTAGTACCGGCATATTAAACATGCTATACATTTTTCATCTTTTCTAATTTATCTTACTAGGAAACATGGGCAAATAACAAATATGTAAATATATAATGCTATACTTTAATATGAGCTGTATGCTGCCTTCAATAATGAATGTTGTTGACTACAGTAATTAAGTATGATTCCAGCTCCAGTTATTTACTTGTCAATATTAGTGAATTGGGTTCATCTAAAACTGCAGGCAGTTTTCTGTTGCCTATATAAACAGTAATTGTCTGTTTAAGTATTTGCTAAAATATTGTTTAAGTCTAAAATCAGGATTGTGAGTGAATTTCAATAACCTAGTTAATTTACTTTAATTTTGGAATTCTGTCTCTGCATGGGAAGAGAAATACGAAAAGTAATTTCATCTCTGTATAGTTGATTTAATTGTATGTACTTTTGATGGATTAAGTTTCCAGTTAATTGTGGAAAATGCAACAACAATATTATAAGAAGAGGTTTAAAATAAAACAATTGCTTTCTGCTTTGCATGCTATTTAAAAAAAATGTTTAACATTATTAATTTTGCAATGGTAATTTATAAATATTAGTTACATCTTCCCACTTAAACCCCCCAAATAGATGATTTTAATCATACTTATTGATATTATCTACATAATTATTTTTCATTATGCAAATATGCCTCAGTTGCTGTGTAATAATGTGATGGAAACAGTTTTCAGTGCTTTAAAACACTTGCTTAGCTGAATGCAGGAGATAACGGAAAACTGGTGTGAGAACCTGAAAAAAATTGGGCAGATTTTTTTTTTAATAGCAACTGTGGTTTTATGTCTTTAATATTTTATATTTTGAAATCACCTGAAAATTCAATAAACTATGTAAAAGTGTATGAGCGGTAATGACAGTTTAAGTTTTTAAAATAATGATCTTTAGTCATGCTACTTTCTATCCTTAGTTAAAAATGACCCTGGATTAAAATCTTACTGATTTCTAGCAAGTGACAGGTTTTGTTACTTTGTATATTTGCAAAAATTGTAAATAACCAACTTCTAATTCATGTGCATTTCTTAAAACATCGAGGGTGTCTTTTCCCAGGGAGAAGCGATATCCAGGGCAAGAAGATTCTGAAAAAATTATTTCAAAGTATAATGAACAGAGCATATTTAAAAAAAAAATGACATTCAAAATTAGAAAAGTTTCATTTTAAGGATTTTTCTGCTTGGAATTTAAAGATTATCAGGAGAAATAGAATTAAGGGGATTGCTCAGGACAATATTACAGCATTAGGTCTGTGTTTTCTGGCTTTTCAGTGTAACTGTATGGTTGTGAGCTTAAATAATGTAGGCAATGCTTTCTTTTGTTAGAATAAATTATAATTTCTAGCACTTGGTAACTTGCAATTTATTCTTGATTTTTTTTTTGGTGTAGATAGTTAAATAAGCAAATAAGACAGCTTTGGGATTTTTTCTTTGTATAAAGATTGTAATGAATCCAGTGGAATTTTAGTTTTCAAACAAAGTAAATGGTTATTATTTTTGGTGAAGAAAGCTCAGGATTGTCTGAAATAATTTATTGGATATATGTTCTCAGTGCATTTTTCTTATAAAAGGTTGCTTTGGTGCTTTATTGTTTTGTTAAAGAGATGTATACATTTATGTAAAACCCTCCACATGAAAGTGTTGCTTCAGCCTTTATTGGAGCATCACCGTCTGCAGCTACAATTTCAGCCCAAAGCTTAACTTTTTTTTTGCTGCAAAGTATGTGGTTTTCATTAAACCTGTAATTAGTATAATTAATAATTATTCCCTAATTGAAACGCAGGTTAACAAACTTCCATATGTAAAAAGTAAAGAGGGGGAAAAATGTCATTCATTCACACTGGGCTTTATAAGCCTATAAAACTCTTCAAAGGACTTCAAGATATCAAGCAATCTTTTATTCAGCTAAACCTACCCCCCACCTTCCCTCTTACACACACTTAAATACGCAGTATGCTCACAGCTTGGAAAAAAGCAAGAAAAGCCTTAATGGATCACTGATTTTAACCAAAGAGGTAGGTATGTATGCCATATAAATGGTTTCCAAACCATTTTGGTGTTAGCATTAATAATTTTCATCAAACGCAAACAGGCGTCTGGGCGCTATAGAGAGCAAAGCTTTCAGCTGTGCTCATATTAACACAGCTTTTATTTCCAGCTCCAAACATCTAAAACAATTACACTGGAGCAACTGTGTGATTTGCTCCTTTCTTTGCTACACAGGTAAAGCCTTTTAGACAGAGGCTAATAAAGATTTAGGGGGTAAAGTGGTCGAGTTGAGGTCCAAATTTTGTTTGTCTTTACGCCCGTGAGTAATTAAACTCAAAATGAATAGACTGAGACAAATAACATCAGGAGAGGTATTCACGTGTGCTTAGGTTGCAGTGCCCAGTTCGAGTTAGATACTTTACAACTGATGTAATAAATCAAAGAACAGAATAATTATTTCCCAATTTACCGTGACACAGATATCTTGTCATCACCCTGGTTATATGTACCTTTAAGAAGTGGTGAACGCTAAAAATCTATTTAGCCACATCAGTGAAACAGAGTTAACACAGCAGGAAATATTCCTTTGTCTTTTTTTTTTTCCCTCTATATAAAATCACTTGTCAAGATATTTGCTCGTATTAGAAACCAAATATTTTCTGTGTGGAACTACAGATCAGAATTTTGTACCTAGGACATGACTATTTGATTTAACTGGTTACTTATTTAAATAATTTAAAATATTTTGCTGTTGGGGATATTTTATGTCCTTAGAAAAAAAACACAAGAAAAGTCCTATATTTAGTTATGTGCATTATGAGCTGTGCATTTATCTGAAATGTTTCTTTGCAGTTTAAAAATAGATGGCCTTAAAATTTGCACAAAATATTTGTTGTTTAGATTGGATAAGTTTGAAGCGCATGTATAGAGACACCCTCAATGTGCGCTTTTACTTCAGGCATTTGGAACTGATGGAGTTATTTGTTCAGAAATATTTCTTCAGTAATTTTTCTCTGCTTTTAAAAAAACACAACACTGAGCTAAAATTTAACGTTATGGTAAACTAAACACAAAAGTGTTCCCTTAACATCAAACTTTAATTTTAAAGTAGTAACAAGTCATGGAGAAATTGCTGCTGTGAGGTCCAGTGGCGGGCACTGAAATATTATAAGCTCTGCTTTCATAATGCTGCCTTTCAAAATCAGTTATCTGTAGTTATCTTAAAATTTGAGTGCTTTCCAGAATACCACATTTAAAGTTTCTCAGGAGAATATACTGTTTCAATCAGATAATTTTATAGAGTGCACGTTAACAAAAATCCTTACAATTCCCTGTTATCTTTGTCCTTTTTTAAATGGGAGAGGGAATGCAGAGGATAATGACTTATGCTTGAATGCAGTTCAATGTATTTGTGTTTTATTGATAAAAATATGCATCTATATATATAAAACCAAGCAGAGGTATGTGCTTATTTGTTATTAAGTTTAAAAAGCCCTTACAGTTCCCTCACAAAGATTTAGCAAGTTTGTCCTACTTGCACATTACTGATAAATATCAAATCCAGCTCAAATAATAGTCAAATTCTCAGGGTGACCGAAACAGCATCTTTTCCTGACTTAATCCATCTAAACAGGTATGAATATATATATATAAAACCCCCACAAACCTAAAAACCTCTCTGTTCCTTCAGCTTCCCTGCTGATGCCTGTCAACTTTTAAAAACAATTTTTAAGCTGGGGTTGGGAAGGCAGGGAGAGAGTAAAAGCTCTTTTCAATTACATATGATCAGTGAGAACTGTGACATGATGGTCAAGCTTCTCTTAACTCTTAAGGGTGTCCTTCATAGTTCACAAATATGTTCAAACACTCAAATGTGTTTGAGATGTGCGCTGGTGGTAGGGGGGAGTCATATCTCTGCTGGTATTGAAGTTTTTCAGAGTTGCTAACAGGTGATATCCATTTCTATAGCTGAATCCACACACTGCATTAAAAACTGGGAACCAAAATGTTGATTTATTGCATCTACAGGATGCTACTGCAGTGTCCTCAGAGATGGCAACAGTTTCTATTTTTAATTCTTGATGTCGCTGCAAAAGTTTGTAGTATGTGCTTGTTACAAACTCCAAACTTATTTCACAGAATGGCAAATATCTAATCGCTAGAAAATTGGTAGTATGGTCTAGTCATGCCACTTAGAGATGTGTGTTCTCTAAAAATCAATACAATAAACTTGCTTGTTCATTATCTGAGTAGTAAAGTGTTCTGTCTCAATAGGATTTCATTTACACTGGGTAGGTCACCCAGGAGAGTAACAGACCTCTTAGTTAACTACTACATTTTGCTTTGATTCTTAATTTGTGAGTAATTACAAAATATGCTTAACTATTAGTTTTCTCATATGAAAATAGCACAAATGCATTTGAATGTGCCCCTTGCATAGAAATTTTTTTCTTACCTGAACTGTAAAGATGTTGCTTTTTAGTTTAAGGGTGTAAGTTTAATCTATTACTTATAATTTGTAGATGGAAATATTCAAACAGTGACAAAATCTCTGAATACCCAGAATGAGGCATTTTTTTCTCCTTCTGGTTCAGTTTCCCTAATTTCTTTTATGGAGTAATTTTAATAGACTAGGTCAGTCTGACAAAAGTATTTTGCAAAGTAAATTAACTACATTTTTGTGGCAGTACAGAGATCTCATGAAGGGCTGAATCTTCCAACATTTTTCCTTGTAAGGAAAGTAAGGTCATATATGTGTGAATTTGCTCTTGTGCCAGAGTTGGAATGCGTAGGTAGGATACATATGCACATATTTCAAGTACTGGAAAATAAATCAATGTAAAATAGCAATTATTTAAGGTAGGGCATAGTCTTGGCATGTATCTAGGCAGCATTTAGCATCCGTGGGCATTATCATAGGAAAAAAGTAATATTGGAAATCAGCTTGGATTAATTTCACTTGTAAAGCTGATTTTTTTTGAGTGTAAAACACAAGGTTTGAGCCCTAAACTTGTATTTTCCAGTATGCACTGCCAAATGTTCACCTAGTGCACACAAAACGCTTCTGCTTTAGTTGGCAGAACACTTATTTCTACAAGAGGAAGATGCAGCCTACATCAAAAACATTCTGATTGCTCGACAGCTTTCAGCACTTAACACATCTCTAAGCATGTACTGGAAAACTACTTGGGAGGAGATATATGTACATGCATCTTACCCCAAAACACTCTAGAAACTGATTAATCTGTTTTGTTAATCAAAGATTTCATCTTCACATTATAGCACAGCCTGATTTGCAATGATGTGATGGTGGGACACGGGATAATTTGCTAAGTAAAGTCAAAATTAATGGCAAATAAAATCAGTTTCCCTTTGTGGTTATTTCCAGCCAGCTGCATCCAAATATAAAAGAACTATCAAAGGGAGCAAAATAATCAACCCATTAATTATTAACTCAGAACAACTTCAGAAAGCACTTCTTAAACCTCCATTGACATCATCCTGACAGGCTCCTAATCTCGGGAAGTTGTTGGTAAGAGTTGCATTAGGCTCAGCATGCCACCAATTCTGACTGGAACAACTGCAACTCGAGATGTGCTGCAGCAGAGATAGGAACACATGGGACAAGCTGCGGTCTCTTAAGACATCTGTGAGTAACATTTACAGCACAACATGCTGTATAATTCCCCACGTAGCTCTACCTCTGCTGTCAGCATAATAGAGTTGTCAACAGCCTAATTGCAAGATGCAATATGTAGGGGGGTCATCCAAAAAAAAAAAAAAAAGAAATCTCAGTGGAAAGTAACACAAATCAGCTGTCATTATTATAAAGCTGGACCAACCTTTGGCTAAACCATTTAAACCTCCAGATTAATCCCTAGATTTATCTTTATAGATTGGATCAAACTCAAAGTTTGACTGCAGATGAAAGAGGAACTTCAAAACGAAGGCTCTCATTTATGCCCATTAGACAATGCATTCGGCTAATGATCTACAACACACATTAGCCTGGAAACAGTGCTTTTAAGGCTTAACTGTTGCATCTTTTTTTCTTTTCATGTTATACTTCAACCTTCGTTTCCAGCTTTTATTTCTTAAAACATTTTTGTCAGAAGGTGAAAATATTTTTTTTAACTGAAGATTTTTTTTAGTTTCTGCCTTGCCTTTCTGCCAACTTACATGATTAAATATCTAGTCTAGAAGTTAACTTGGAAAGGGCTTATTTGATTATGTGGCATCAGTAGATACCTTTATTGCAAAAATGTATATGCTAAATCAAGCAGCTAAATTAATTGGAACAATTTTTTAGAATTTTATGTCACTGCTATAAAATACAAGTAGCAAAAAACCCCAAACAATTAAAACCTACCGGTGCTGAAAAAAACAGTAATTCAGTGAATTGGGTTGTTTTCTGTAGTGGTCATCTGAAGCTGCTAAATTTATTCCTGTGTATATTAAAAACCTGACATCATGAGGCTATTCTAACTCCACTGTTTCTTTTTTGTTTTAAAAAAAGCCAAGCAAACTCAGTCAAAGCTACCCAACCTCCTCCTCCCCCCTGCTGAACAGCACAGGCTAGTAGTTTTTATTCTTTAAAAAAGAAAAAGAAAGATACTAGCCATTCTTTCATCTTATGGGGAGACATTTAAATTTAGAGTAATTACAAGACAACAATAAGCAGCACTGAGCATGAATGACAAAATGCAGCTCAACTTGATGTTTTAATGCAGTTTTCCCCTCTCATCAGGGATATTAACCCTTCTGCCTACTTCACTGAAGATTCTTACCCTTATTTCCCAGATCATCATGTGAAAGCCAGTTTATCAGAATATTAACAGTTTATAAACATGAATGAATGAACAATGAGTTCACTTATATATTATTCATATGCTACCGCAAATTTCAAGACTCTCTATTTCTTGCTGTTTATGATATAGGCCGTGCAAGGAGCTAGGCAACAGATCTGTTAGAATTGTTCCTGGCTGGATTTAAAGAAGAGAAAGGCAAGTTGACTGCCTTATCTCAATCAAAACAATTAGTTTCAAGAAAACTAGAATCAATATAATTTCCTCTTTTAAAAAATTGTTTCCTACCTTTGCTGGCCTGTTTCATCTGTTTCATTAAAGGTGCAACTTTTATTGATGCTTCTGCTCATCCTATGTTTTCATCAGTGTGAAACCTAAAATGCTCTTTGCCTAAAGTGTAGGTTAATATAATAGCTACTTGAAGCAGGAAACCTCTGCTATGTGTCTATAGTTGTCTTTATTTGGGCCTGTGCAGCATTTTGTTTGTCCTCTAGCCTTTTACGGCAGCTGGACCCTGACCTTCAAGTTCTTAAAAAGAGGGGGGGAAAAGTATTCTTTTCAGATTCCAAGTTCCTCCCTTTTTACCCTCCCACTGACACCGTCCCATTCAATACTAGAGATAACTTTATTCATCTATACATCATTGTATCAAATTCAATAGGCAAACTGCTTCAACATGCTTCAGAGCTGGACAGGGCAGTAATGTCTTCATTTTTTCTTAATGCAATGAGTTTCTTATCGCAGTCCTTTCAAGCACAAAACAAACACTGTAACAAAAAATGATCTCCAAGTTTTTCCCACCCTGCTATTTCACCATGGGCTCATTTCTTTGTTCCATCTTTTAGTGGACAGCTACAGATACAAAGATGTAAAATTGATTACATGCATACCCACCTAACAGGAGTTAAAAAGGGAATTGGGGGGGGAGGGGGCAGAAATCTTTTATAATTAAATACTGTACTGAGGAGATTTACTTTGGGATCACAGCAAGAGCGTGGAAGTAATTTCTTCCTGAATCAGCTGTCATCCTTTAAACAGGATACCAAAATTAAATGGCATCTAGAAAAGCCAGTAGGAATGCCATGTCAACTGCAAATTTGGCTGATCACTATCTGAAAAGATGGGCCTTTTTCCTAACTCTAGTCAGTGTGGATTTATACACCTAATGTTATAAGCTCTCAGTCTGTCATTAACTGCCAAGCTTGACTTTAAGCCAATGACAGCAGCTCCATGGATGTTAGGAGAGCTCCAGCAGAAAGCAGTCCAGCTTTTCCTCGTTGTTCTGAGTCCTGCTCACCTGCAGATGAGTTTAAAGGAAGGGAATTGAATCCTTGTCCCACATGTTCATGTTGTAGCGTGGTTTAAGCTTGTTAGTTGCGCTAAAAAAAAAAAAATGCTATGAACATACTGATGAGAGGGATAGATCAGTATTTTAATGAATCACATCAAAAGTTTTGTTGTGCTTTTTTATTGTAGCATGGAACGTGTAATATTAGGATACCCAAGTCAAGCTCATGTCTCATTGACATCGTTGTCTTTTAAATGGAAAGTAAGGCTGGAGGGGAAAAAGTTGGTTAAAATACAGAACTTCTGAAGTGCTTAAACCAGCTAATGGTACTAGATCTCATTTTAGATTCCAGGGATGAAAAAGAAAGAAATAAGAAAATCAGACTTACATCCCTGACTGGGTGTTTTCCACTATAGGCCCTACATGTTTATGTAGAGGGTATTGCGAACGTTTGGAGGGATTTGGGAGTTTCAAAAGGAAGAAGTTTATACATTAGTGCTGCAAGTTGCAAAACACTGTTGATATTCAAATGTTTATTGTGTAAAATCTGGGATAAGCTTCAGCATGAGAGCTCCTTTAAGTGCCTACAACTATTGCTAATTCCCCTCAGCATTGAGGCTTGCACAAAGGCCTTAATCCAATTCCACTTTTTTTTTTTCAGAAAGCCTATGCTATTTTCTCTCACATAAACTAACAACACTATCCCATCACACTGCAGAATAGGTCAAAGAAAAAGGGCTCTGTGTTTATACTTCACCAACACTTTGTGTTTCTTGGCCAAGTATGGCAAGAAACTTTAAGTGGGTCCCCCAGGCCCCACGCCATCTTTAGAAAGAAAAATAAGCCTTCAGAGATTGAAAACACACTATTTTAGACACTAAAAAACCTATGAAATGTCAACTATTCTTTCAGTCACTATCCCTGAAAAGAAATTGATCACCCCAGCCTCATTATTCCAGCTCTGATTTAAATTATGAAACACAGGAATTGCTTTGCTATCATAGTGTATTCTACCAAGCATATAAAATCCTTAGAGATATTTTAAGAGTGTTCTCAGATAATATTTGTGAGTACACATTTTACTACAACACTGGTGCCTACTCATCAAAATGGCTTAAAGCAATAAGTTCCATCAGAGAAAAGAAATTTTATAATGTCTCTATGTTTACTTTTATGAAGTGCAAAAGAAACTGCCTTGCTTTATAAAGCATATTTGTAAACTTCCATCAATAATCTTTTCTGTGCAGGAGATCCCAGTCCAGATCCAAGTGGTCAGGTATTCCCTGGATATAAACTTTCACTTATTTCTGGCAATGCCAGCAGTGTTGTCAAGGTTTAAACAACAACAAAACCTGGGCTGCTTTGAGGATTGACCTTTCTCTGGCAGGAGGGGAGAGGCTGATCTGGGTCCCATCTGATCGTCAAAAATTCTGCTGTAACTACTGAGGGTGCTAAAATACCAGAGCATAAGGCAGCTTTTAAATGGAGAGAGGAAAAAAAAAAAAAAGGTTTGGTTTCAAGCAAGAATTAAAATTTATTTTATAATTAGGGGTGCTTCATTTATAGCATGAGAACCCAGGTATAGCACCAGTTGTGGTAATTTAGACAGCATTAATTCTAGTCTCCAGAGTAAGCTCATAGTTACTGCACCAGAAGGAATTCAGCCTGGAAGGGGAATCACTTACTCAAGGTTTTGACAAGGTGGAAGTTCCTCTCCTGTCACACAGACTTTGCTCTTGAACATGTGTCTTAGTGGCCAAGTGAAATAAATCTTCCTGTGGTGTTTGGTTTGAGTTTTTGGGTCTGTTTTATTTTTTGTTTGTTTGTTCGAGATTTTTTTTTTTTTTTTTTTGGTGCTCCTCTCGGATTATATTTCTACAGCAACCACAGCCCACAGCTACTGCTGTAAACTCGAATGACATTTTCAATGCTTTTCCATGAATCGCATTAAATACACCTAATGTTCCTATGGGTTTTGCTTCCCTGAAGAGTTTGTTTGTCCCGGGGACCTGTTTTTCCCCCACATTTTAGAGGGTTTGTCCCCACGGGGACACTCAGGAGGGGAGGGAAGGACCTGCTGCCCTCCTGGCCTTGCAGTGCCCCCTGCAGCCATGTGAGCCCTGAGCTGTGCCCAGCTGACATTTCCTCCAGGGAAGAGACTGTAAAATCTATGCAGTCCATGTTGTCCTCACAGGAGTGAGGCTGAAGCAGAGAGTTCCAGTGCATGCACAAGTTGCACCTGAATTTACCTGAACTTAATCCACTGTCTCATCAGAATGTGATGAGATGCTGGAGAGTGGTGGTGGCTGCTTTGAGGCACTGTTTCTTATCAAATACTGAAAAAGCATGTTTTCCAGGGTAGTTTATTTCCTTCAGCACTTTTTCTGAAGTAGTTAATGTGTTTCCATGGGCTCTTCTCTCCTGAGAGGCTTTTAGCCTTTAGGATCATGTCATACCTGTTAGCACACATGGATTAGCTGAGTGCTGAAATCACACTTTGAGGGTTTGGCTTCTTTCTGAATGGCTTGCAAAGCTATAGCTGTAAGAGGGTTTGATGTGTTGGGGTTAAAATCATCCTGCATATACATAGCTGACCCAAAATGTAATTATTGCCTGGATTGTGTTTGAGCCCTGTGACAGGGCACAGCCATGGGTCTTTTCCGCTGAAACTTGTCCCTAAAGTGCACCTTTCTGGAACATCCTCTTTTCCTTTTGTTTTACCCTTTGTGAAAAAATATACTTGTGCAGAAAAAAAACAACCCAAAACCCTAATGTGCAACACTGTAGGATGTGCATCAAACACTCTTAAATATTTCAGAATAAGCACCAAAATAATTATTGAGATTTTTATTTTGCTATACTGCAGAAGTTAAATTAAACACATGCATTTTATATCCACAAACACATGAAGAAAAGTTCATTTTGCCCCAGGAAATAGAAAATCTGGGATTTTTTTTTTTTAGGATCATCAAACGACTAAATCTTTCTGGTGAGAGATTAATTTCTTCTCCATTGTGCTGTGTGCAGTGCTTATTGTGGAGAATTTATAAGAGTTGATATTTTAGTTGACTGACAAGTCTCTCGATGTATTTAACAACTTTAATTATACTTGTCATTTTCAAAATGAGTGAAGAAATGTACAAAACCAACAGAAATATGTCAGTTGGTTATTAGTTACAGCAAAGTCTCTCTTTTATCTCTCTTCTCTCGGGTGGAAACCATCCTTTCTATTAAATAGGGAGTCAATTCAAAAACTTGAGACCCATCACTGTCTTCAGAGTTTTTAATTACTCCTCTGCCTTTTTCTCTTTCTTTGGGATTTTTGCTGTGTTAGGTGACTTCTGCATTTTTAGATTTGCTCCTTGCCTTGCTGTCAGCACGTGGCTCTTTCCTTTATCGTGTCTCTCAGTTCAGATCCCTGGTTGTCTCATTTTGGTGCCATACTTGCTTGGCAAACATGTCCTTTGGGAGGGGGAATGTGCCTCCTCATCATGAGAAAAGGAAAGGAGCGCTGGTACTGGGAGCAAGAAATTAAAGCGGAGGAACCACGCAGGAACTGGTGGGTGGAGTTTTTTTGCCACCTAAAAAATGTCCCCTGGGGCCCCACTAGTACTTGTTAAAGTGAATATCTTACTATTTTATAAATTAACTTTCCTTAAAGGCTGCATTTTCCTTTCCCCCTCTATTTGTGGCTTGGTCTTTCCTGCATGTGCTGGTTCTTACTGTTGTCACTCCCGTACTTCACTGGAAAGTTTCCGTGAAATGTAGATGTCTTAGAGGGTTTCCTTTTGGCCTGGCATGGTGCTTGGAGGTTCCTTCCGTGAGCGCTGGAGGTTTGAATCTAATATCAAAGGGTTTAAAGCTAATGATTTTAAGTATGGTTGAATTTTATTGCTTCTCTGGTGGGCTAAAACCTTCAGCAACTCTTTGACCTCTTCCCAGTCAATCCAATTCCATCTAATACTCTGTGACTAATATGGTGGATATTTAATCTACTTTGCTGCTGAAATTACTTTTAGAGTCACTTTTTTCCTGAAATCTTCCTCTTTAGAGAAATTGCTGATCGTAAGCTCTAAATATGTTGCATACTACCACGTAGGTCTTTTTAAAGAAAAAAGCTTTTTTTTTTTAGTAAAAGAAAATTAAGAGATGTAATTTCTTTTTTATAACATAAATGAAATGAGGGGATATAATTATATTATGAAAGTAAAAGCCAGGTTAAAATGAAAAATTGACAGAAACCTCACTGATGATGCTGGTAATAGAGATACTATGATGAATAGCCACACCTTAGCCAAATATTTCCTGTAATGTAATTAAACTTTGAAGAGAAAATTAAAGAAAGTTCCTAAAGACAGCATTTACACCCACAAGGCAGTGCTTAGTTAAAATTTGGAATATGGATCTTTTCATGTAAGTAGCACCAAGAAACTGTGCTGAGTTTTGCTTATGCCATATTTTTTTTCCCATAAAAAATGACCAAACTAAATAGTTGAGGCCACGATTGAAAATTCACCGTAGTGCCTGTGATACTTGGCTGCTTCTCCCTGTTTTCATCTCTTAAGACATCCAGGATTGCAAGGATTCTGCAGTGTGCAGACATGAGCAAAAGGGATTTGCTTATCTGATTTATGTGAGGACCCACCAAATTGGGTCATGGATAACGATCTCTACATCCACAATCCTGTGCCTTATAATTTAGTCATGGGCATAGGCACATTGAATTCAGTGGGCTTGAGTAATTTGAATTTAATGGAATTATTTATATGCCTGAAGTTAGGCATTTAGGCGAGTTTTTGCAGGATTGTGGCATTAACCTTTTCCATATGTAACCTATTTAAATAAGTGTATCATTGCATCAGGTGAAGCAGTGTAGAGTTCAAGTCTCAACTTTCTGTCTGAATTCAGAGCAGGCTGATTTAATAGTGAGGGTGGTATGAAATCAGATTTCTGATCACAGCCTAACTACCAAGAAAGATGGGCTTGCTGTACCTGAAAGTTGAGGCTTCCACTGCCAGGACGGAATGGAAAGAAGAATCTTAATTCTCTTGCCTGCCCATAGCACCAGTGCAATAACATGGTGCTAAATTAAGGGTGGAAGTGAAAATACATCTTTGAACTGTTCCAAGAGTGAATCCCAAAGCAACTGGAGAATAGGAACAATGGTGGGAACAGAGAAGGTGAACCCTCAAGCCTGACAGTTATTGCTGGGGCTTGAGTAGCCTGTGAAAAGGAATGTGTGGTCTGCAGGAACTGGGAACTAGACTTCGTGATCCAGTTCAGTTTTCCGAAAAAGTTATATCAAGGGATGAGATGCATTAAGGTAACAGTGATGGAAAAGACTGTGCTCCACTACTCTTGCAAGAAAAGTGAAGGGCTTCACTCTTCAGAGCTGCCCATATGGCAAATTTCACATGCACTAAAATTAAGAGAGGGGTGAGGTGACCCAGCCCACATGTAACAAACATCGGCCCCGCTTTGCATGGAAGCGTGTGCTGAGGGAGTTGGCGGAGAGCCCGGGGCGTTCTGTGATACAGCCCTGCTCAAACAGGGGCCCTGGCTCACAGGAGCAGGAGGCAGGCCAGGGGAGTCTTTAGAGCATGTAGGAAATACTTAGGATCTGTGGATTTCCTTCAGAAAAACTCCCAGTAGGAGCGTTTAACAGCTGACACAAGTGCTGATTGCTGCTGGAGAGTGTAAAGGAATGGTTGGTGTTGGGGTGGACACCATGGGATTACTGTGTGGGTCCTGAATGTTCTTCTGCCTGTAAAATTGTGGAATCAGAATGGTTTGGGTTTGAAGGGACCTTAAAGGTCATCCCCTCCCACCCCCTGCCATGGGCAGGGACACCTTCCACCAGACCATGTTGCTCCAAGCCCTGTCCAGCCTGTCTTTGGACACTTCCAGGGATAGGGCATCCACTTGCTTCTGACACTGGTATTTTGAAGAGAGTCCAGCTCTTGAGATGCAGTGGAAATACAGGGTTACTTTCTCACCTTTTTTACATATGGTTGATGCCTTGGGCATAAATTGCATATAAAAATGCAGAAATACGTAGCTATGTTTATACTCCTCCTCTTTTTGTCTGATGACTTGAGCTGTAATTGAGGGAACACAAGTGATGTATTAAATTTCTTGAACACATGGATAAAATAAGCCAATGTGAAAACCACCATGTGCAGTTAATTTATAGACAAATATATTTGGAGCAGGTACAAACAAAGGTGTAAAGTACTATGTTTTAACAGATTTTCATGCCATATGCATTTGCTTTTACTGCCTGAAGGGAAAAAAAAAGATTGAACCAGATAGCTTAAAAAAAAAGTTAAAATACCTTTTGAAAATTAACTTTTTTAGGTTGCAGGAACACTACTCTTCATGGCTTATTAGTATGTTAACAGTTTAAACTATTTTAGATTATTTTAATAAATTAATGGCTTTTTCTTGGCCACTTATTTCATTTAAGAAACCAAATTCACAACACAAAACCTCTGAACTTTGACATTCTTCCTTGTATTTATTGCATATGTTTGGAAATTACCTAATTTTAGCAATTCGCATGAAAACAGTGGTCACATCTCGTCATTTGAAATTGGGTCTGACAGCTCAGAAGTTAAACCAGTTTAGCTTATTTTAACAGCTACACTTCAGTGAGTCTGGGTTATTAAACTCTTTGGGAAACCTTGCACACTTTATTAGGGGAAGGAAATTTATACAGTGGAAAGAAGAAAAATATATGTAATTGCCAACACATACATAGTGACTCTGGTAATAACATCACTTTATATAGATTGTTAGTATCCAGTACAGAACGGTGCTTTTGTGTGAAGGGAATTATGTTGGCATGACGAACAGCTTCCCCTAAATCAATCCTCAAGGCAAACATGAGTGGCTCTTTTGGGAAGCTAAATCCAATGAAGTGAGTTTTACCCAGAGCATTGCTCCTTCAGACAGAGCTCTTTACTCCAACATATATATTAAATTTGGTCAGGCCTACAACCAAATCTGAGCATGAGGTTTGTCCCCTCCTGTGGTGGAGCTGTGGGAGAAGATTGAAAATAAGGTACATCCCATCTCCTGTCACAGCTCTTGTCTCACACTCTGTCCTCTGGAGGCCACGTGTTCATTCAGCAGGATGTGATGTACCTGTAAGAAGCATGAATCTCTTCAGAGAACAGAAAAACATCTTGCTCACCATATATATAATGTTTCTACATCAAAGTTAGGCTAACTCTTTAGGTTTTGTGCACAATCCATTTATATTGAGGGCATGTTAGGTCTCTTCCTGCACAGCAGGTTTTCCAAACTTTGACTATGTCTTTTAAAAATTTGGGGGGAACAATCTTAGTTTTCTATATCGAGTAATTTGTTAATGACTGAATATCAGTGCTGCATATATTGCTTGTTCTCCCTCCTTAGGTTTTCATCCCTGTTTATACATCCAAGCATTACAAGCAGATTTGAGTCACAGCTGGTGATCCAGCATATTCTTATCTACTCTGAAAATTTGTATGTCCCTGTTCTATTTCCTTCTGGTTTGTTGATATGTATACTCCGCAGTAGTAGATCAAGACAAGCTGTGTAAGACACATCTTCACAGAAATGGCTTTTTTTTGACTGATTCCCTATTAACAGCATGTTGAGAGCCATCACCCAGTTTTTAATCCCTTCAGCATATGTACAATTAGTTTTAATAAAAATACCATGTAGTACTGATTGTGTCTGTGCATTATCAACAAAACTTGAAGCCCAAAATATCTCTGTCAAAACTATTTGCCAGGGCTTATTTTCAGTATGTTTGCTGGCCAGCATAAGGCCAGCACCCTTGCCCTGAAGTGAGTGTTTTAGTGGCTTGTAAAATACTTCAAACTGACAAAAACTACTAATATTGGCTGGTAGAAGATAAGTAGGAACATATTTTGCTGTGTTTCATAGTCTAGGTAAATACCAAGGTTTCAGTAAGCATTCAAACAGATGCTTAGTTGTCTTCATTATGCCCCATGAGTTATTACTCTTAGACTTTTATGAAGAGCAATGACTTGGGTGCTGATAAGGAACTTCAGGTGAGGCTTTCTGCAGAGGTGTGAGGAGCATGTTCAGAAATCCCAAGGTCATGCATTACCATTGTTCCATGACCTGACGCTGCTCTCCTGTTCAGTCAAGGTAATCGATCAGCTAAACGACAATAATTTATGTTAAAAAGCCCTCTAGAAAAGCAGAGAGTGTGTGAAAATTTTGCTTGATGATACATTTTCTTTCTTTGATCTATCTGAAATAAATGGTGTGCATTAGTGCTGTTTAACTTTGCCATGAGCTGTCAAAAAATGGGAAAAAAGACTGACTGTAGTGTTCATTTTCAAAATCCTACTGCCAAGGTTTTTCTTCTTCAAGGAAGAAGAATTAAATGTCCTCTTCACTGCCATGGTCATTATATTGTGTTTTCAGAAAAATTGTGCTGTCTCAGTCCTTGAAACTTTCTGTTCAGGTAGGCAGCGTGAGTGTGATTGCAAGAGATCATTCCAAGCAGTTCACGTGAAGGCTAATTATTAGGACAGGAGAGAAGAAAGGCAGTTTTAATGTACTTACATATCAAGGGCTAGAGTTATTACAGAAGCTGCTTTTGGTTTGGAAAAACCACATATCATGATTATCATATCATTAGATCACCTTTCAGTGCCTAAAGGGGCTGCAGGAGAGCTGAGGAGGGACTTTTGACAAGGGCATAGAGTGGCAGTACAATGGGGAATGGCTTTACACTGAAAAAGGGCAGGGTTAGTTTGGATATTACGAAGAAATCCTTCTCTGTGAGGGTGGGAGGCCCTGGCACAGGTTGCCCAGAGCAGCTGTGGCTGCCCCATCCCTGGAAGTGTCCAAGGCCAGGCTGGACGGGGCTTGGAGCAACCTGGGATAGTGGAAGGTGTCCCTGCCCGTGGGAGGGAAAGCCCTTTAAGGTTCCTTCCAACCCAAACCATTCTATGATTTTGTGGTGATGAGTGCGGTTTTAATACTTAGGCAGATGTGGAGAATGTAATGTGATCAATAGGTGACTGTTGATAATTTCTGGGATGTTTGGGGACTTAGAATGATGAGGATAACTGAAATAGTGTTTTTAATCCCTAGTTAGCAAAGGGAGAGACAGAAGGCTGTTACCCTCATGAAAATCTATGGCAAAGTGCAAAGATATTAGTAAAACATGATTCTACATTTGCTCTACACAGGGTAAAATTCTAAGATTATGCAGAACTAATCTGGGGAAAAGAAAAAGAGCAGCATTTGGAAAAGACTGCCGTAATGTGCCCCACAAAAGAGGCAAGTGGAGCAGTCAGAGTATTCATTGCAGATTTGGAAAAGAAACAGAATAGTGAAACTGTGCCTTACCTCAGAAACATTTTCACAAGTCTTGTGTCTGGTTTAAAAATGAGGGATCAAATTTGTGAAAATGCAATCAATCATTTTTCCTGTTTGGCAGATGAAAAGACAATTTTCAAACTTGAAAGATGACTCCTGGATGTTTGCATTGATGGGAGTTTCTCTTCAAAGCAATTTAAAGCGATTGCTTGAGAAAACCTGATGTAATTAGGTTTACAGCATACTTCCAGGTTTACCATAGATCTTTTGCTTAGAAAAATAAGTTGACACAGGTTTCCTCTTTTTAGACTTCAAATGTAAGATGCTTATTATCACAGTTGTTATCACTTGGTTCTCTTCTCCATTAGTGCATCCAGTAAAGATTTAGATCGCAACTTTATTAAGGAAGTTGGGATTTTAGAATCCTTGTGGATAATCCCTTTCTCTGACTAAGGGCAAGGTGGCAGAATTCAGCTCCAAACTCCCACAAGTGCCTTTGAAATGCTCTCTGTGTTTTGGTAGATGCAGGTGTATGTGTGTAACAATACACACATGGTCTCAGTGCATGACTGGATGAAAAGTATGTTTCAAAAGAATGTATTCATCCTGTGGACCATCTGAGTTGGGAAACTGAAACTTGTTTCAGTTTTGAAAAAAACTTTACAAAGTTAGGTATACTTGAAATACATAAAAGAAATTGCTTGAATTATCTGTCATTCGAACACAAGGACTACTTTTTTGTTTTTGTGAATGCAACATTAGGCTTACAGTGATGCTGGTGGGAAAGGCTTTAAAAGAGAGTCACACCAGCAACTCAGTGGGAAATGCTTGTGTGTTCCAGCTCAGGAGCCAGTGCAGTAGATAAAAGCACATGGATGTAATCGAGGCACTGCAGCAGCATCATGATTATTGTCTCTGACAACAGTGGGACTTTGCATGTAGTGTAAGCCCAAAACTGGACTATTCTAAAGAGATAGAGATAATGGCAATTAGAAATAAATTAGGTAAAGTGGCTTTGACTACCGAATTATTCCCTCCTGAGCCTGATCAAATTCCCAGTTTAACCAGTGCAGACATACATTGACTTTGGTAGGAATAGACTCTGTAATTTAGGTTTCCTCTTGGTTTACACTGTTTGTTTTATCAGACTGCTGCCAGAGTGACCTTGAGAATGACCTAAAGAAAAAGTCAAATTACACTTCTGACTTTTCTCTTACTTTGTTTTTAGGCAAGATAAGAGAATCAGTAATAAGCAGAGGGAGAAGAAACCACATGAAATAGTTTCCTCCTCCCAAAATGGAGAAGGAAAAACTCTCTTAAGAATCAGAGGCACAATAAGATGCTTCCCCAGGAGACAGGGTTTTTTCTACTTTACCCAGATGTTAATCAGAAATGGCACACTGCACCATTTTGGGTTAAACCTGTAGGGATTCAGCTGTAGTGCTGAATTCACTTTTGCATGACGTGAGGGCCACATGATTCTCAATCACTTTTTTGGAACACACAGAATTTTTCACCAAGGCAGACCTGATGGATGGTAGTGAGACCTCATGTGAGAGTCCAGGACAGGTTCAAAGTGGCTGATACGCCACTGATGGGCAGTTTTGGGATAAGTAGTGATCCTTAGCTCTTTTTCTCAGGTTCAGTTACATGGAGTGGAATTTGGCTTCTTGCCTTGTAGAGCCATTAAGGACTAGAGTGGATTTTATGTGCTAAGCAACATGGACAATGTAAGAAAAACTCAGGATTAAACAGTAATCTATGTTGTAGTAGTAGCTATATATTAGTGGTACATGTAGTGACTAAAACTGCACCAGGGAGATTAAATTTCAAGTCTGCTGAAGGCGTCCACAATCTGGGCAATCTGTTAAAGGACTGTACATAATGAATGTTGTACTTCTTTGTAGCTGAATGCTTAAAACTCATTTTCACTCTCTGTTCTCTCAAACTGAGGTTGTCAAATTGGTGCCAAGTAAGACAAGTTTATAATATCTATTATGTACCTTGGAAGTTGGTGGAGGCTAGTTCCACTCAATTTAACCGTGTTGCTTTTGAGGACAATTTGTTCTGACCCAGTGTGTGAAGCCTGTATATGAATCAGCTGTTTTACATATGCCACCAGAAGAACTTGTATGAATGATTTTTTTTCTGTTAATTCAAGCAAGTCTGAGGGGGCTGGGAGAACATGGTTTGCACAGAACCAGTTAATGAGAATGTGTTCAACTACTGGTTGATTTCCCTTCCCCTGTTCAGCTGAAGAAGGATCTTACGTTTAAATTACTCGAGTTGGACTTGGGAGAGGTGAGATCCATGCTAGTGGTGGTTTCTCAGCCTCACTGTAAGACTTGGGCAGATCACCTCTCTCTCCTGTGCCTTTTTTTTTTTTTTTCTTCCTGCTGTGTAAAGTGGGGAGAATTGTAATAATCTTTATTTTTTGGAAATACTGGAGCTACAGGGTCAAGAAAGCTTGTGGTATTAGCAAAGCAGAATGAGATCTACATGCTGACTAATAACATATCTGAGAAAACTGTAGCTTTTCATTTGAAAGATGCACTTTGATTTGTTGTTGAGGTGTCATTTGGCCTGTGCACGTGTATCCAGCACTCTTAATTTGAACTGTGCAAATTAATTATGTAGATTTTATTGATAAGAGCTCTGAAATGCATGTGGCCATGCGAGTCATATGACATTCTTGTCCCTGACTGTGTAAGCTCACTCTTTAAATTTCAAGGACAGATGTTCTAATTTTCATAGAAAAAGTAGATGATTAAGAGAACTTTAAACAGTTACAGTTCTTTCTGGGTGAATTTTCTGTGAGAATACTCATAAGTTAATGAGTAAGGTTGTATTAATTTAATTTCTTTTGTGCAAAGCAAGTCTATATCATTTTACTTGACAGCTGTGAGGTTGGATACTGCTTTGGTTTACCTGAAAGCTTTGGAGCTCCGGGTAAGGTATTTAAATACCTAACTCAGAGTACAGAACAAAGTGCTGGCAGGAAGGGGAGGAGACCCCATATTCTATTTCTTAATTTGGGCATTGGGGGTGTTTTACAAATGAATAAAATTTATGTTTATCAAGACACCGTAGTCACACGGGTAATGATTAGATTAAAATGTGAAGCCAAACTTGTATAACTTTATCACACAAGATCTACCTGTGAAATGCTGGGTCTGTCCTGCTGTTAGAGAGGAAACATCCAATCCATCTAAATGCAATAAAACAATAAAAAGTCATTAGCTGTGTTTGGTGACCTCTCAGGCACAATTAGATGTTGTCAGAGTCACCTGTGTAGTGTTAGAAGGAACTGTGTTGCAGAGAATACAAACACAGACCACTCAGGCCGGTGATGAATAGTTATGCCAATTGTGATTGCACTCTGCTTTTCTGTTACATATCCTCTAAGGTACTGCAAAAAGAGATCTGCCATTTTAATGAATCTTTCTGGTGTGTGGAGAAAGACAGTGTAGTCAAGCATAGGTCATCTATAGCCCTTAGTATCAGCTGTAGCATACATGCCATTATATCATAATACCATTTTATCCCTCATGATCTTTGATCAGTGCTAATGATCAAAGTTGGCATAGCAGCCAAGAGAATCATGAGACAGTAGATATTTATAGCTTATGGCCAATTCTGATTACTCTATAGCAGCTTTCCCAGTGTTCTGTAGTTTGATTGATGTCATTGGCATGCTCCAGCATTCAGAATATATCAAATAAATTTGCTATGCTTTGAACATGAAAGGGAAGTAAAACACTGATAATTTAAGAAACCAGAAAAGTAGGGAAGATAGGAGATACACATTGCTGCATGTCCTTTGGCAACTAACGCCTCACTATGCTTTTAGCAGTACTGTGCATGCAAATTGCCAGGCATCCTCTCTGAGGCAAGGCTTTACTTCCACGGTGAGAGCTTTGCTATTCAAAGGGGCTGGTAAATGAAATCTGAACTGCATATGCTGCAATGGAGAGGAGGACAGGAGCAGGAGACAGCTGTTTGGGGTGACTGCTTTACAAGCAGGAGCCTTTCAGTTCCATCAATCAGGCAGTGTGAAAGGCCCAAATCCACAGACACCAGCATCCCACCCCCTTTGATCCCGATCCTAATAGCGTGCCAGTCACCGATGGAAATGCATTACAAAGTGAGAATGGTCCATTTTCTTCCTCCTTTTGCTGAGAGTCTGTATTTATCAGATTTAACTAGTTAATGATTCTGCCCTCTCTCTCCGGCGTGCCGGCAAGGAATGGCGCTGCAGAGGTGGCACTTGTTTATTGTCACCGGGCAGATGCAGCGTCAGCAGGCCCTGGGATCTGAGGGGGGTTTGGCTGAGGCCTGCAAGGAGTTAAGCATCGACTCTCGCTTCGAAATCAATGGCAAAATGATACCTGTGTTTTCCTTGTGGGGACAGTTTGGTTGAGCCCTGTGAGGCTGTGCCGTGGGGGGTGGGTATCACTGATTCCCCTGACAGTGGAGTGGTGGCCTCATGCCGAGCCAGCATCTCTGGTTTTAGGAAGTGTGTGTTGTGTGCCTGTCTCTGCCACAGCCTGTGTGCCTCTGTCAGCACTCTCTGCCAACAAGCCCGAGGTTGCTCACCAGATGAGTTTTTTCCTACCTGTGAGGCTGCAAGCACAGCTGCAGCGTGTCCTTGAGCTCGTGTGGCACCTTGTCTGCCCAAATACATCAGCCATGTCACCAAGTATGAAATGGCTGTGAAGATGCTGAGGTGGACAGGCTGTGCAGGAGGTGAAGCGTGCCCTGTTGACAGGTGAGAGGCCATGAAGATGCTCTGAGTGATATAAACTAGATGGTCTTAGGCCTCAGATTTTTGTGGTGTAAGCTTCCATCTGTGAAATGGGCTTTACAAAATATTCCTTTGTCTGTCATGCCTATATAAGCTTTTTTGGATATCTGGTATCTAGCCCAAGGGCTCTGATTCCAAGCCCTACAATAATGAAAATAATACTTCTGTATAGAAGGCTTGTGGAACCTGTCCCTTCATCTGTAAAAGTCACTGTCTCATTTTTTCCAGTGTGAAGCATCTTATTATCAGCCTTTCTTACCGATTTGTAAACACGAACATTTGCAGGGTAATAAAGGAATGGGCAGCACACTTGGGTGATCTTCTGCTTTTTTCTTCTTTAAAAGCAATTTTCTTGGCAGTGAGTACAATAACAACAGAGTTAAGCTATGTCATTAATTTCCATAGATGGTAGATGGAGAGTGTTAAATTCTAGGCACCTGAGTGAATCATCAAACTCTTCTACCACATAATGACTCTAAATAATCGTATTCATCATAATTAGTACCGTTAATAATGTTAAAAATAAACACTTGTACCTCAGACCATTAGTAATAGTAATCTTGTCATCGTCCATGAAAATTGCTAGGCCCGGTTATTTTTCACAGTGGGGCGCAGATATATGAGGTATATAATTAAAATATTTATTACATATTCGATAGCTTCGACTATCATTATTGTATTACCAATGGCCTCATTATTATACTTTCAATATGTTACTTTGTATATATTGTGTTTAATAAAGTGTTAAAAAGTGGCTTTGGGTTTCCAAGATCAATATATGTTAGAAAGAAAAATGTACATGAATCCAGAGGTACGGAAGAAATGGGATTCAAACTGTGGTTAAATGAATTTCTGTCATTCAACCCTGTACTGAGAGGTGACACAAAGCTGACACAAAGCTAATCCTAGTCATAAATCCCCAAAATAGAATTTAAGTGATACTTAGGTGATATTTAATGGTTATTTTTTTACCTGAGTAGATTAAATGAAAAGAGTACTAGTTAGCTGAATGGGAGAGATGAGCTTTAGAAAAGAACAATGTGTTCTAAAGTTTTTTTCTCTTTTAGCTACAAGATTTTTTTCTGGTAACCTAAACAGGAGCTCTTCTAATGGGGGCAAGGCATGCTTTTGCATGCTAAACTGAATTAGTACGAGCAAGGGGCAGGTGTAATTTGAGGATAGATAATAGTGACAAAAACATCTTATTAAAAGTGATGGTGCATTTAAGTTTGCAAAATCTTTTGTCAGGAGGGTTTTTTTGGTTTGTTTCTGTCATGATTAATTACCCATTTACTCCTTGCCTGTCTGTAATAGAGTTTTGCAGGTTTCAGTTTTTTTGCCATTATTTGAAAATAGTGTCATCATTTTCCTGTAGTAAGCTACTGTTTCCATCTGTTTCAGATCCGGACGTACTCACTCTAAAAGTAAATGCTCTAGGACAAAACCAGATCCCACTATGATGCCTGTATCCTTAATCCTGAAGGATTTTGAGGAGTTCCCTAGGATGCTGGTTGTGCTGTCTGCTCCTGTTGCCTTGCTTTGCAACATTCTGTGGATTTTGTGGTATCTTTCAGGAACAGAAAATCATTGGAGATGATTTCACTGTGAGAATGGACCAGAATTTGTTTTTCCTCTTTTTAAAGGTGTTTTTGCAAAATTTTTGATTTTTTTTTAACTTTTACATTTAAACAGTATCAAAAGAAATAGTTTGCAGTCAGATTTTTTAGTAATTTTTTTAAGAACTTTTAATGTATTTTTTTTACAAAACACCTCCACACGTTCTGAAGCTTAAAAGATAATTAAGTAATGCAGTTACTAAACTTTAGTGTAAAAAAAAAAAACAAACCAGCCCCCAACCACCAAACCAGGTTATATCTATGGAGGATAGGGGAATATGTTTCCTAAATATGAAGTTGTTTTGGATGAACAAAAGAGAGTTCTCTACAATTCCTATCAGTGTTGAGAAGCTTGTTCCACTGGTGTGGTAGGGAAGAGTGACAGTGTCACTTTCCTGGGAGCAGCTGATGGCTGTACAGACCAGGCATTTTCATTTGCTTGTTCATAAACTGGAATGAAGGAAAACCCAAAGATGCCAGAGTTGTTTTCCAGCCTGTTTGTGCATGGCTGCCATCTTAAAACTGATTTCAGGTCAGAATTGGGGTATTTTGGTGACTGAGCACAGTTTGTGGAGACGAGACTCCTTTCTTGCTGTGCTGCAGAGCGCTGAGGCACCCACACGGGGAAGTCCAGTGTCTGTTTTTCCATGAAGGGGGATTCAGGCAGCCAGTTTTCACCTCCCACCCATTAAAGATATAACACGGTGGAACTTCTTGCCTCCCTTCTCCTGGAAACTCAGATTTCCTACCCAGCCTAAGGCTTCTCTAATGTACAGCTTTACACACATGGAAAGTAATTTCTTTCAGAAGTAAGTAGCAATAATAAAACCTTATCATCTGCTCCATGCTAGATATTATGAGTATGGTTGTAAATAAAACCTTATCACCTGTTTTAAACCCGAGAACATAAGCAGTGATCACACTAGGATTTCATTTTTTGGTTTGACCCACTTTACTGGCTTTATTTAGTGAGACAGGCTAAAGCTGCTTTCCCCCTCAACACATCTGATATTTCACAAGGTTTTGGGAAGAGGATGCTTTGAGTTATAAATTAATTTAGAGGACTCGTTTTAATAGTGTGGGACATTTCCTCTGGTAAACCATTAGCCAAGTCATTGTCAGTGTGGGGCAGTCAGATGAGGACAGTCAATACAGAAGTCTCGATGCCCTGACTGTCCAGAAAGTAGTGAAGTTTTTTCAACAGCTTGGGAAAATTAATAAAACTTGCCAAAATGCTATTTTGGATGCTTTCTGCACTATATATTACTCTTGCACTGAAAATGCCTCATGGATTTTTTCATATTATTGAGACTCTTAATTTTTACGTTTACCCAGAGCTACTCAAGTATGACATCCAGTGGCAGGGTTTCAAAATTTAGGACATGGACAAATTTTGTTGTCAAATGGAATTTTCCTTGTGGAAATGAGATGTTTATTCTCAGTAAATTGAAGATAATCTCTTCCAGATTTCAGAGCTGTCATGACTGAAGGCCTGGACTTTGGAGGAGGCTGATGAACCTAATAAAACCTCTATGAAAAATTCAAGTCTTCATTAGATCCTCCTTGTCACTAAGGCTTATTAGAGCCGCTTATTTGGGATTAGCACAGAAGACAGAATGTGTTTAATATGTTATTAAACTATTTAGACTTAATTTTGTCCCTATTTGTAGTATTGAGTCTTGTCAGGGAAAAAAACTGAGTTGTTCTGTGTGTACATGATTTTGTTTTGCTTAAATAAGTTTGGTATCAGATTTTTGTTATGACGTCTAAGGCACAATTTGGGATTTTAAAATTTAATGTATAGATTATTAGATAATTCCCATCTTCCCAGAAAAGAAACAAAACTTCATTTTATTGCATCCCTTGATACTCTGAGGTGTAGCTGCTTAATACAGGACTTGAATCACTTATGGATTCCTCACAAATGGTATTGTGGTAATGTGTAAGAATAGCAACAGCATATATTAAAACATCTTTATAATCAGAATAATAATGAAGAGCCTGTAGATATGAGAATCCCAAAGTTTTCCCAGTGCTTTAATAAGTACTGAGCTACCGTTACAATTCCTGAATTATTCAGGGCTGTAATTTGGAGTCACAAGGCTTTAGTATGCTGTAGATGTAGCACTCAGGCTTCCCGGGTCATGGTAGATATTAAAAATTGTTATGGAGAGATCTAGATTGCTAATCACACAATGGCAGAAATGTTGTGGAGTGGCCTAGAATTACAAATAATTTAACAGGATCCAACTGGTGCTAAATCCCCTCTCTCCCATTCCTCAAAACACAGGATGTACAGCAGTGCTTCTGTGACAATAAAGGAGTGCAGAATGTCCTCAAGTGTACGCCTGAAGAATCCTATGAGTAATGGAATAAGAAGAGCAGAACATATACAGAAAAAGAGTCTCCTCGTGGACTGGAATGACAGTAGCTAACCACTACACTGAGGTTATAATTATAATTTCGTCGCAAGAGTAGGGAAGTCAAGGTTTCACAAGGAAAAAAAATCTATTTACAGGAAAATATTATGCTTTTCATTTGATAGAAAAAGTAATTATTGCAAAGGGACCCATGGAAGATCTTGAAGACAGTCACCCTCCTTTTAATAAGTGCTTGTGGCAGCTAAGTGGGGATCAGGAGTATTCTTTATCAGGTTTGCATTCAAGTAGTACTAAATATATGCAGGTAGGAATTAAATAGTATCTGAGTTTAATTAAAATTATAAAAAAAAAGAGGGAGAAGAATGGTTGGTAGACTGCTCGACTGCATTTTAACCAGTAACCTCAGACCCTAATTAGAAATGCTTTTCATATCTCCTCCATGCAAGGGCTTAATCTGACGTGAGTCTGTGAGCGAGGGCTTGGGGGACCAGTGTTAATTCTGCATTCGATCTTGGTTTGTATGGAGGCAGGCAATGCTGATTGACCGAGTTGCAGCACAGATCCCATGACCTTGCTGGGATTTTCATGTGAGGTGTTAATTGAGAGGGTGGGTTAATCTTTGAGCATCATTGTCCCCGAGCTGAGGACAAAGTTTGTGCTCTCTGTTTCCTTACTCAACAGTATATTTGATCTCTACCTCCTCCCCTTTATGACAGTTTAGCAAGCCTGCAGAAAATTCACTCTTGATAAATTTATTGGTGGGGGATTATCTCTTGCAGGTTTTGTTTGATTTTTATGATCTAGCTGTGGAGAAAGAGTGGTTAACTGGGCTGAAAACCAAAAAACCAAAATATCCATCTCCTTACTGTCCCCCCACAACCCACTCCAATGAGACTATCATAGCGGGTGGGGGGGAGTGACATCTTGAGATTAATTATACTAAAGAAAACTACAAGGCATGATTTCAAAGTTATTTCATCAGAGTACTGGGAAAATATAAGCTCTTTTTATTCCTCCTGAATAAAAAGCCTAAAATAATTACAAAAACAAAGAGATATTACAGGGGACAGAGCTTTTATAATAATATACAGGTTAGAGTTTTCATACTGGATTTGTGTAATGCAAGAAAAGACATCCCTGCCATTCTGCGTTTTTATAAATAATGAATGGCTTTTTTTAATTCATGTTTTGTTTTACAGGCCTGTCATTTTCAATGTAAGGGGGAGATTTTTACTCTGGGCAGGAACTAATGTGTACTAGTTGACCTTAAATATGACTCCCAGGGAGCAGGATGGAAGTTAAAAGTGGCAGAAGCAATAGAGCTGTGAAACAACAGTGATAAAAAAAGCATGAACGATACCTGTCCTTGACATGCAAAGAATTTATCTTGTTTTACTGTGAAGTACAGGAAACTTGTGCAAAGCCCAGCAGGGAGCTCTGTGCCCGCTGGAGGCCCCAGAACCTGTGGTGTGGATGGGAAGGAGACCATCCCATGATGGGGTGGTGTTGGTCCACTGAGGAGAAAGAATGGTGTTTGGGCCTGCTTGGATGTCTGTGGAGTAGATCCAGTAAAAAAATGGCAGGCATGGCTATTACATGCCTGACTTGGTGGTTGTGTGACGTTTATGAGAATATTTTCACCTGAGCAGTGCTGTTGCCTATGCCAGAATAATTCCAGAGGTCTGTGGCGGTGTGAGATGTACCTGTGCAGAGCCACAAGAACAAGTGTGATTCCTTGATGCCACTGCAGACCTGGCCTCATGACTCCCAAGTTTTCCTAAGTAGTTCTGAGGCAAAAATCACAATCCTTAGGTAATTGCCCTTTGAAGGGACATTGGGAGGGGTTTTTTTCCTTCTCAAGAAAAGGTGCATTACTGTGGAGTAACTTAAATCAGCAAGAATTTAATAGCTTCCTTGGCTGGGTGAAAAGTTACAGGTCAGCCCTTGGATTTATATCCCTCTATAGGTTCCAGTTGTAGAGAGTTTCTTGTAGCAGTAGTCAGCAGTCTCCTAGGGCTGTTACACCAGATTGTATTTTTCTTTTTTAAAGTTTAAGAATATTGATAGAAACTCAGTGGGAGCTAGGAAGTGCTGGCGTTCGCTCCGGCGTCTATATCTTGCTTTGAGGAGAGGCACTGGAGCCCAGCTCTCCTGAGCTTGGGATTCACTGGGAATGCTGGTACTCCAGTCTTCCCTCAAGATACTCCGACTTCCCCATTCCACCCTTGCCCCCACCATGCTAATGCTATTAAAATCCACCCACGTGTTATCTCTAATTGCTGACCACTATCTTAAGCCACCCTGCAGCTTTTGAGGGGAAAAATTAATTTTGGAGCTGTGAAAGAGACAGAAATTTTGTTTCGCAAAGGATTTGGAGAGTTTGAAATCTGGCTTCTGTTCATCCTGGAATGAAATGTGACATTTTCAAATTCTTGGCAGAGGAAAAGTCTCAAAAAAAGCTGCCTTTCAGATTGATCAAAATGGTTCGTTCTGGGTTGGACTTGCTTGATTTCACAATTTACCAGAAAAAGCCTGAAATAAAAGTCACTTCAAAATGAAAAATCAAAAAGGTCAAAAAAAAATCCCCCCTCCCCAAAAACTCAAGGCAAATTGGCAGGGTTCATAAACCCACTTCAGTTTTATTAATCCACCTTCTCCAATTCAAATGGAGACTATTGATGTTTTGGGGGTTTTTTGGAATTTTTTTTTTCCTTGTTTTTCTGCAAACACCTTGAGCTTATCCTTCAGTTGCTTATGGAGGAGGCACTGAAGTGAAGGTGGCATCTTGGGAACTGTGTTGATACCCAGGTTTTGATGAATTTCAGTAAAACATACATTTATGGCCTGATTGTTTGTCTTGAGAGGTGAGAATTATTTTTGGTGTTTGTAGCAAAAGCAACTTGTGGGCTACAGAAATGCAATCTGCTCTCTGTGTTAATCATAGACAGTTATTGAAAGGATACCCTTAATAATTGGGGTGATGTTAATATTTTAAAGGCTTTATAATAGCAATAATTATTTTTAACACTGTGATTAACTACTGTCTACATGTAGCTGCACTGTTTTAAATAATTTTGTCTTAGTATAAAGATATATTTGGTATAGAGGTATACTTGTCTTGTCTAAATGTAGACAAGACTTTCCTCACTAGGTTTGATGAAACTATGAGATTCTTAATGACTTCAGATGTTTCCTTAGGTAAGACTCAAGGCTTGTGCCATCCTTCATTAGGAAAAGGAAAACTGTGAACCCTTCCTGCCCTTGCTGGTGGCTACTCACAGACCCTGTTTATGCTTTGGGATAATTAGGTGAATTTGTGAAGTTGATAAAAGGAGGAGTGAGGATGATGAGGAACGGGTTGTAAGATATTTTCCCTTTCCAAGTGACAAAGTCATTAAAAGAAGAAACCAACTGCCAGTGTGGCATTCCCCAAAGGAAGAGCTGCTTGCTGCTCCAGGCTCTGTGTAGGTCCCTGTGATGTGCTGTATAATTTTGTGTGGAAGAGCAATTCTCTGTTGCAGTTGGCAAAATGAAGAGATGCAATGACCTGCAGCTTGAGGGGTTTTCTCTGTGTGTCGTGTTTCCGTAAGAGCATTTTGGTTTTGCCCTTTCTGTAGTCAAAAGAGAAGGATGTCCATCAACATCATCTTTATGGACTGGCCATAGCTCTATTAATAGGCAACTGTAATTCTATTATTAGACAGATAGTTAATGCTACCCCATGTAATTTTGGACAAAGTACAGCATGACTCATGCAGCAGATGAATTACCAGTTTCATCTTTGGGGCTTTGGGCATAACGGTCTTACGGTGGTTGTTTGTTGTTTTCTGTCACCACCTTTAATCTGTTTTTAAAAAATTCCACTGATTTTGTATTTATAGCAACCGCTTCACCTCATTGCTCTGGATGATCTTACCAGTTAAAATATGTCTGGCCCGACATAAGGAAGCGGTCTTCTGGTACGTTCCATCTGTGTGATGTACTTTGTCTGTAAGTAATAACAAAAGGCTTCATTAGAGAGCTAATCAGCTCCCTCACCTTTGAGACCTAAAGTAATCATGTATTTCAGATGCCCATCTATAAGAATGAGCCTGGTAATAGTGGATAGCAGGAACTGTCTTTAGGCGAAGGCGGCAGGTGCTGTGGTCGGCTTCCTCCTCGCGGGGCTTTGCCTGTTAATCCTGAGCCCCTCTTTCAATAAAGTTTTACTTTGGCTTCTTGCAGAAAAAAGGTTTCGGAAGCTGGGTAAACAGAGGCTGAGCCTGCACGAAGGGGATTAAGGAGGAGAGGCAAGAGTGGAAGGGAAAATGAGGATATGACAGAGGCCATAGTGAGTTCAAACAAAATTTGGCCTGCAGAAGGCAGAAGAAATCCCACTGGTGACAGGTGCCATCTTGTGGGTCATTCTGCCACTCTGCCTCCTGCCACTTTTTATAACAAGGAGAGATAAAGGAGGACTGGGTTCTTAGAGGCTTCGAATTGGAAAAGTAATTCAAAGGGATGTGAGCATGGTTGGCTTCGGGGTTTGCATGATACTGTAAACATCAATACTTTGCTTGTCAGCACTCTATGCTATTTCAGAATGTTAAAGTCCTCTATGAATAGAGACTATGCATGTCTAGAAACATGTAATCATAAATAGTACAAATGATAATCAAATTATTTTTACTTTATAGTAATGCAAATAAAATATTCATGCATCATGTAGGCCTAGGAAAGGTTACAGCCTGCAAACTGTGCTAATTAAAATATAATAGCACCGAGGAGTGTATGTAAGAGTTACTAATGTCCGTATTTTCCTTCTTTCCTTTAAGATCTTATCTTTAATGAATACATAAAAATGCAATGGTTAGCTGGTACTTTGGTTCTGTGGGGTTTTTTCAGGAAATTTATTTTGAAGGAGAGTGCAAAAATAATCGCAACATCTACTAAGCCGAAATCAAATATACTATGATAAAGTATATATGATTTTTTTTTTTTTAAGGAAAAGCTAGTATTTCAGGCATGATCCTGAATTCCATCAAAAAACTACAGCATGATTCATTCTTAAAGATTTCCCAGTTTAAAAGAAAAAAAATAGAACAGTATTTATGTCAAACATGATGGCATATCTCAGTATTATTTTTAAACCAAATTTGAGGGTCAAATTTTTAAGGAAGAGAAGTTTGAATTATAAATTACTAGTTTTAAGTACTGTCAGACAAACAACCCCAACTTGGAATTAACCTTAATTTCCTTTTTCCATGTTTATACTCCTGTCTAAAATAACGTTGCTGTTTCGTGGACGTTTATGAAACAAAATTGCATTGGGGTGAATGAGTAGCAAGGAAAGGAAGCTTTTAAGCTGATAATGTACAAAAAATTCTAAATATGCCTTACTGCCAGCATTAATGCAGCATTTGTGCCAGAAGTCAAGTAAGGAATATAACATTGTCTGGGTAGGGAACAGCAGCAGTGCCATCCGAGAGCACCCATCACAGCTCTAGGTGAGCTCTGCTAAGAATTCATAAGGAGAAAGCAAACCCATGAAAATGTCAAGTAAATTTGACTGATTAATGCATTTGAAAGGAATTCTTATTCCTTGGCGAGCATTCCGTTGTTATGAGGAATATGAAGATCATCGGGCACATTATTCCGTCCCCACGATTCGCTGATCCCCGGTTGTGAATCAGTGCATGAGACTTGACTGTCAATGGCTGGAGTCAATGGCTGTATTGTGCATGGGCAGAATTCCCGGCGATGGAAACCCAGCTCAGCCTTCATATTCTTTAATCACCTAAACTTAGGAAGTTGCATAAATGTGGCCGTGCTTCAAGTGCTGTGAAACGCTTCTTTGCACGTTAAAAAAAAATAAAATGTATATATGTGCAGATGCTTCAGGGCAGTGAAAAACTTTGGGCTGTGCCTTTTGGTTAGTTGTTCGTGAAATTAAAAAATTATTTGTAATAAAACTTCTTGGCGGTTAATTATGACATTTTAATGGGGCGAGCTTGAATTCTTTTACGGGGTTATGAAAACAAATTAATGTTAAATATGACATTTTCCTTTGGATTTATGACATATGCCCTGGCCCCTCCCTCACCCCACACAACGTGTACAAAAGGAGGTATTAACAGAAAAACAGAGATGTTGTGTGTTCTGTTATGAACAAGCTTTGTGATCTCATCCCAAGGTTTTATCCAAGCTTGAACCATCTGGCTTTGAGCTGGGGAAAAGCATGTCAGGCTCTCCCCCAGAATTTCAGTGTCAGGGAGAAGGGGCAGAGTGCCTGTGCTTAATGCCAGGCCCCCTTTCCTTCCCTCCACAACCCTGCGAGAAAGACAGGAGTCAGGCATTGAAAAGCATACCAGGCATTTTTAAACACAACCCTGACATTTCCTCAGCATTTCCATAGCTAAGGCTTTCCTTTTCCCCATCCCCCTACCCCTCTTTCAATCAAATAAGGCACCCGCTCTCTCATGCCTAGTGCAAAGAAGGGAAGGGAGGAGGGGGGGGAAAAGTTGGCAATTTAATTCAAACAAAAGAAGCTTGAAATCTATAAGCACAGCAACTCCGAGGCTTCTGGCAAATAGAATTCTAATTAGTATGCTGCTATTTTTCTTTTAGACAGATGAGGGATGCCCCCTATTGACTCTAGCAGGCAGGCTGGTTAAAAAAAAAAAAAGGGAAAAAAAAAAGGGAAAAAAAAAAAAAGGGGGGACGGGGGGGCTTACCACCAAAACANCCTATTGACTCTAGCAGGCAGGCTGGTTAAAAAAAAAAAAAGGGAAAAAAAAGGGAAAAAAAAAAGAGGGGGGCAGGTGGGGGCTAGCCAGCAAACACTGCAGATTGCAAATTATATCGCAAACCCTGCCAAGTCCCAGCTCTTGGCATCAGATTTTTAATGACACCCTGGAAAAGGGAAAAAGAAGCCCTCAGCTAAGGGATAAAAATGAGGGGTTTTACACTGTGATAAGTCTTTGCTTAAAACCCAAATGGCCAAGCACACATTAGGGTTTTAAAATATTCATAGATAGAAGTGAAAATGAGGATATGAGGATGTACATTTGTTGCTTGGTCAATTGACAACTCATTCTGCATATTAATAAAAGGGATGATCTAATTTTAAAGGGACAGTCTGTCTTTTTCAACCATGACTTTTTGAGTATTATGAAGCTGAGGGCAAAACATCACAGAGGAGGCCAGTGATGACACAGAATGTTGTTTTCTTTTGATGTAGACCTGGTACTAACTACTACTTTGCTGAGGAATTCTGGGGTCTCTAAAAATACGATACCCTTCTTGTATAGTCTCTCTGATGTATGGCTGCTGAACCCTTTGATTTTTTTTTTCCTCTCTCTCTCTTTTTTTTTTTTTTTTGCAGTGCATGAGGCCTTTCACAGTTGTAGGATTTTATCCACAAACAGTCAGACCATCACAGAGATGGAAGCCATTTCTTTTAATAATTAGGCCACCTTCTGTTCCACAGAACTGCTTTTGGCATGCCTACCTCGAAATAATGGTTTTTTTTAATATCACAGTATATCTCCTCCCATCCAATACTATACAGTAAGTGTTCACAGCAGTGTGAGCTCGTATTAATATTACATACACTACCTTAGTTCAACCAAGAGAAATCTCTTGGTCAAAGCTTTAAAATATAAATCTGGGCCTGTGCATCTCAAGTACTTCTGTTCAAGATTCGCTTGAGGGTTAATTAAAAAAAAAAAAAAAAGGCACTTTGATTTCGTTACACCTGCAAATCCCAGTCACAATTAATACCATGAATGTGTGTGCCTATCCTGAGTCATGGTTAGGCAGTTAAATACCAAAGAAACTCTGTCTGCTTATAATTAAAAATGCAAAACTGAACTAAAAAATTATTTGCATTTACAAAACTGTAGGTACTACAAAGAGAGGCTGTGTTAATACCAGTCTCAAAAGTCACAGCTAATATTAATTATCTTTAAATACACACCCGTATACAAATGAAGCATTAACTCAGATCATGTAGCTTGCAGTATTTCTAACACAGGGCTTCAGACATTCCGTGGATTTTTATGGCATCCTTTAGGCTGTGGATGTACAAAAATTAGGTTTTACATAATCATTTGCTTTACCTGTCAGTCCCCTCCTAGTGCGGCTGCTTTTCTCAACTGAATTTGACAGAAGGGCAGAAATGTTGGTGATAATTAAGTTCTTATAAGTTTGGTAAAAATCAGTGGAGGAGAGAAAGCCAAAGGAGTGCCCCCACCGTGGGGAAGGTGGGCAGGACTCAACCCTTCCACGCTGGCTTTGGGAACAGCTGGCGGGCTGCAGCATCTCCTCGTGCTTCCTGAATGGAGCGTATGGTGAGGAGATAGAGGAGCAAGGGCTAAAGGACAGAAATCTGTAGGAAACCACGCTAGCAGAAGAATTTAGATGTTGTGTTTTTTAGGAAGAGCAGCTTGCTTACCTTTTCTGGCATCTAGCCTTTTTCCAGAGCAGTGATTGTGGTGGCATTGTAAGGAAAAATTGCTGCTGTTATTTAGGGGAGAGTCTGCTAATCACTGTTTAAAAAAAAAAAAAAAAGAGTATTATCTCTATAACAAGATTATAGTGTTACTAAATGTGTTCTTGAAGTTTATTTTTAAAGACACTAAGGTGGGAAGATTCCGAAGTGGGATGCTTTGTTATGTGGATCCCGTTAAAATTAGCAAGCTCATGTGGTTTGAAAAGTGACTTGCACCGTAGTGTGAATGACACAAAGAAACCTGTGTTAGGTTACCAGTACCTGTGCTCTCCCACTGAAGAGTTTTTTAAGGAAAAGGAACTGAAATGCAAGAAGTTGAAGGGAAAGACTGCAATAGGATGGTCCAGAATGGAATTTCTCAGCACACTGATGAATTAGTCTTGGTACAGAAGTGCCCAGGCAGTAACACGGTTTGCATTTATTCCTGAAAGGAAGAAAACCAGTCCATAAAGCTCCCATTGATTTGTTAGAAACTTTCCAGGGTGACCTCTTGGCAGGAGCTCACGGCGGTACCTCTCTGGTACCGTGGCTGTGAGTCAATGGAAACCATTATTGATGTTAGAAGAATGTATGCTCTAATCTATATGGAGTAACATATAACCTAAAAAAAAAAATAGAGCTAAGGTAAAAATATGTTGTGATCTAGCTGATTTAACTGGAATGTCATTGAATTCAAGGGATATGGGATCAAGTCCTTCATATAATTCCTGTAGTTACCTGATAATTCGTTTGCGTGGCAGTTTGAGGGATCATGAAAAGATTATCACCAGTGTTGTTGATATGCACAGAAACAATTCTAAAAAAACCCAAACCAAACTCCAGACTTGAGCTTTTGGTTTGATTGTACCTACTGCTACTGAGTGTGAAACAAATTAGGAGTGCTAATAGAGGCGGGGTGGGAGGAAGAAACATTTTCTTTCTTTTGGCAGTTGCTCCAATATTAACTGCACATACCTACATGGAGTTTTATGGTCAGAACAGTAAGCTCAAGTGTAAACTTGAACTGGATGTCGAGCAATAGGCATCCAATTAGTAGATAAATCAGATTACCAAAAATTATCTGTACCAATGGAGGAGTTGCAATGGCTGTGTAACCCACTCTGTCTTTAATGATCCAGCCCAATGAGAAAAATAGAAGGTAGTTTGAAAGTATCATTAAGAGTTCCAGGTAGGAGTATCAAATAATGCTCTCAGGTGGTTCAGAACTGCTGCAGGAAGAGTCAGTGCCCTATCAATTAGTAATAATTGCAATTACTACTTCCAGGAAAGGTTTTTGGCAGAAAAAAATTATCCCCTCCTTTTTTCATGGACAAGTTACATTCAGTTTGCAGATGTAGGAATCTGACAAGTAATTTTAGCACCCAGTGGCTTAAAGGAGTTCAAATGACCACTAAAGTCATATTAACTTGTCAAATTGACCAGTATTTTCTGCCACTGAAACAGTAGAATGGATGGCTGGAGACAATAAAATTGTTTCAATTATACTGCATTAAGCATCTTCACGAAGAAGTGAAAACGCAGAAAGCAAATAGGAAAGGATCTAAGAGACGAGCTCAACAATGACAAGAATTTCACTGGGACTCTTGAGTGAATACCCCATTAAAGAGGTATATTGGAGGAAATATCTACTGAAGGTGCATGCAGCTAATTTGTACTTAAAGCTGTAGAATCATAGGTTTGTTTAGGCTGGAAAAGACTCGAAGATCATTAAGTCCAATTGTTAACCAGGACTGCCAAGCCCACCAGTAAACCATGGCCTGAAGTGCCACATCTACACATCTATTAAACACCTTCAGGGATTCTGACTCCACCACTGCCCAGTGCAGTCTATGCCAGTGCTTGATAACTCTTTTGGTGAAAGTTTTTTTTCCTAATATCTAATCTAAACCTCTCCCAGCCCAACTTGAGGTCATTTCCTCTCATCCTGTCACTTGTTATGTGGGAGCAGAGCCTGACCCCCACCCTCCTTTCAGGGAGTTGTGGAGAGTGAGAAGGTTCCCTCTGTCCTTCCTTTTCTCCAGTTCCCTCAGCTGCTCCTCAAAAATATAGAGAGGCATGAGCTTCCTCTTAAATATTAACATTGGTCTAGGAAAAAAAAGGTCAATATTCTGAAAAATGCTGTTGGCCTTTAATATGTGACAAAACAAATGGTTATGCTGTCCAAGAGTTGCCAGACTCAGCATTTCGTCGAGTTTCCTACTTGGGAGAGGTGTTTTGCTCCCAATATATACAAATAAAAACTCCACTGGCCAGGAAATTTGAGAGTCACTTGTAACTCTCATCTGCACGCAGGAAAACCCTGTGCTCTCTAAGTGCTTTAGCAAATGAGGTTTTTTGATTTTGTTACGTAATGTAGAAGTTGTTAAAGCCATAGCCGTGCTTTCCTCTATGTTCCCATGATGATGTGGAATGAGGAAGACCAACTTCTTGGTCAGCTGAGTAGAACTTCATAAATTCACTCTGAAAAACACCAGGACTAAAGATTGTCCAGCTGTAAAGGTGTTGCAGGATGCAACACTGCAATCAACAGCACAGATGATTTTAAAGAAATAAACCAGCTGTGATGCTTTTTTTAAATTAGAGCTATTGCTGAGGGGTGGGGTGGTTTCAGAAAGAGGGAGGATACAGGAGAGAGAAGAGAGGGCTGGAATAGTTTTGGGGATTTTTAAAATGAAACTCATGCTAAAGATTTACTGAATGGGTATGCAACCTTCCTTCACTTCCATATGCCTATGCAAATAGCTCCATGGATTTCATAGAAAGTTTTCATCAAGGTGGTGAATGTAATCTAAAACATGAGTAGAAAATACTTGGGATCACATTCTGCCATCCTCCTCACAGTAAGCATTTTTATAATTTGCACTTTCAGGAGAGAATCTGAGCAGGAACAGGGCAGGAGGGGCAGAATTGCTGATGGTAGAGTTTGATGAAGCTAAAGGGGTAAACCCACCCCTTATTTTACACTGTGATGGGTGACACTATAAAAAAACACACACAGAAACTCTGCCTCTTGTAAACTGGAATACCCAAAGCCAAGCTCCAAAGAAAAGTAATATGGAAATCAACTCTTGTACGCAGAAAAACATTGCTTGAATAAAACCCCCAAATTGGTGTTAACTCTTGGGTATTTGTCAGCCCAAAGCTGGAAGTGTTTCCTTTGTGCTCGAGTGTATATGACTTTTCTTTACTCACTGGAATGCATTAGAAGAACATCCTGGAAAAAGTTCCAATTGGCAAAAGTGGAAATAAAATATATATTTTTCAGAGGATAAAAATGTTACAAGCATCTACAAACAAGTGGCAGTGAGTTTGATATAGTAAGAAAATGACCAGCCATGACCTCGCTCCGATTCAGTTCGACTTCTCACTTACTTAAAACCACATTTCTTTTTATATGTCAGGTTATATATTTTACTCAGTGAAATGTTTGGTTTATTTAAAAAATATAAAAGTATAGCCAGTCTCTCCATCCAATTTTTCTTAGAGCACCCACTCCAGTCAGTGTGCTTCTCTGCAATGAATAAATCCAGCAGTAAATTATGTATGATTCAAACACACACACAGAGATTTATATTTATGCTTACAATGTCAGTATAATTTTACAGTCAAGACACAGTACATATACTCTCCTGTAAGTACTAGCTTGATATAGTAAACTCAAAAGAGCACGTTGGGGGTTAGCAGTTAGAGCTGAAAGTGAAAATCAAGAAACAGCAGTAGGACTGCTTTTGTCTTCAGCATGCTCTTCAAGATGTGAGATGCTCCAGTGGGTGGGAGACCTGTGCACCACCCCCCCAATTCTGGGGATAACCCCAGCAGATATGCTTTACAATTACCTTTTCTTAAAATGCCAATTAACCCTTTCAGGGTTTTGTGGCATACTGTGAGCAAGCAGGAGAGGGGCACTCATTTATCCCTTATATTGAACATCAAAACCAATTACGAGGGGATTGGGGTGGGAGGAACGGGTCTTATGCTACTGGAGATGTATCTGGAGTGCTTCCTGGGTTTGTCCTTGTGGTTTTTAACACTTAGGAGGGTCTGCAGTTGCAGTTAAAAATATGCTAAAAGTTAAAAAAAAAGAAAAGAAAAAGAAGTGAAAAACCTACAGATAAAGGCATCACTTCATTAAATGAAATAGAAGAAAAAATGGCTTTAATTCTCCTTGGCAATATTGTTTGTACTTGTTAAATCTTACTGGCTCACAAGGCAATGACAGTTTTAATTTTATCAAATGTTCTAGTGTTTACGCTCACAAAAAGTAGCCACCGGTGTAAATTAAGCCTTAACTCTATCAAAGTAATTAATACCAGGCCACAGGGAGACTGAAATTTTGCAATAAAAATAACCCAAAAATATTAAGGTTCTTAGGGGAAATAGAATAGTACTAGGATGAACTAGAATGAAATATTGCCAGAATAAACCTAGAATGGCGTTAATTAACCTGAAGATTAACTTAGCCCATTTAAATATGTTTTGCTGCTTGGACTCTGATCCTTCAAGTCTCACATGGAGATTGACTTTTCCGTGGGGTCTCATTATGGTAAGTGTTACTGAGTGTGAGTAAAGGTGAAGGAAACAGTTGTGCTGTGAGTAGCTCGTCACATTTAGACAGTGTACTAAGTGGATTTGGGGGTTTTTTTTGGATGCATTTGGTTTGTAAGTTTTTGGGCAGCTTTGTGAGTTTTTTATTTTGTCATTAACATGAGAAAGGTGAGGAGGAAAGGGTGCTAAATTTATGAAATGAGGTTTTGATACATAAGTAGGTAATATTTTACATTTTCTGGTAGCTTCCATTAAACTGTATCCGTAACCTTTCCACATCCCATAACTTCTGGGGTCAGAGGAAGGAGCAAGACCCTGATGTTTCTGATCACAAAAACTGCTATCTTCTGATTCAGGGTAAAGCACTCCACAGAAGCTCTGTGATTGCTAATAACTGAGGTCAGGCTGCCTGTTTGAGTCAGGAAGAGATGATGCATATGGAACTGGCTGGTTGCAAGCTTTTAAGGAAAAGCTGGACTGTGACAACTTCTGTTGAGCTGGAACAGAAAGAATATGTGAAGATGTAGACTGTGGGTGTCTGCATTGGCAACCTCACCTCCTGGAAATGATTCCCAGGCTCCCATTAAGACAGGATGAGTATCACCCTTACCAGAGGCTGCAGCTGTGCTCTGTTCTGATTTCTCCACACGTTCAGCTTGGAGCAGAGGGAATTTGGCTGAAGTAGACGAAACTACACAAGGTGTGAATTGGACCTGGACCAGTGAAAAGAAGGTGGCAATTAGGTGGATTTTTGAGTAAAATAACTTAATTCAGCTCAGTTTCATCCAGAATATTTGCTTGTCTTTGTAGAAGTGCAGTTTTCACTTGTCTTTGGTATTGGATCAGGATCTCAAATGAGTTAAAGATATGTTTTCCTTCTTAGAAGACTCAAGGCTGAGCCCTACCAAACAGAGTGAAAGAAATGTCCTCTACTACTGAACATTGTAGCCAGTGTAAGTCTTCAAAGGTAGAGTCTTCAATTATTTGTTATACAAATACAAACTGTTGCTGATGCTCTGAAATAAGAATTCTCATTATTAAGTTTTTGCAATCAGCAATCATCAGGTGCTAGGCAACGAATGAAAGTAATGTTTGCTTTGTGAGACATTGACCATACTGAAAAGGTAAAATACACAGAATACGTCAAAATAGCCATGATGACACCAAAGGCTCTCTTTGGGATGCCTGCATTTTATGAAGTGCAGCACCTGCTGAACAGGAGCTTTGCAAGCATTTAGGCATTTTAAAAATATGTGCCCTTTATATACTCATATATATATATTTATATCTGGTTGAGTGATTAGGTTTATGTAAACATACATATGCCAATTTTGAACTGCATGTGAGTTTGTTTACTGCATACATCAGACATACATCTTTAAAATAAAATGTATGTAAACCAAGACAAAAGTTAAGTACCTTTGCTTCATCCAAGTCTCTGCCCTTTACCTGCTGAGCAGGAGGATGAGGGAAAAGGATTTAATACAGAACAGAGAAAGTACTATTAATGTCCTTAAAGAAGGAAGGCAGGAAGGAAGCAGTGTCTATCATTGTTTTAACTGCTTTCTGGATGTCCAGATGTAACACAGCAGCAGATCTCTGGGTGATCATACACGCTGCCTGTGGTGCAACAGTGAGGTAGAGCAGGGTAAAGGAAGAATAGTTTTAGCAGCCCCTGACAGTGTAGGTAGAGAAATAGGGGTCTATTATAATGATTTCCCACGGAGGTGAGTGCCAATCAAGAGGGAAAAAGAACCTCTGAAGGTCATCACCAAGGAAAATTACGTACTATACTTTTTCTGGCATCCAAGTTCGATCACAATGCTCAAGAAAATAGCAGGAGGATGTGTGTACTGGGCACACACACCTATGTGCATTGGTTTGCTGTGTGCTACATAATAACACCTGGGGTTTTCAGCACCTGGGGTTATAATGGCTTCTCTGTGGACAGGCAGAGCAGAGGAAGATGAGATGTTTGGGTCATGTCTTGCAGAGAGAGGGTGAGAGCCTGAAGATGGTGATTCTGCAAGATTGAATAACACAACCATAACTATAGGGTGGGAGGGCTGCTGTGGCAGTCCAAACATCCCTGAGGGGTGCTTGCAGGTTAACTAGACAATGAAGAGACTTAGGGAACACTTACCGTTATGCCATTAGCAGTGTTACATTGTGTAATTGATGTCGTTATGTCATTGCTCAGTTTGTGCTTCAAAGTTTTTAACCAGGTTTCCATTGGCCTTTTTCATTTTCTAGTTCTATAAAATATTATTTAATGATACTGTGTTTGTATTTTTCACACAATGCCTTTGTGAGTGATACTGTTGTGAGTTTGGTTTTTTTTTGACTTCCAAGTTATGTCACTTTTTAATCTATCTTAATTGTTCTTGAAATCATTGTGCACCTTACAGAGAACTCTGTTTAAAATAACCCAGTGGGACTATCCTTAACTCCAAAAATATATAAAGATCACCAGGCTCTAGCATTAACTGTGTCGTAAATTCTGTCTCTCTTCACACTGCGTGTTCTTCCTCTAATGATTCTGATTTTTAACCAGTTAGAAAAATACAATTATCTCCTTGTTAAAGTAAACAGACTTCAATGGGCTACTGAATTAATCCATATTTTAGAAACATAAAACGTGTGTTAATAAAGGCACTTTAAAGAGAATACATCAACATATTATATAAATTATTTTCTCACTTCTCTGCATCAACTCCCCTCCATCCTGATACAAGCCATAGGTGGCAACTAATCTGGAAAACAGAGTTGAGGAGAACAGAAGGGAAAGGAAAGGTACAGTTTTCCTTCTTGTCTAGAAAAAGCTTTGTACAGTGTTAATGAAAGACAGTTTCTTCTGGGGAAGAAATGCTAATGTGAAATTTTCTCTTTCTCTCAGCACAGTCATACATTAGGGATATTTGTAGCGGTGGAGATGCAGACTGCAATAGGTGGATGGATATTTACCCAAGAAAATTTGAGCCATGCCCTTTCATTTTCAGAGAGCTGCTACCTAATCTCAGTGTAGCATCAAGACAAAGGACACATCATTCCGTTTGCGCCTGCCCTGCAAAAAAAAAAAAAAAAAAAAAAAAAAAGGCGGTGGGGGATGACTAGTGGGGAGAGAAAAAAAAAACCCTACAATGCTCTCTGAATAATATTAGAATAATGGTCTGGGGGAAAAAAAAAAAGATAAAATACAAATTTCACTCCTATCTGGGTTGGATTACTTCCCCATGCCCCTGCCTTTATTGGGCGATTTGGAGTTTCATTAGAATTCAGGATTCCTGCAGAAAGAAAAACCACAGTGGCACGGACTTCTCTTTCAAGGGGATTGCAGGCTGACCCATCAAAATGAAAAGGCTCAATGTTTTGCTGACAGGTCCCTGAGCAGGCCTGAGTGACAGCTTCATTTCAGCACTTCTCAGATGAGATTTGAATTGGGGGGTGGAGGAGGTAGTAGGAGAGAGACTTTGTTCCCTAAAAAGTGTCAGTGTCAAACTCTGCAGTTCAAGTTCTAGTGTCTGAGGTACAAAACCGAGTCAGAAATCATCTTCGACTTGCCTGCTTCCCAATTTATTATTAATGTCCCTCTAATATTAGCACTCATGAAGCTTCATTTAAATTTGAGAGTTCATGTCGAGTGTGCGTTGTTCCTTTTATTGGAAATAAAAAAAGGTAGAAGGAGATGGATTAAAGTACAGTGAACTGTTGTATGATGTCTGCATCAAAGATTACTTAGTGGCATTTTTCTGTTGTGATAATCAAAACATCAGTGAGAGCTTGATCCCCACCTCTTACCTGTGGGAATATCAAATTTTTTCTTATAAATTTACCTGGGTCTTTTTGCCTGCAAAATAAATTTGGACATTTGGTAAATAAATTTGGATATAAATTTGAAGGCATTCTCAGTTTGAAGTTCAGTAGCAGCTTTCTGTCTACTTCACAATATCCTAAATGAGCAACTTTTTATTGTTTATCTCAATAGAAAAAAATGGTGAAAACTTGGCAAACCTGTCCCTGCCATCCAGGCAAGGGGAACCAGAGAAGCATCTCAGCCTCCTTGTGTAAGGGAAGAAAAACTTCTTCACTTCCTACTTGTTCCCTTACTAAAGGTTGATTTGGTATCTGCAGGGCCATTAGCAATTTTTTTTTTCCTAAAAGTTTATATAAATTTCCAGATATCAATTACTGATATTCACAGCTTTTACCTTCCTTTTCCTCCTGTCTTGTGCATATTGATGCATACCTTGGTGTGACTACAAAATCCAGCTGGTGGAGTTTGCTTTTAGGAGCCATCAAAAAAAATTAACCTAATTTTTCAGATAGTACTCAAAATGCAAATTTCAAAAATGCAGATCTTCAAAGTAACATTGATCCTTATACCTTATTCCTATACCTTTGAAGTCATCTCATCTGTATCAAAATAAGATGTTATTTATTTTTAAAATAACTGTATCAAAATGAGATATTATTCCATAGCACAAGGCTGTTCTTCAGAATCAAAGAGAATTTTATGTATTACATTCACTTAGGAACAAATTTCTGTCTAATTTATATTGATGGAAAGCTGGTAGTAACTTAAGCAAAAGTACAGGCTTTATCATCTAGGCAGAAAAAGTTTTGGGCTAAGAGAGAAACATATTAAGCTCTAATTCTTGTGTGAATGTGATGAGCAGGGCTGCGTTACTGTGGTTGGATTGTGTTTCTGTTGAATGCAACAGCCAATAATGGAATAAAATCCATGTAAGTGATCAGAGAACATCCTTGGACCATCCCAAGAAAGTTTCATCTTGTAGACTCTTGCTAATTGTTCATGGTTTGCTTTTCTTTAAAGAAGTGTCTGCATTCCAAAACAGAGAGCAAAGATATTAGAACTGCAAAGCCTCCCAAAAGAAAATTTACATCTTGTCCTGCTTCTACATTTTAAGAAATCTTCCTATCTTTAGGTTCATGCATTTTATTGAGCATGAAGCAAAAAAACTTACTATGCTCAAAACAATCCCCCTTGTGTAAAAGGCAAGTGTCTATTGTGGAAAAGGAAAAACTTCCCTCTGATCCTAGGGAAGCCCTGCATTATATTCCTAACATACTTTGATACTTCTTTTTATAATCAAATTTTTCTCTCTTGTGAAACTTGGGGTCCAATTTCAGTTCTGAAACCAAGAGGTCTAGCAGCCTCAACACTTACTTATCCCAGGGAAGAATTTGGTTTCAGACATTTAAAAGGATCAACTCAGCAATAGCCTAGTACTGAGATTAAATATGCAATGAAAAAAAATGTTCAACATAGAGGTACAAATTCTCTTCTTGAAATCAGCATATGAGTTCAACTGACTTTGTAATAGCAGTAGAAGATGGGAATGAGAAAGGACACATTTAGAAAAATTACTTAAAATATAAAATTATATATTGCACTTTGTGAGAATCTAGCTTGATACTCCAAGATATATTTCAAGCACTGGGGGTCGAAACAGGATACTAAGAACAGTAAGGCAAATGCTTAGAGAAACACAGAGTTAGAAGAGGAATATACAATTTGAAATTTAAGACAAACAGATCAAATCCAGTCAGAGTAAGGCATGTACTGCTTAATGGAGAAATGTGTTACTTGGATCTTGTGAAGTCAGAATGGACAAAATATTAGTAAAATTGCACTAGGAAAAAAATCCTCTGCTGATTGAATTGACCTTCATGTCCTTTGCACAACTTCAAAAAAAGTGCCAATATCACGTATGAGCAGCCACAGAAACTGAAGCCTGTGCGTGGGAATTTGTCAGGATTCAGCTGTGGGTCAGTGGCAAGGCTGGATGGGTTCAACCTGCAGCCAGCTCAGGGTGCTGCCAAAACTGCTGGTTTGTTCAAGCTTTGTACTGAGAAATTTGTGCTCTGTTGACTTTCTCTTGCTCCCTGTGTTTGGTAAAAGCTGGGAAGTGCTGCTCCAAGTTGTGTGGTTTGTGAGCACCTGCCTGAGCTAAAGAGGGAGGCAGGGCAGGAGAGGATGTGGCACTGCGTGTCCCAAGTCTGAACATCCATCCCCCTGTTTTCTTTGCCACTCGCCCTCCAAACTTTCCCTCCTCTTCCACACACTCATTGAAACCAGTTTGGGTAAATCTTGTGTGCCAAAGGGGAGTTTGAAGCAGCGAGGTGGGCAAAGTTGAAGGAGATACCTGCAAGCTGTGCTCCTGACTCATCCTCGTCATTAATTTCACGTCACACAGGTGGCTGCAGGGACACAACAGGTCAGTCCTGTTTGAGCTGGGCTGGATCTGTTCTGCTTTGCTCCCTTATGTAGCCCTTCACCAGTTTCAACAGGGATGCCCTTCTGAAGAAGGTAAGTCAGAGAGGCTTAAAAATGTGTGTGCTGTAATGCCATTGTGATATATTAGCTGCTTTATTTTTAGATCAGTCTAGCTGCACTGTGCTTTTATCATTGAAACTGTAGATAGAGAGTCTGTCAAGGGAAAGGGAGATTCTTTTTTGGGATTTTTGAGGGTTGGAGATAATCAGCTCAGGTGTCCAAAAAATTGCATAAAGAGCTTCCAGAAGAAAGTAGATAGGATGAGAGACTGTTGTAGAGAAGTTGCGTAGAGAAAGATACTTTCGTAATTATGAAAGTTAAAGCCAGCAGCATGCTATTAAAAAGCTTAAATAAAAACATTTGCCTGAACACTGACTCTTCGTATGAATAAGCTGTGCAGACATTTAGGCCCCAGCACCAGCCTGATGTATCAGCAGAGGGGCTTTTCCTTAAGCATGGGAAGTTTTTTCCCTGAAGTACTTTTTGCAATACCATCTATTCTCCACAAACAGAACTATTAAAAGTATTGAACTTGTAGTTTCTCCTTACACGGTCTTCATCTGACATCCTAAGCCACCTCATGCTTTCCTTGCAGCACTTTTCAGCAAGGAGCTATCATCTCACGTTGGCATCTTTGGGTGTGACGTAACCCAAAACCAAAAATCTCCATCAGTTTTACCGTGTCATCAATTTTGCTGACACTCCATTGTTCATAAAGCACCAAAATGCAACTCTTGCTTTCAAACTCTTTCCCTGAGTTCAACACGATAATGAATGTGAAGGGTTTGCATGGAGGTGGCAAAACTTTTTTTATTTTCCCCCCCCCTTTTTTTTTTTCTCCAGGTTCACACCAGATAGGCATTTTTTACAGCCTGAAAGGGGATGTTTTCTTTTGTTAATAGCTTACAATCAGATGAAAGGACTCATCACTCTATTTTAGTGCTCCACCACATGGCGTGTATCTTTTATAAATTACAGGCTGGCGTTGTGTGCACTGGGGGAGAGAAAGGTTGGTTTTCTTGCTGTGAGCCATCCTGCCTAATTGTCGTATGCAAATAAAAGCAATTATAAGGCTTTTAGGGTGAAGGGATGACAGCTGAGTTTGGCAGTTGAGGAGGCCTCACCCACCTTGTTGTCATAGCAACAGGGAGGAAAAGGACAAAATGGTGTGTATACAGTGGAAACATTTATTTTGGTTAAAGAATTAAAAATACATATACCGCTGTTAGCATGCAACATCAATATGTGTAATGAATGGGTTTGTTTAAAACATTAGAGAAATTAAACTGTATTTATTCCTTGGCCCTTTAAATGATCCTTGTCATCTAACTACCATTTACAAACCATCACTTGTGATTTTATCTGCTACTTTTAAAGTTATGAACAGATCATAACAATCCAGTCAATAATTAGGAGATTACAAGTTTCTGTGTTTTAGTGCATCTGTTTCAATGTTGCCAGACCCGGAGCTGCATGAAGGAGAGGGACTTTCAGTGGTGTGTCCGTGAAGGGGAAGCAGTGAAAAATAATAACCTATTAGCAGTCCATAAAGTTCAATATAAAATATGTTTGTGCTAAAGTGTTAAACAAGTAGAACAAATAGCGTGCTAGTAGCATACAAAATTAAAACGAGTCACAAATGGATATTTTCTATGGCAATTTATTTCACAATTACTCTTGTGGAAGCTTTCATGAATTAAATATGAGTTCTATCTTGAAATTAGGTGTTATAAGGCTAAATTACAAGAGGCAGCCAGTAATTGAGGTGGCTGAAACACGGGGTCTAGTGAACTAATCTCTTGCTGTGCCACGTGGCTGTCCCCTCGCCAATGGGAAACCTCCCCATGACAAAAACAGAGGCAGCTGAGAAAAATTGATTTCTCATCTGAGCCATATTTGATAGCTTTTGAAATCGAAAATTGAAATTAACTAACCTAAGCCCCATTGTAACAAAAGAGCAAATTAAATATGCAACATGGCTTCCTATTGGCAGCAAGAGGGCCTGCCAAGGTAAATTTGTAAATAGAGTTTAAGATGCAATCGTCCCCCCTCCTCTTTTTCCTTTCTCTCAGTGCAAAAAGTATAAGTCTGCAATAGCTTAATAAATTATTTATATAAAAAAAAAATTAATCAGCTGCAAATGGCCACTGTGGTTAAGGTCTTCCATGGAGAAAATCATTGCATTAGAAGAGCTCATTGAATGAAGCAGAATTAAAATTATCCACAGTCATCCCTGAGCTTGGAATAAACTGTACATGAAGAGACTATGTTTTCTTCTCAAGAAAAGTTTTATGAATGGAAGTTTACCATAAAAAAGCAGAAAAACCACCCCAAAACCAGACCAGTCATTTAGACTTTACAGATAGATAGGGCTCAGATACACATTTTTATTCTTTCTTTTCATTAACCCCAAACAATAGTGGCATAATGGCTATTTGAGCTTCGTGGAGTATCCACATGCTTGCCTTTTGTCTTGCTTTTACACATCCTAAGACGTTACAAAGGATTCTGACAGTGAATGCTAATGATTCAAAAGGTGCTTCTGCAGAGCTGTGGATTTATAGTGGGATTCCCTGAAATGAAGGCAGCCAACAAAATCAGTGATGCCATGCTCTAAATACTGTTTTCTGTCCTTTTAAAAGGAGAAGGGGGGGGGTTAGAAACAAACACAGCCAAGACATCAGCCCTCAGCATTCCTCACTTACAGGGGTTTCTGCTTTTCTCTGCCCAGATTTGCATGGGAAAACAAATGATTTCATTCCAATACTTGAGCAGAAGCGTGTATAAAGACATAGAGCCAGATCCCTGTCTGCATAAATCAGGGTAGCTTCTTTAACTTCAGAGGATTTATGCTACTCTATATCATCTGAAGATCTATCTCACAAAATTGTTCCACTTTCCTGCCAAGGCTGTTCAGATCTGAACTGTATAAAATCTAGTGACAACTGTAATGGAGGATATTACACTTAGCCTGTCTGTCATCCCAGGGATCTTGTAAAATCATTTTCTGTTCTAATTTATTACTTTTAGTGTCAATCAGCTGCCGACAAGCTGAGTAACATCATTAGGCATTGAGTTCATCTACTCAGCACTTTTTAAATGCAGTTTAAATAGTTGTCTCATTAGGTGTAGTAGGACAGAAAGTCAAGGTTCGAGGAGTTTTCCTTTTTGGCAGACATATTGTTGAAGCCTGTACTATTATCTTTGAAGGAAAAAAACTCCACAAGAAAATAGTTCTTTTTATTTTTAATTATTTGAAAAAAAAAAAAAAAAGAAAAGACGGCAGCAAAATGCAGTAAAACTCAGTGTAGAAACTTTGGTGATGATTTTTCACTGCTTTACTCTGTATTTACCTCAGATGCATGAGTTGAAAGGTGTGAGGATGGAGAGAGTCAGTGATGAATCGGGGATTTTGTATGATGTGGAGCTGATGGCTTCCAGCCATGAACTAATAAGTGGTTGGGGTTCATCTCCTTACTGAGAGCCTGCTATTGCTGTGCTGGGAATACAATGGGTGGAAATAAACCATGCACCAATCATGTAATAGAAAACATTGATTTCACCAGACCCTGAGTAGAGCATGATTTTATTTAACACTATTACACATCACAGGTGCCTCCACAGCACTGACTGTGGCAAGGTGAGAGTCAAACTGCTGCAAGCTTGTTCGGAATAATTTTCAGGGCTGTTTTAAAATAAAATATGAGTGTCAAAATGTCCAGGCAGACAGCAAAAGCCCTCCAGCTTCATTCCCTACTAGAAACCTGAGGGTTTGACTGTGGACTAGAACCCAAAGAGGGGTCTCATGGCTGTCCCTCAGAAGCTCCCTCAGCTACTTCCCAGCAGCAGTCCATGTCAGAAGATAATGTTCCCTTGTCAGTCTCATATGAGTTTCTGCCCCATCTGAATACAGTTCTTCTGGCTGTGTCCAGATAACAAAGTTTGTCTTAAAAAGTCCCAAAGCTGCTGAGATGTAGTGATTCGAGGACAGTTAAGAGTGATGGTCCTTTTTGGGAAGCCCTCGCTCACGGGCTGTAGCATGAAGTTGTAAAGAAGAAATGCAGTAGTGGGCTGGGTGGTGACCATGTGATTTTTCTCTCTGTAACAGGCAGGATGTGGCCATTTTGTCCCCATTTCTTGCATAGTTCTATAGTTGTTTGACTAGGGAGACAAAGTAATCATCCTTTTGCAGTGGAATGGAGTTTACCACAACTTAAGATGGCCTAATTTCAGCCTGGAGCAAGTGGTTAAATTGGTGGAAGGAGATCAGGAGGGGATGACTTTTCTAGTGTGAATGGCTACTTAGGATTCTACGATCTTATTTTCTTACAAGTCAGGGGAAGAAGAGCAAGTTATGTCATGTAGAAATAGCATAGAGAAAGGATACTGCATGTTTTCTAAAGGATGCTGGGAATGTGCTCCTTTGATGGAGTAGTGGAAAATATTTTATAAGTGGTTTATCATGTTCATGCTGAATTGATTATTTCATCAGGGAAGCTGAGAATTCCATTGTGTCTTTGTGTGACTGAAGCTTTTTCTAAATGCATTTTGTTTTACAAATAAAAATACATGCAAAAGTTTTTTACCAGTCCTATCTAAAACTTTTGGAAGACAATCATTCCTAATTAATATTTAATTCCTAATTAAATATGTGTGGTATAATGTTCTTGTTAAACAGAAGGAAAGAAAGTATTATGAAGCAGCAAGAAGCATTCCCAGTTCACGGAAAATTATTGTTGGTTTAAAGTCCAGGCTCCCTCTGCTTGGTAAACTGCCTTATATGACATTCTGTACATTTTAGATGCAGTTACCAAAGCTAGCAGCTTTCATGGTATCCATCCAACAGGATATTGAGTGCCAGTAATTCTAGGAAGCATAAAAAAAAAATGTTTTAGAGGATGTTTAGTCAGAAGAAAATCACAGCAGAGGCAAATCTGAACTCTTTGAGCAAAAGGAAAATTTCCTGCTGAACTGTAGAACAAATTCTACAAATAATTGCACCTACTGGACAAGTTAGATAAGAATGCAGTACACATTTTAAAATAGTAATCTTGAGACTGCATATGTAGCTGTAGAGTGCATACGGGTGCATCTTGCTCGAAGTAGTATCTTTGTATTACATGTGAATGGCTCACTTTGAGTTTACCTTTAAAGATAATCCTTTTTAAAAATTTTTATTTTATTAGGTCAGTCATCAGAATTAGGAAGAATGTTAGTATATGGCAACAGTTACATTGTGGAAGTGCATCACTTTCTGCAGCCAGGAGTGTAATTCTCTTAATAGGCACAAATCCTATAGGATCCCCAATATTCAGGTTGTATTGTAAAGTCCTGAATTAGACTTCAGACTAGAATATGTTTTAACAGATTTAATGTGAATAATTTGGCTCATATGTGTACGTCAAGGTAAGCAAAAGAGAATGGGGGGAATCTCAATTTTTCAACTCAGTTGCATCAAATTGAGTCATAGCTTTGTGCTTTATATAGCAACAAGGCCCTGATTAAGCACTTAAGCATGTGCTTAAGGTTAAGCATGTGATTAAGTGCTTTGCTGACCTGGGGCTTAAGTACCCTGTAAAGCATTGGAAAAATGAATAAATCAAATTTAGGTCAAATCCAGCCCTGTGCCACACACCTATGGTAAGAGCAGAGCAGGAGGGAGGGAGCTTTGCCTTCCGAGGCTGCAAACAGCAGGGCAGGATTACAGGCTGACATTCCGGGGAGCGGGAGCAGGCGACTGTGACAGCCCCTGGGCCGGGAGGGCTCGGCCGGGTCCCGGGCTGGCTGTCACACACTAGGCTGCAGCCACAGCAGCCCGAGGCCAAGCTCTGTGCTGCCTGCAGAGCAGGGATCATTCGGGTGCTGCCTGCAGAGCAGGGATCATTCGGGAGCTGCCTGCAGAGCGGGGATCATTTGGGTTCTGCTGGCAGAACAGGGATCATTCGGGTGCTGCCTGTAGAGCGGGGATCATTCGGGTGCTGCCTGCAGAGCGGGGATCATTCGGGTGCTGCCTGCAGAGCGGGGATCATTCGGGTGCTGCCTGCAGAGCAGGGATCATTCGGGTGCTGCCTGCGGGGCAGGGATCATTCGGGTGCTGCCTGCAGAGCGGGGATCATTCGGGTGCTGCCTGCAGAGCAGGGATTATTCGGGAGCTGCGGGGCAGCCGCATGTCCCGCCCTGACCTGGTGCCCCTGGTCCTGCAAGGATGCTCGATGCTGCTCCGCTCTCCCTGTTCTCCTCCCCACCTTACACACCCTGGGAGGGAAATGCTGCAGGAGTCAGAATTTCCTTTGGGGTTAAACAGCAGGGACATCTTGCTCAGGCTCGTGTGGAATTTGGATGTCTGGTTTGGATGCTGGTGCTGGAAGCTCCGCCGTGGGGATCTCTGCCCATGGGACAGTCCCACCTCCCACAGGGAAGCACCAAACACCTGCCTTTGTGTCTGATGGCAGAAAAGGCCGATGGTGAAAAATGGAAACGTTTGGGAAACAGGGACTGTATTGACGGAAAATGGACAGGCATGAAAGAAAAAAGAAGGAGTTCTTTGTTTATGAGCATTCCCAGAAGTGCTGGACATTGTTCTGAAGCTGCCTAGACTTCTGTGATCTGGCATTGAAAACTGTTAATGAAAAAGACACTTTGACTTTGTTACTTTCTTGGTCAAAACAAGCCACTGCAGAATGTGCTTAAAATTTTTTTGTGAATTCCCACTAAACCTGTTTCGGTAGTTACAGCATTCAGTGTGCTCGAGAAGGGTAAAACAAAGACAGATCTATAGAGGGCCTCAAAGATGAGGACAAGGTGAAATTTAAGGGACACAGATCAAGTATGCATCCTTAGAGGAGAAAAAGGGATCTAAAAAAATTCATAGTTCCTACTAAGAGTATTATTGTGCCACTTAAAACACTTTGATTCTGTCTTCTTTCTTATCCAGGTCTAAAACTTGGCTTTTCTCTGGAAGGAAAAAAAAAAATAAGTCTTTCAAACTCTGTAACTTCCACATAGTGAAAAAGAGGAGCACATCGTGTGCTGTCACTGCAGAGTTATCCTCTCCAGTACCACCTACAGTGGAAGTCTAGCTGCAGGCTAGAGTTATACAATATCACAGAGAGAGATTAAGCATTACATTTATTGTGGTTGCTGGAAGGGAATATTATTGCTGTTTCAGTGGAGAGATTTATAGCACTACTTAATGAATGCTACTAGTTTTCTTATCAGTTGGTAACCATACACATGTGCGTGTGGAAATATTGCATTAAGTCTTTACAAAAACCTCGGAAAAAGTTGGATATTAGTGTTTGTGGCAGGTTTGGCAGCATAATGGAACTGTGGTAGTATAATGGCATGGTATTGTTGGGTTGGGCATATGATGTTGGATAGAATACAGGCAAAATTAGCCTGATTGGTTTTAGGCGTTTTCCAGATGAAGAAATTCTTTGTCATTTATCCTTGGGAATGTGCAGAGTGTTATAGTTATCAGTCACAATCTATTTTTATGAAAATATCATAGGTCAAAAACAGTTCAGAAACTAAATGCAAATTAAAAAAAATATACAAAGCTTTTAATTATATTTTCCATCTTAGCTCTATTCAAATCAGAGTTATATGTGAGTCATCAGCCAAATAAGAACTATTAAGTTGGATCAGAAAGATGTGAAACTTAGGAGTTCCTGGTAAAAAATTATTCAAATTTTATTGTAATCAAGCCGACCTGCTGGCACCTTTTCCTGGTTTTTATGTTGCAGAGAGAAGCCAAAAGGTAGAAGTCAGTGCAGAGAATTGACTCTTCCCTCTCCAGAATCTTCACATAGAAGCACTAAACACTGAGCATCTCAATAAATCTGTGAGAAAAAAAAAAAAAATCTTATTTAAATTCTTTTAGATATAACATTTATTCTGCCCTCTGACTGGGTGCATTAATATTCTATAATCATGCATAGATAGCTGCATGGTAAATATATATTTGTATATTGAGCTGAAGTGAAGTTTTCATTAAGCTGATCACAGGCAAATTATTAGGCTTAGAAGCAGCTTTTTATGTCTCAGAGCAACATCTCTAAGTTCATGACTGGTATCAAGAGTCATTCACTTGAATGCATGTAGGTGCAGATTTTTTTTTCTTCAGGAAGAGAGATTTATTACAAGATCCTACTATTGAAACCTCAGTCAAGATTAGGTGTAAAGACAACACAGAATAGGTAAATAGCATTTCTGGTACTTGCCATCAAAGGATGTGATAGAGTATTCTCAGATGGAACAGACAGGTCTGATATTGCATATTAGTGGAGTTAAAGATATATTAGGTATTGAAAATATTCATGCCTCTGCAGTGATGGAGAGGAGGCAGAAGCTTTTGGCTTGGATGTTTTAGATAATTAAGAGCAACAAAAGATTATGTCGGAAGCAGATTTGCTGCAGATAGATAGTACATTCTTACTAGGAAAATAGGATATCTCATACAGTGGTCTGATGGCCCTTTTTCTTCTCTCTTTTAAAAGGAAAGAGCACTTCTCTCTTCTAACTGAATTGTAGGATGCATAATCAGACACATGGCAAGTAATGAAATGACTTTTCCTCCTCTAATAATATTCCTTCCAGAATTTATCAGTATTTTGCAACAGTACTTGCAGTCTGAGATAACTATTACATAGATATATTCCAAAATTTGGATAAAAGAAATCTACTGTATCGTGGAATTATTAAAGAGAATGTGAGTGTATAAATTAATTTGACTACTGTTGAATAAAAGTACCTCATTTTATTGAACTTCCATCACCTTTTTCTAAATGGTAGCGAAGTGGTAATTAAGAAAGGCTAATTATATATTATTGTAAAGTGTACGTTTGTTATTAATTTTGTGATGTGCATGCTTTATTTTTTTGTCTGCAGCTTTTTGCATAAATTCTCTGCTCTGACTTACCTTTGGGGATAAAAGGCTGGGGCTTGATGCTGGAGGCATCTGCAAATGGGGATTATAAAAGCTGCTTCCATAAATTGTGGACTGTCCTCTCTCTCTGCATTATATTTCCTTTCCTGGAAAGTGTTCACAGTCATGTCCCAGAGTGGAGCTGCCTGGCCGTGGTTTGTGGTCCTTTATTGGTCTGTGGGGCCACGCTCTGCAGTTGTTGCACCAAGTGTAGAGGTCCCCAGGCACAATGTGATCTTGCTGGGTGACATTAGTGCCTCTCTCTGGGAGGGGGACCCAGAGCACCAAAGACATCCTGTGGAATAGGAAAATAAAATTTAAAAAAAAAAATCAATCAATCAATCCATCTATCTATCTAATTTTTTTTCCAAACCTGTATGGAAAGCTCCAAGAAATGTTGAGGACTGGAAGTTCCCAGCAACCAACACAGTACAGACTCAGAAAGGTGATGAGCTTCTTTTTGCTTTAAAATTACAGAGTGAAAATAAACTAAAATCCCAAACTAACTATTCTGCAGGGTCTCTTGCACCTATAAAGTCTGGAAAGTCTCCTGTGCCATAAAGAGCAAGCTGGAGGAGTAGCTCTGCTCAGCTCTATGCTCAAGGGTAGGCTGAGATGCTTCCCAGAGGTGTGCAGGCAGTCTGAGTGATGAAGCCATGACTTTGTTAACCTGCTGGTGACTGTTGTCACTCACAGCTGCTTCACCTTGGGCTGTGTTACAGACCTGCCCTTGGAGGAGTTCATGTGAGTGCCCATTATTGATCTGTTAATGTAAAAATTAACAATGAAATTTTCACTTCCAGAGAAAATTCTCAGAAAGTGCCATTTCGGACCCAGGATGGGCCAAGTAGACAGGAAGATAAGTTAGACACAATTTTTAAGTTGTAGTTTAGAATGTGTAGCCTAGCTCTTTACATGATTAGTTGTTTAAGCACAGATAGAAAATTTTGATGTAATTTAGAAGGAAATTAGACTTTATAACATTTCACACATAGGAAATGCAGATGTATCTTTTAGTGTTTACTTACTAAAGATGCAAATTGCTTGTCTAAATAATAAAATATTTAAGGTTGGAATTCATCTTTTTAATTAAAATTTTCCCAAGGCAAGTAAGATTACTGCAGCACGGAGAGATTTGCTGATACTTGTGTAATGTGTTTTTTATAATGCTGATGGTGCCAGACAAAGTCAGTTATGTGCCATTCTTGTTGTCTGTTATTAATATTTTTGTATCAATGATGAGAAGAGCAGCAGCAATGATTGCAGTCGATGAGCCACAATAAATAGCAGCAAATACATTCTAACCTCTGACTCTGTGACAAACAGCATGGGTACTATCTGCAGCTCTGGTTTTAATTTCAATGGCATCAAAGGGAAACTCAAGAGCTTCGGAAAATAACTCTGGCACCATGGCTTAGATAAAATAAAATGCTTACCCACAGACATAAATTACTACAGGAATAAAAAGACTACACCGAAATGACATAGTTTCATAATGCTCTTAAATCAAGAAATAGAGGACAGTGAGCACAGCTCCCAAATTACAGCAGTCACACTGCTTGATGAGTGGCTTTTTTTTGGCACTAGCTAACCTAACGGGTTTCTTCAAGAAGTGGTACTTGATGGCATGCACTCAGATTGTGTGGGGAAATTCAGCAGGATGACACTCCCATTTCGTGAGAATTAATTCCCAGCACACATTAAAAAGGTATTTTCACAGTTCCGACTGCAGCGTTTCACTGCAGGAACATGTGTTCTGTGAACAGGATGCTTTGTTGGACTTTCATTGCCACTGAACTCATTGAATTTGAAGCTGCATGTAATTACTTTAAGGCATAGTAAATCCTGCTCACCTTACTAGTGATGGCACTCCAAGAGCTACTGTATTTGCAGTCAAAGCCAAGAAACATTGCAACCAGCTGCAAAGTTCTGGTCAAAGCATTTTGCAGGGGACGCCTACATACATGTCTGTGTATTGTTGTTGCAGCAGCTGCACAGTCTTCTTCACTAGAAACACTAATATTTGTATCGGTAAGTTCCTCACGTCTTATTCCTTATTCTCACCTCACTTTATGGGATTTTTTTTTTGTCTAGTCTGGGGGGCTTGACAAGCTGACCTGGCTGTTCTCAGGTTGACAATATATTGGCATTCAGGCCAAGCTCTGATCACCAAGATGGTCATCACAGTTCAGACCATACTTTCACATGCATTGAAGAAAAGAGGGAGAAACCCCACTTCTAACTGTATTATCCTGTATTAATACATAATGACTGATGTTAATGAGTCATGTTGGCCTCTAATAAAATCACTTCATTACTATGAGAGGAATGGCATTCCACTCTGGCATGGATCCCATTTGTGGCGCCTCTACTGATGGTTCAGTCTGGCTTCCCATGAGAATCTAAAATTTCAGCCCTGTTCTTCATTGTGTGGAAATGCACTGAGACACAAGTGAGCCATTAATGTATTACTGTTGTAATTTGTCTGTTAGTTACCCACTGAAGTTTTCAGTACATCATTTTGTAAACTTCCATGTAAAATTCCTCATGTGAAACAAACTGGAGCTCACTCGTGCTGCAGTCTCAAGTTCATCTACTTGAGGTTCTGAGAATCCAGTGACTCAGAACAGATTTTCATCACTGCAGTGAGAAGCCCCTCTGTATCTCCTATCTCATTTTAGGATGTTTCAGATGTCTGATAGCCATAGCCTACATAGAAACCAGTTTTCTGCCTGAGTAATAGAAATAGTGCTGGTTGCCAGACATGGTTAAAAGGAAGTGACCACTGAACCCGATTTTTCAGTCTTAAGAAGGTTTTGTGGCAGGTTTTCAGTGCAAGCTTCCACAGACTGAGTCTTCACATAGAGGAACAAAAACCTCATCTTTAAGTTCATCTTGTGGACTTCTTTCAAGAAGTAAGGGGTTCTGGTACCATTTTTTTTTAATCTCAAGGAGGGGAAAAGTCTTTTGATATTTTTATTCCTTCAAAAATTATTTCAAAAGAAGAATAAGAAAGGACAAAAGCAGGAGAAAAAAATAAACCTGGTATTCTTTTCTTTAGTGGTAGAAGAGAATCCTGTTTTGACTACTGTACTTGAAAAAAGTTCCTCCTCAAAACACGGGAACAAAGTGGACATTTATTTTGAACTACAGAAAAACTAGTTTTCTCTGGAAAGTTAAAAGCATTTACCTTTGGAAAAATACTTGTCAAAGTCTGTAGGGGAAGAGGAAAAAAAGAAAAAGCCCATATCACTTCAGATTTTTGACTGGATCCTGAGATACAGGTGGTTTTTAGAAAGCACAGGTCAGGTGTGGGAGTATATGAAAGCTCACCTTTGCTCTCTCATTCCAAGCTGGAAGATGGCTCTAACTTCTACCAACATTAAATAGCACCTGGACCATTCTGTCTATGCCTGCTGCTCCCCACAGACCATCTGTGATCTGCATACCACCCTTTGTAATTATTGATACAGTGAGTAATTACTTCTGATGTTAGATATAGCTCCAACTTTCCTTTAAAAAGAAAAGACACAGATGAGGTATCCTCTCTGGAATTCTTGGTGCCAGAAGTAGAAGTAACCTGGCAGGTCAAAAGGTGTCCAGGTTGACACATGCTGCATTCAGTTAAGAGACTTGACTTGTCCTCACTTCAGGCTCAGGACATCTTTTGTGAGAGTGCTTTTGATCTAAAAAGCTGATGAAAAGAGCCTGAGTGATCCGCATCCTCTGGTGCTTGTAACTTTGTGCTGTGCTGGTCAGCAGAATACACCCTTCCAGCAAACAAGGGAAAATCACAGTTTATCTTCTCTAAGTAGGAATTGCTGACTTCTTATTAATTCTTTCATAAACCTGCTGCTTGTGTGGAAATATTTTATGTAAATGTGTTTTATTGTACTCTGTTTTGCCTTGTTTCTGTATACTACTTGCTGTATACTGGAGTAGGTCTTTAAGGCAATCCTGAGCTTTTCCTTCATTGTGTGAGGCAGTTTAGAAAATCCCAGGCAGTATAGCCTCCTAAAATATGCTGTACCCATGCTGTCCAGCGATTTCAACTTCATGAGGAATTTGTTTTAAGAACAAGTGAGTGCCATAGGGGAGAATCCCTACCAAATCACGTTGTGGAAGGTGAAGCCCAGAAACTGGATTTACACTGCTGTGCAGCACCAACCTGTAGATAAGAGGAAGAAAGGCCTGTTTGTGGTAATGCTCAGGTTTTGGAGCTTCTTTAGAGCTGTTCTTTGCACTTCTGGCTCTGTAGGGCTACACCAGCACTTTCCCTCTAATTTGCATGCCCTGCTATGATGTTATGATCAACAGAACCCACAAGGCTGCTGTTGTAAAGTTTCCCAACACAGTTGTCCACAAACATATATGGAATTACAGGCGCTGTGAAATCCAGCTGGCATTCTCAAAAGTGAAAACCTTGCCTGAAAAAGAAACCAAACATGAGGTGGTAGATCATGTCCACCTTCACTTATCAGGTTCACTGGCTCAGGTTGCAGTGTGTTTTGTCAGAAAGACCAGGAAAATTCACAGGACACACAGAGCTGAAGTCTGACAGAAGGAAGTTCCCAAGCTTCAGACCAGCACAATAATATTTATACAGAGAAAAACAAGGTTGAATCCCATGGATTCAGTATGAGCAGCATAGCAAACAAACAGGTAGGGCGTTTCATGAAGTCTTAGTCTAGTCTGGTTTTTAAATGGTTGCAAAGGTTCTAAAGAAAATCTGTAGAGCTCCAAATAGAAAAGGAGGTATTTATCTTTGAGTCAGGATATTTTCTTAGATTTTAGCCCAAAACTAACCTTAAGAAATCACCATATTTATGTCATACTAAATATTTAAGGAAGGAGAGGCTGGAATTGCTGTTGACTATCACTGGGAGAGGATGGTTTGATGTGTTTTGTAAATGACTGGGTAAAACAGGTTCTGCTCCAGCAATCTTGGTTTTTCCAGGACCAAACTGGCCCAGTTCCTTAGCAGCCAGAACTGTGGGGTGGGATGGGGTCATATAAGTGTGATTTTTACTCCTTTCATTAGTGATACAGTTCATACAGCAGACTAACCTGGGGGTATTGCATGTAATAAATGAGCACATACAATGGTGATTTAATTACACGTAGCCCTTTCTACTCAGCTACACACCTCATTCCTTGGTCTTATGCTGACTCCAAAGGCAGAATTCATTATCTAATTGGTCAAAGTGCTGCTCTGGGCCCGTTGCTTACTTAGCAGAATAGATGTGAGTTAAAAGGAGGATGAGGGACTATTTCTATATGGGCTGTTTTTTTATTATTTTAAAATTTAAATAAGAGCCTGAATCACCATAATATAAAGAGACCAAAATCAAACAACCATGGTTCATTCCTGTGCTTTGATTTTTATACCCATGCATGTTTAAAAAAAAGAAAAAAAAGAAAACTAAACATGTGTGCTGCCTTTTAATAAAGATCATATTAAAAATTCAATAAATAGCAATATCTCTGATCTCTTAACAAAAGCGTCTGGTGTACAGGAAATTAAATGAAAAAAAAACTTGTTAATCCTTTTTGATTTCTGTACATGGTAGCTGGAAGCAGAATTCTTTAACTCGCAGGATTCTCTTTTTGTCCTCCCTCTTTTACATTTCTTCTCGTTTTTTTTTTTTTTCCTCTTTTCTTTCCTGTTTTTTTCTTTTTGTTTTGCCTTCCCTTGGAACTGTTANTTTCTTTTTTTTTTTAATCTTCTCCAGCACAAACGTTGTCTGGGTAACCTCAGTGTAAATGCAGTCTGTTTCTCTGATACATTTAAAAAATAAATAATAAAAGAATAAGAATAATAGTTAAAAAAAAAAGGAAAAAAAAGAAAAAAAGCCGTTGTGTCATTGTCTCATCCCTGTGGCCTTGCTGTGAGGGATCTGTCTCGAACCAGGTGATAACCTGATAGACTTTATCTTGTCTTTTCTGGGCCTCCCTGAAGCCTGCCAACACTTCGGCTGGCTGTTAGGCATTTTAAATATCCCCCATGAGCCCTAACCTTACCCCTTTTCTCTTCTTGTCATCTGGAATGTCTCAGAGCTGTCAGAGGCTTGTTGCTTATTGATGTTTCCGTGTGTTTTATGTCTTTTCTGAGATATGACAGCCCCTGACACAGTGCTGATTTCAATCAGCCGGCTTCTGGAGAGGCCTAAGATTTTGTCCTCGCGCGGTCCCAGCCGCCAGCGCACTTCAGAGGCCTCCATCTAATGAAAATGTTTCAGCAGGCGGAATAAAGGCCCGCTGCTCAACAAACAGCAGCTGATGAATTCACAAGACTAAAAAAAAAAAAAGAAAAAANGTCTGGTGTACAGGAAATTAAATGAAAAAAAAACTTGTTAATCCTTTTTGATTTCTGTACATGGTAGCTGGAAGCAGAATTCTTTAACTCGCAGGATTCTCTTTTTGTCCTCCCTCTTTTACATTTCTTCTCGTTTTTTTTTTTTTTCCTCTTTTCTTTTTTTTTTTAATCTTCTCCAGCACAAACGTTGTCTGGGTAACCTCAGTGTAAATGCAGTCTGTTTCTCTGATACATTTAAAAAATAAATAATAAAAGAATAATAATAATAGTAAAAAAAAAAAGGAAAAAAAAGAAAAAAAGCCGTTGTGTCATTGTCTCATCCCTGTGGCCTTGCTGTGAGGGATCTGTCTCGAACCAGGTGATAACCTGATAGACTTTATCTTGTCTTTTCTGGGCCTCCCTGAAGCCTGCCAACACTTCGGCTGGCTGTTAGGCATTTTAAATATCCCCCATGAGCCCTAACCTTACCCCTTTTCTCTTCTTGTCATCTGGAATGTCTCAGAGCTGTCAGAGGCTTGTTGCTTATTGATGTTTCCGTGTGTTTTATGTCTTTTCTGAGATATGACAGCCCCTGACACAGTGCTGATTTCAATCAGCCGGCTTCTGGAGAGGCCTAAGATTTTGTCCTCGCGCGGTCCCAGCCGCCAGCGCACTTCAGAGGCCTCCATCTAATGAAAATGTTTCAGCAGGCGGAATAAAGGCCCGCTGCTCAACAAACAGCAGCTGATGAATTCACAAGACTAAAAAAAAAAAAAGAAAAAAAAAAAAAGGAGGAAACCCTCCCCCCCACCCCAACCCCTCTGCCTTTGTTATAAGAAAAGCAAGAGGAGAGAGTGACCTCCCGAGCCAAAGGTTTTGACACTGAATCAAATCCCTTTAGGCCTGAGCTGGCAGGCTGAGCCCGGCATTGGATTACTTTATCACATCTTAGAGTGACGCTTGTATGTACCTCAGGACACCCTACGTGTAAGGAGTGGATATTTTACCCCCCCTGCTTATTAAGTCAAGTCTCGGTGTCTGGTGGGAAGGGAAGGTCTATCTGACGGAGCACCAGGAGGGGAAGGAAGCGCGTCCTCACTGAAAGCAGGGAGGGAGATGATTTGCATGGAGAAACCTCTTTGAAAGAAAGCAGGTCGTGGGCTTGGCTTGAAGTCGCTGTGGGGGAACAGATATTTTTATTCACGATCAGCTGAAAAAGGAACAAGCTTTGAGGCAACGTAGAGCATTTGCTTTGTGGGTTTTGGTCGAGTCTTTTAGGCAGCATGGAGCCACCTGCCCACCCGGGCTGCTCCCAGCTGCTGTTTGTGCTGCCTCTGTCCCCTGGCCTCGGGTACCAATGCTGCTTCTCATGGCTCCTTTCAGCACCTCTAACAGGGGGAGCAGCCAAGGCAACGCTCATCCTCCACCTCCACCTGCAGAAGCCTTTTGTAGGCTTTCCTTGCCAGGCAGCCCCAGCCCTCTGCAGGCATTATCTGAAGCCACATAGATTCCCTAATCCCCCAATTTCAGCTGAGATGATGCTCCTGTGAGGCATCATTGTTATCCAGGCTCTGGTGCGTGCTCCAGGACTCAGCTCCTGCCGTGCAAGGTGCAGCACAGGCGGGGCAGGAAAGTGCAGCAGCTACAGCAACACCCTGGGTCCCTAATGCTGATGCTGTGATCATTTCCTCCAGTATGTATAGCCCATGTAATGCACTTTATCTATGTGATGAAGCGGGATTTTACCTGTCTGAGCCTGGGCTGTGGGATTAGGTTCATCAGTAGGTGACATGTGTCGAGGTTCATGTTTGCTTCTTTATTTACGTGAGCTTGGTTGGGTTTCTCGCTGTTTGTTTTTGCACGCAGGAAAAACAATCTTTCCCTGTTCATCTAACTAACCAAATAAACATGGCCCACCCCACTTTTGAACAGCATCAGTGAAATTCATATCTGCAGTGACTCAGATATGAGCTCTCAGTGTAGCCTGATTCTGTCCTTCGGATGGGAGGCTTTAATCCCGCGTCTTATTTCTCACAGCATTCAGCTACTGGTTTTTTGAGCAACAAATTACATCCATGCCTCCAAGCCAAACAAGGAGTGAAAATTTCTATTTAAAAAAATGTGGAAATAATACTGTCTCTCTACCTACAGTTCAATTCCATTTTTAAAGTGCTTTGATATTTTTAACAATATTAATATAATGACAGCAGCATGTGCCTATTGGATTAGTCTGTATTTTATAACTTGGTATCCAATTTCTCCCTTGTTTCCTGCAGGACTGTCACTATTAATTTCTACTCCCATTTTTTCCGTCAGTGTGAACATTGTCATTGGACTATTGTTTGTAAGTGATAAGGAGCCCCTAGTATTATTATTATTATTTCACTCCTGCTTGTTGAGCATCAACAAATCTACCAAAAATATTAAAAATTTGGTGGAAGTTTAACCCTCTCTTTGCCAGATGTTCCCCTTTTCTTCAGCTCAAAGGAGCATACTTGCTACTGTATTATCCAAGAATGAAAAAAAAATAGGAAACTAGTAGAAAGGCAATCTGTCACAGGGAAAAAAAATACCTCAGGGAGTAAAGAATGCCTTCACAGTATGGCTTTAAGGTTTTAATTTATATTGGTCCTGACTCATGACACAGCCAGAGCAAGCCCAGGCCTGGGAGTCAGGTCTCCCACTGACCCTTGCATAGACTGGTGGGGAGAGAGATGTCAGCTGAAAACTCCCAGGGATCACGGGGCTGCCAAGCGCTTTGGAAATGACTGCCAATTTGGCCTAGCCTCAGCTGAACACATGCCCAAGAGAGAGGGAATGCCAGTAATAAAGCAGTTTAGAGGGGAAAGATATTTCTTTTGAGCTCCCAAACCTTTCCAGCCTTTTTCTGTGACAATATGGTTTGCATCCATGCGTGCTCTGTTAGACATACCTGCATGCACATGTGTGCACTCACTTTCAAAGTGAGACACAGTCTCCAAAGTAATCCATGAGGTTGATGCCCTTTCTGTGTTCACTATGCAGCCAACAACTCCTCTTTAATTTCAGGAGATAGCAACAATAAAAGTGAGTGAATTCCAAAGCACGTTAAAAACCCAAACTCAAATCCCTGCAGGCATTTATGGTGCAGAACAGGTGAATACCAAAGACACCAGCAAGCCCCATCCTATTAAATTTACGTAAAAAGTGTTCTGATTTTTCAATGTTGGAAGACAGTGTAAAACTGTAAAAAGATATAACTTTGTTAATAGGTTGTAAAAGATGCAATTTTGTTAATGAGTTGTATCTTTGTGGACAATTTTTTTCCAAATAAAGGTAATAAGAGTAAGAAAAGATTTCCAGCTTTGTTTTTTTTCCCCCCCACTCTTGCCTATAACATCTAAAATTATAGAGCAGGTGGGATGCTCCTGTTCATGTGAGCTCTTGTAAGAGAAACACAATTTTAAACTTGGTTGTCCTAAAATCAAATTCTCTTCTGTTTTATTGTATTTCATTATGATGTTTCAAGATTAAGAAAGGAGGAAGAAAAAAAGCTTTATTGGATTGACTGAAATATGAATTACTGTGCAGTTCATTCAAGCTTTTTGCTGTTTGTTTTACTCAGGTTGGTGCCACTGGAGCAAATGGTTTTGCTCATTTAAGTAAAGGCTGCAAGATGAGGCCTAATATGAGGATGTGGAAGAGAGAATAGGGAGAAGAGTGAGGGGGAAAAAACACCAGCTGTATTATTCATGTCCCAGAACAGTGCATGAAGTGTGGCAGAAGTAAGAACTATTTGGTGCATGTAACATGACAGTTAAGAATACCTAGATGAAAAAAACACAAAACAACCCAACAAACAAAACATTGCTTGGCAAGCACATTCATCTGCTGCAGCATCTGCCTCCAATATGCTTTATACTTGCATAGATGCATTTGGGAACTGAAAGGTAACAAGAATTTATCAAAGGATTAGCGAGCACTGATGCTGCCATTCACAACTGTTACAAATATAAATTGTCATAATCATATTACCCATTCCTCAGTTTAATTTATTTTGCCAGGATGTCTTTTGTTTGAAATGCCAAAATGTAATCTGGAACTGGATAGATGCTGACACAGCTGAAATATTTTGCATTAGTCACTATGTAAAATGCTTCCAGAAGTATGGGTGTTTTTTGTATATGTGACTGTACTGGAATAGAAACTTAACAAAGATGATAATATCTCCCTCACTTCTTTCATTCCATTAAAGAGTTAGAGTTTCTCTTTGAAGGTTTTTTGAAAGACGCTGGTAAGGACGAGGGTGTGGATGGTGTCAGTTTAAGGGACTCATGACCTACACAGCAGTCCCACAGGTACAGTCTGTATGTGCAATTAGAACACAGGTTATTTCAAAGATTTATTTATTCAGGCCAGCACAGAGCAGAGTGGTGTCCAGTGAGAAACAAATCCATGGTTGTTTCAGTGACACATGAGAGAAAAAATGCAGTTCTGAGAAGACATGGAGGTTTGAGGAATGGTATTTAAGACAATGCTTAGGTTTTGCAGATTTCTGGTTTACTTTGTGAGTTTAGCACAACCCAAACCAAATTCTACAAAAAACCCACAAAGGACAAAAGTGGTTGATATCTTGCTTCCATTAAAGTGAAATACTGTATTTGAAATCCACACAGCTCTGGATGTGGCACTAGTTTTTCCTGTTTAGCACAGATCAGGACAACAGAAATATTACACAATTGTGGGTTTTCCATGTCAGGAACACACATAAATTCCTTTATATTCCTTTATTTTGAATGCGAAGTATTCTGAATTATTTAATCTCTTAGGTTTGGGCCTTCATCCAGGAGACTTTGGGGTCAGATCTTTGCTATGACTTGGTTTACTTCATTTTGCATGTACTAGAGAAAGTTTAAGCCTCAGGTGGCAAAGTACTGAAGTATGAAACTCTGAAACAGAATCTGGTATGAGGAAAATGAATGGATGTTCTGCTGCCCTTTGCTCACTGGGACTTTCTAGTGGAGGTAAGGAGCCGTAGTTTAGCTCAGTCTGTATGATGAATTAGGTGTGTTTGATGAACATGCTAGTTTTAATTGTATGTCTTACACTGTTAGTAACTTATCTTACATAGGTAATGCCTGCCAAGTGGAGTTGGTTTCTTGGAAGAAGAACAAAAGACGAGTAAAGAGAAATGAAAACAAAGTTTACCTACTTTTCATTTTTCCAGTAACACTAATGTGTTGGATATTTTCCAAACATGAAGAAAGCACAGTTGTGTCCACATGAGTTCACAACACCCAGACAGTGAGCTGGGGAGAGCAGTACAATAACATTAAAGGAACAGTGAGACAGCTAGAAGACAGAGATGGGGAATTTTAGACATGTTAGTGAGCAGGGAAAAGGAATCCAGTGAGTGAGCAGTAGTGGTTCATTGTTGTCCTAAATGGAAGGAAATAGAAAGAAAGGGAAAAGAAAAAAAGGGGAGAAAAGGGAAGGGGAGGTGAGAAGAGAGGAGAGATGAACTCCAGGGATGTTAGATAGATAGATATGCTTATTCTTGCCTTTACACATTACTTACATAGTCTGTGTTCAGATGATACAACAGATTCGGTTCTGAAGTAATGCACACTTGGACAAAGACTCTGATAGAGGTAAATAGGAAAAGATGGGAGCCATAAAGCAGGACCTTATTCTCCAGGCCTCCTCTGATGTCTCATTTGCTGCTTCTAACACCATTGAAAGACCTCTGAGCTCTATGATACTGTTATTAATAATAGCTGTATCATGATTTCTGCTCAGCAGTAACAGCCTTAGGCAGTGCCTGCTCAGTGATCTGTGAGCAGTCACTCTCCACCTCCCTGGATGCCAACAACAGGACGTTCTCAGCTCCTCTCTTGTTTCATTTGTTCTCTTGTCCACACCTCTGATCACTCACAGCAAGGTCTTCTCTTATCCTGATACTGAAGTTCTTGAATTTATTTCTGTGCTGTTGCTTTTCTCCCCAGGCTGTTTTTCAGTACGACCAGTGAATGTTGTGGGCAGACAGAAAACTTCATAAAGAGAGATCAAAACTGCTCCACAATCCAGTGTCTGCAGCAGGAAAGACGTGGTTGTGGTTAGATAAAAATGTGCCGTGGCAGGTGTTGGACAGGGATGAGATAAATGAACCCCCTGTGTTGTGCCCAGCAAAACCTGTGGCTTGTCTGGTGACCCAGAGGACTCATTTCTAGTGAAAAATTAATAGTTTTCTGAAACAAAATTTCCTTGTGTAGTTTAATATGTGATGTTATGAATAAAACAAGAAAGACAAAGACTTTGACAAAATAATCTGTAGGAATTTACAGAAACTTCTCCTAACTGCTGAAGTGATTTATTTTAGTGAAGAGGAATGTGGATTTTTGCATGATCAAAGCTAAGTTTCGACTATACCGTAGGAGGATGGAAAGGTGGATATCAGTCAGTAATTAGGAGCAACATTTGCTGTGTTCTGGTTTCCTGAGGAAAAACCAGAGTGTTTTTGTTCAGTGTTTCATTGTTAGGTAGTGCATTGATAAGCAAAGGAATGAAGCACTTCTCATTGCTTTTTTGTCAGTTAGGAACAGCAGCTGCAGAAGAGAATACTCATTTCTTTTACCATATTCATCACCTTACTATCCAAGTACCCTCCAGTAGTACATTAAGCATGACTAACATCTGTTCTGTGTTTGTTTTCTCACCTCCTCTCCAAAGGGAGTGTACATAAAGTGAACTGTTCTGGTTTGTTTTGATATATATGTTACTCTGCTAAATGTTTATGTCAGAAAAGTAAGTCAAAGAAATCCTTTCTGAACTTAGAGCACTGGCTCTCTATAAAGCTACCTCTAAGTCATGGAAACCTGGTGGTTTTTTTTCTCTTCTCCATGAACACAGAATGGCCAGAGGAACGTATACTGCCTATTCAGTTGGATTTTTTTAACAGGGGAAAGAGTGGTAAAGAGAAAACATTTTTCTTACTTCAAAAATACAGTATGACAATTTGACCAAAACCACATTTTGCACCACTGACATCATGTCTTTGCATCTTAAATGATATGGGTCACCGGTGACCCCAGTGATCTATTAAAATGATGTACCTCAGAAAGATATTTGAAAGCCAAATGTGGCAATGTGCAACCAATCTGTCAGTGCAGTGGTGATGTAACTTGGCATTATCTCCTATCAATGAGCTGCAGAAACATATCTGGTACTTGAGTCTTTGGGGAAAGATCAATATGGTCAGCCCACATATCAGCAGGAACATTTAGAAGAAGCAATAAAGAGAGTAATATAAAGATACTTTGTGCATATGATGAAAAAGGTGGTGCCATTTATCCCTTGGAGAGTATAAAAATGGTCATTGTAGAAATGAGATGCTGAATCAGCCCAAATGAGCTATCACTTACATTAATATTGAATTGGTTTAGGTTGGGAGTTTTGAATAGTAGTAAAAGGACAGGACAGTTGCATGTTTGTTTTTAAGTAGAAGACTTCGATCAGTTAATGAGTAGGGCTGTTAGACTTGTCTGACCATTGTATTTATTTGTTCAAGATTTGTGGCCGTTTTTCATTAGAGACTGGGTTCAGACAGTGTGAGCATGGCTGCATTTCTGCAGTTATCCTCCTTGAATTTATCCAGCAATAAGCAGCTCCCAAAGCAGCCCCTGCATTGCCTATGGTCCCTCACTGTCCTGCTTCCACAGTTAACAATTTCTAGAAAGCTTTTCAATGTTGCTTGTTCTCAGCATGTGTCTTTGCCTAGGTTGTACAGCAGTTTTGTTGTGTCAGATTTTAGCTGACTACCCACCCTAAATCATACAATTAGTAAGTTTTTGTACCACTGGTAGTCCTGTGTCTCTGTAGTTCTAAAGAACAGCCTTTTCAGAGTGATGAATGTAAACTTACTGAGCAGAAACACCTCTGTATCCACTCTTCAGGCTGGCAGGGCAATAAATACTGACCAGCACAACCGCATGTCAGCCAGTGCAGAAATGTCCCTCCAGCCTCTACAGATTAGGACAGACCTGTCAGTTCTTACCTGTGGACTATGGATTGGCAGCACCTCAGCTGTAAAGCTCACTTTGGGAATCACCATGTGGAAAAGTGCTTGCCTTCCTTGCGTAATGGTAAAAATTTTGCACATACGCTTAATAAAAGAGAATTTCTTCCAACATGACATAGTAAGAGAAATGCAAATCCTCTCTGGTGTCACATAGCTGCAAGGAGCAGCGTTTCCCCGGGACTCAGAGAGAAGCCTGCCATATCAATGTCTGCCTAGCAACTGAAAGGTGACACGTGGAGCCTCCTTTTCAACTCATTTCCTCTTGATGAGAGGAAGGGATCCTCCTGCGAGTTATTACCTGAAATAATACCATATGGTAAAATGTAAACAACATCTGCATATTCATGTAATAATTTCATCTGTTTAATTAGTTCCAGCAAAGCAGTTTACCCTCTGAGGCCCTTGCTGTCAGCTCCACGCTCATACATCCATGCCCTGCTGTCGAGCCTGACAGCCATCTATTGTTCATTCACTGCTTCCACCTCGCCACTTAATGTAAGTGAATCTTCTGAGGGGTGGAAAGCCTGTCCCCATTGATCCAGATGTACGGGCTGGGGGGAGGAGAGTAAATATCTGTCAGCCTGGGATACGGATACTAAGAGCAAACTTGACAGATCAGGTGGCTTTGTGGGTTTTTTGGGGGAGAGGGAGGGTGGGTTGACTCTTAAGGTTTAAGTGTTGATCTGAACTGTGGACTTTGTACAGTTGTCCAGCCTTTGCTCTCAGGGCAAGGCACTTCCAAATGTGGTGAATTCAGGGGTGGAATTGCAGCTTTTCCAGTCAGCTGTGTTTCAGTGCCAGAGTAATGACAGCATGCCTACTGGTGCAGCAAAACACAAGGCCCTAGAGGGCTGTAAGGGTTGGCCAAACAGGTTTTCGGAAATGCACGTCAACAAACACTGCTCAAGACAATCTGAGAATGTAAAAGCATTAAGTCTAACTGGAAAGGTCCCTGGAATGTATTTCTAGAGTCTCCTGGCTCATGTAAATAAATTATATTGTGGGTCATATGTAACAGTAAGCTGTTTGACTCACCTTCAATAGGAAACATTTATATTATGGGAATATAAACACTTTGTGGTAATCTTACACCTAGGTAGAGAAAAGTACTGCAGTTTGATGTGGTAAAGTCAATATCATAATAAGATACTAATAATCATGCTTGCTACTTATATGGCCTTTCACAGATTTCTGCAAACATTAACTGATTAGTCCTCCAAACACCCTGATAAAAATAGGTAAGAATTATTGCCTTGTTGTAAAAATAATCCATATCTTATCACACACCCATCACCATGGTAGCTACACAAACAAGTGTCTAGCAGACAGTATTCTTTCCATTGCCTTATGATGCACAGAGGTGAGATTGCAAGGTGTAAACTCAGCTAGAGAGATTTATCTTTTGCTTTACTGAATGATCATCATATCTATATTAATGACATTATCCTTTTCAGAAGATTTTCAGACCTTGTTGCTGGTGGTCAGGAAGATGTCCCATATGTTTGTGATCTTTCCTCGTAGAAATGGCCCTGTCTGCATATCAGGGAAGGAAATGTTTCTGAAATATCCAGGGTCCAGATAATAAAAAGCAGAGAAAGATTAGTGTACCTAGCTAGGTACTCTGTACTGGAATAGTTTATCCTTCTTGTTCTGTGCTCACAAGAGATCCTGCATGTGCATCTTGGATCTTTGGGTCTTTTTTATAGTATGCAGTGAACACATTTAGGGATAATCTGTAGTGGTTAAGTAAGAGGTATTAATGTGTTCATCTGTATCATACTGTTACTGAGGGAGGTAAAGAGATCTTTCCTGCTTACAAAAAGAAGACTGGGAGCACCAGAAACCATCTGCGTGCTACCAGTTGGAGTGCTTCAGGTTTCCCTCTTAGCAGCTTGGAACAGTGTGAGAATTATTCTTTTAATGCTCTTAATCTGACCCATAAAATAACAGTTCACAACAGGCAGAAACCCAAGCCTTTTTAAGGTGAGTTATGATGCCAAAGTCTCCAGGACCAGATAACATCAAAAAAGGGTCACAAACATCCCATGGCAGATTTATCCATAAGATAATTCTAACTTCTGTATCATGTTACCTTCGTTGTGGGCACACAGTACAGAAATTGTAGTTTCCTCCTTATGACTATTTCATGCAGTCACAGCAGTAAACTGAAATAACCTTCAGATCATGGAAGTTAGAACAGATTACCTTTATGAAGCTAATGAGTAACTGTTATAATTGTTACCTTGCACACAGTTTTAGAATGTTTTCATACACACTGCGGTATAAAAATTAATCTCTGGAAGCTCTTTGAAAAGCTAATTTTTCATAAATTAAAATAATGGTAATTTAACAACAACAGTAAAATGACATTGAATTAATAATGAACTTTACAAAATAATATTGGATACAAGAAGAAATTAATAATGTGTTCATGATAGGTTCATGAGTCTAAAAAAACCTCTAAATTAGGTTCTTTTTCCCTGGAAAGGAGGCATGCCTTTTACCCAGGAAATGGGTATGTTGTGCTTCCCCATCAATATGAATCCAAATCTCTATGAAAAAACTTTCAAATTGGAGAGGTTCTTCTTGTCTTAATGTCCATTTTATAGTGCTGTGTGCTGAAACAGGAATTATTCAATGGTAAGCGGATATAGTATCACTTCAATTTGGGCAATGTTGACTAACATTAGATTATTCACACTGTTTAAAATGCCATTAATTATCAGTTTATAAGAAAATAATTTTATATGATGGGAAACAAAGTAATCTGAGTTTGACATTCAGACTTGCAGATTTCTGATATCCTATGTGACATTATTTAAGTCACTCCTTCTGGACTTTTTTTTTTTTTGTTCTCCGAGCATAATGTTTTTTCTTTATCTCATTGTCACACTGAAATGATATCTATTCTAGACAAGTCCATAAAGGAGTAAAGACCTGTATTGAATTTGAAATTATCTATAATTCATATATTTACTAATGTGAAGTACTAGATAGTCCAGTCATGTATGGGTATTACCTATAGTATTATAAGGGTTCAATTACAACGAGACTCTAACATTATCCTACATACCTCAAAAATAGTTGTATTACTTCAGTACTAATCTAATGGTCTCTCAAGTCAGCCAAAATTATGGCACAGGTAGCTGTATATTCTTGCACATTTTAGCAAAGCTATGTTTCATTAATATTCTGGAAAGAAACCCTAAAACTAATGGATTCCTTCCTCCTTTCTGCTCTTTTAAGTGCAATAAAATTGTTCTTTGCCATTTTTTCTCCATTAAATAACTTACATGAAGCACTTTCAGGCAGGCCTTGAAATGGTTTCTAAATTAGATGAAAGAAAAGTCCATTATATTTTAAGTCTATAATTGTTATGGTGTTTTTATGCACAGATCCAAAATAGTTTCTAATGGACATTTTAAGGTAGGAAAGATAGTGGTGTTTTAGTGAGGTAACACTGCTGGCCACAGCAGGGTTAATTCATCAAAATAATTTTAAATGTAATTGCTTAAAGAGTGTAACTTCACAAATTTTGCCTAGCCAGAAGCTTCTTTAACATGTTCATGACAAAACTGAGTGTATCCAGAATGCTTTGGTGTTTTTATTTTTGATACGGAATTTCAGATATCTGGGTTATGTTCCCAAAACAGAAGCCTTAATGACCTTTATTCTATATTTCTTTCCGTAGATTATTGCGATAAGGAAACCCGCATGTCGCGACCCGCTGGCGTCTGGCTAATCCGATGGTATTCGTCACCACATTGTCCGTGATCAATAACTAATTATCAAAGTGGCATTTCTTTTCAAGAGCTCCTTGTTAAAAAATGGCTTTTGGCTGAGAGTGGAGGAAAAAGGTCGCCACTTTGACATGGTTGCAAGTCTTTCAAAATCCAGTGGGCCGTCCGATTGAATTACTGTCCCAAACTAATTGATATAAATTTGAACAGAAGAATGCTTGTTACTACAGAATGTCATAATGATATCCTTGGCAAGAGCATGTCAGTGGGAAAAAAGGAGAAAAGACCAGCACTAGTCACACAGCATCTAGACAAGTTGCAGCACAAGATTATTAACAAAATTAACAGGAACAAAATTGTACACCAGTTCCTTCTTCCCAGCCAGTCTGATCAGACAGTCAAGAAAGAAAAGCATTAACATTTCCTTTTGAACCTCATCCTTTATTTGAAAGTGGTCTTTAAAAAAACCTACCGGAAAAAATACTTGCAGTGTACAAAGGGCTGGAACTTGATGATCAGTTGCCAGAAGTGTCATTGGCTCTACGGGGATCATGAGTGAGTATACGCTGAAATTCAGCTTTTGTCATAAGGCAGAATTTGACAGGTAGTTTCCTTAACAGGCTTTTAAGCAGCCTTAAAAACTGTGCCTTTGAAATATGGTAGGCTTCTCTAGAGAAAGTTGGGCTGTATAAGCCATGTACCTTTGAACTGGGAGAAAACCTCCTAACACTTAGCATACAGTAAGAGAAATCATGAAAAATGCGGCGAGAATGGGAAAATGTTTTTGTGCTATTAATGCCTGAAATCTAATGCATTTTCTTGAATGCCATTTAGAGATCGTCTGCTGTGGAAAGCTTGGAAACCTTAATTTTCATTACAAGGCAACTGGGCTTGTGGAAATTCTAGCTTTTGGGATTTTTTCAGATCAGACTGACTTCTGCTTCATGTCCTACATTCTTCCCTGAGCTGGGAATTTTAAGGGAGTTCAGGAAAAAGTTATCCTGTAAAGGGTATGACATGTTCTGGAAAAGGGATGTTGTAGAAGCCTTTTGGGGGGGCATAATTGGGCTTAACTCATGACAGAAATTGAGAAATTGAATCTGTTAACTCTGTAATCAGAAACGTTGTCAGTTGGTTGGCTAAAATATGCCATTTTAGCCACATCCAGTGCAAGTAGTGTGGTTGCTGAGGAAGAGAGGAGAAAGAGACATTTGTACCTAATTGGAAGGAGTGAGTTTATGTGCTTTTTAATCTTCAATTTTGAAAGGCTCCAGCTGGATCTAGTAAGGAATATCTTTCCTGCAAACTTACTGTTTTACATTTCCTAATGATAAACCCAAGTTGATTAATGAATTGAAACAAGGACTTTCACCTCTGAGTAGATTTGGGGATTCCCTTTAGACTGTTTCAATCAGTAAATTGAAGTTTGTGATATCCGATGACTTGTCTGTAGTAGTGGTAGTGTGAAATAATGAGTCTCCTTCTGGTCAAACCCCAGTTCCACCCCTCTGCAGCATTTTTGGCACAGCTTCAGCATAGGGACTCAGGAGCAGATGATTTGGAGGCACCAAGATTTTGCTGGTGGAAGTCCTCTCATTTGGAGTGGGTGGTGGCAGGTAACCATTTTGAAAACAGGTTGGTAATGCCTAACTCAGATTTCATAGAAGTCTGACAGGCTGTTGCTTGAGATGGATATATTGTTTGGATAAGACAACCATCAAGCCACACTTTCCTGGTATGTCAAAGCCACAGAACAAAGTGGGAAACCGCAGGGGTCTGGAGATTCAGATTCAGATGGTTCTGGTTACAAAGGGGGAAGTCTACTTTTGCTGACAAAGGATCTAAGGTAGCGAAGTTCGCCACATTCAGTTCCCACTCTGCCTTCCATATATGACTTTATGACTGTCCTCTTATGCTGGGGGCAGGAAGTGCCTTGTGATGGCAAATAGCTGAGCCGTCTCTGACAGACTTACATCATCACAGAGTCACTAGGGAACCGTCTTCTTGTCTTCCATGGCTGCTTTAAAGACACTTTGTGAGGCTTTCTTCTTTAGCAGACCAGAGAATTCAGTCTGAAAGCCTGTCGGGCGGGTCAACCACTGTCTAGGTCAACCAGTCTTGCCCCTTAATTATTCCCTCTGGCACTACATTCACAGGGTGATGGAAGTAGAGGCTAAATATAGGCCCTCTATATATAGGATCTCTGTATTCTTGGCATATATGAAACCACATCTATACTGTTATTATTGGAATGTACGTTTGCATCGTTCTGTAATCTAGAGGAGGGGTTGTAATGTGTGTTATAGAACTGAAAAAAGACTGTAATTTGTGAACTAGTTTGTGATTCAACCAAAAACATAACACTACCAGAACTCACTTATTATGTTATTAAAGATTTTAGAATTTATATAAACTCTTAACAGGTAAAAGCAATTGCTTTGAAAGAATTAAAATTCTGTGAGTGATTGGATTAAGCTGAATTGCTTTTTTACACAACTTAATGTAGTCCAAAAATCAGTGTAGTCCAAAAATCAGTGTAGTCCCTCCAAATCAGATTTGGACTGGTCAAATTGGTTAAAAAAAATAAATCTATGTCTAAATGAGATTCTTGGATGTACAATAAGCAAAACACTGAAAAAGAGTAAGGTCACTTAAATACACAACAAAAACATTTAAGAGGATTCTGAGAAGAGAGACATAAATTATTTGAGATCTTCAAAATATTTTCCCTGTTGAGAAGCTTCAAGAGTTAACTTTTCTGACAGAGGCCTAGAAGCTTGTTCACTCCTGCTCTGCAAGACATTTCTACCTGCTGACAGAAATATTTTCCTGTAGCTTAAAACCCAAGATGATTAGAGCTAATAGAAGTTAACACAGGAAAAATCAAATTTGAAATAAGGTGATACTTTCAATATTTTCTTACTTTCTGCAATGTTATTAAGAGAAATGTGACAAAATATTCGTAGAACATTTGAAATTTCCTTCATCCCCAGATGGGAATCAGGGATCTGATCTTCACACTTCCTAACATCATTGGTAATGTCCTCAGTAGATGACTGATGTTCTTTATTAATATCATAATTTCTTCTACAGAAGTAAAAACTTACCTGAATTTTAATTGTGTAGTAAACGACATAATTTTGAATCCAACTAATTGCCCCAAAGTAGTGAATATATAAATAGCTCTGAATATCTCACACTTACTGCTTCCATTTAACACTTCCTGTGTTTCTCCTTTTGCTGTTTCGACACAGAGCCAGAGCAAAGGGCCATATGTAGCTAGATCAAAGCAGGAGTCTGTCCAGAAAGGAGTTGTGACTCATGAATCATAACTAATCCCTTGATTACCCTCAGATGGTACATTTTATTTCCTTCCTTGTATCTGGCCAGCTGTTGCTCCTACTGCTGATCCTGCTGGTGTTTTACTGCTTTTATTGGCGCTGCTGATGTCTTTCGGTAGTCGTATAAGAACTGAAATAGGGATCCAGGAGAGCAGTTGTGCTCCACCCAGAGCATTGACGGCTGAGAAGCTGCAGTGGAATTGGCAGGAGGGTCTCCTTTCTTCCTCTAACAACTCTTAAAAAGGCCTTGAAGTTTTATTGTGGCAGTTATCACTTTAATACTTGAATGGCTCCCAGGTTAGCTGAGTGATGAGCAGGAATCTTATGGTTGCTGCATGTTGGCTCCTCTGTTAGGAATCTCTGCTGGTAAATGTAGAGGGGGAAAAGCTCAGAAGTCCCTGTCTCCATCAGCATTATGATGGGAAAGAATTCTCAGTACTTCCAAATTCATGTTAACATTTTTTTAAAATTATTTATAAACTAATTATTTATCTGTGTATACACCTTATTTAAGGCTGTAGTTTTCATTTTGTTTCCAATCCATTGCTGTAGTATCAGGAGTAGTAAGCCTGGCTTAAATTTTTTATTTGAAATTTTAATGGAGCATTTGAAGGAAAAAATTGACAGGAAAACAGGCCCAGCAAAATAGTTTAAAATAGTTATAGGTGCAAACAGACACCCAGCTATAGCTGTCTGAATTTAAAAATCTGTGAGAAAAGCAACTATAAAAGTTGCTAATATTATGCACTCAAAAAAAAAGAATAGATCTAGAACTAAGCAACTCTGTAAAACATGGAACAGTAATCTTGCAGCTATTTCACAGGCACAAGCGCCCAGGTAGATTTTCAGTTTTTTTTTTTTTTTGAGCAAGCAGCAAATCAGCTAAGAAAACCCAGCACTTCATTTATGGACATTATCGATCTAAAACTTGCTTTTCCACCTAAGCCAAAGTGACAAAAACTTCTCTAAAGTGAAACAAGTTCAAGCACTCTCAGCCTGGTTCCCATTAAACATCACAAGAACACTGTGGTTTGACATTTATCTGGCAGCCTGAAATGTGAAAGACCAGTGTAGCTGGTACATGGAGAATGGAACGGCCTCTTTGGCATCACTAGGGATGCTTTTACCAGGTTAGGGTCAGGTGGGATGACAGCAGAGTGGAAGGAGATAGTCTCACTTCACTGCAGACTTGAACTGTATTTCACCTCCACGGTACCAGTGACTTACTTGGAAATTGCAAGAACACAGAGCTGCCCTTTAGAGAATTATAATTCCTTGCCTTTCAAAAAAAAAAAAAAAAAAANCCTTCCCTTTCAAAAAAAAAAAAAAAAAAAAAGCAAGCTAATTAAGTATCCCTTATCTGATGTAACCCTCATCCAAACAGAACCAGGGATCATCCTGTTGCCATTCTTGGAAAATGTAACTGTCGGAAACAATGGTGTTGGTGGCTGCGATTTGAATGTAGACCTTAAAGAATCATGGTTCCAAACTTCTTGGTGCCCTTTCCCTATCAATCAAAAAGAATCGTATGAAATAATTATTAGGCTACATAATTATTTGACAAAATAGAAGGTGTTTTTACTGCACATTTCCATTTTAGTACCAATCATTACTTCCCTGAATACTAATAACAGCGTTAAGCATTAATAGCATGTTTTAAGGTAAAGGGTCAATAGTCTAAGACCTATGAAGGAACTCTGAGCATTTGCAATGTAAAAGAAACCTTTCACAGAAAAGTGTTAAATAATAAATGTATTTCTAGGGGAAATATTATATTGTGATCCATTTGGAGAGAAATGACAATTTATAGGACGTCACTCAGCTGCCCCTGGATAAAATATCTTTAATAATGCTGTGGCTTCACACTTGATACAGAGGTTCACAGAAAGCTTACAGCTCTCTGCAGAGGTCAGTAGTATTATACTGATTGAGAGGAAACTGAGGCACATAATCACTCAGTGCACCAGTGAAAGGAAAGGGGTCTGAAATGGTGACTCAGTCCTCTGAGTGCAAGACAATGGTGCCTTTTCTTTATTTCCAACTAGTAAGCCATCTTCTAATAGTTCTTTCAAAAGTATAATATGCACACAGGGGATAGTGAACTTATTCAGAAAAGGTAAAGGTGCTTGAAACGTCTTAGTTCAAGCTGGATTAAGCTGCACAATTTGAGGAATGGAGGGGGTAAGAGGAAGAAAGACTGCATATCAGTTTGAATTTCCTTTTTATGCCTTCATATATGTATTGACAGAGGACCAGAGGAACTGAAGCCTCAAGAAAGGCAACTCAAGTTTGAAATATTCTTTGCCCATTGAAGTCAATGAATTGACTCTTCATCAAGAAATCATCTCCTCTCTGTGGCATTGTAAGTCCCCCAGTTTATTTTTCATGTCAGGTTTACTCTAGTTATTTTTAAGGACTAACTGTGGTATGAATATATTTGGTCCCAGTAAGCTACCATTTTTCCTCATTAAATTTTTCTCTCTTTATCCTGTAGGTATTTTCATCTTCTCAGACCTGTGGCCACTTTGGATTCATAATCTCAAATGATTTTTTAAACCTAAATGCCTCTATCTTACAAACACTAGTAAGGATTCATTCATAGGCACAGGCTGAAAGAAGAACCACAGCTTCTTATTTATTATTATTAATAATAATTATCACTAATATTATTCTTATTTACTGTTCTATGAATAGTTGATCTATGAATAGTATTAGGAAAAAGGCATCACATGTTCAGTTGTAGTGGATCCAGGTGAGTCAGAGAGGTAATAACAGAGGTGGTTGTCATTTGCATACCCAATACTTAAAACGTTCCCTCAGAAAGGGAAAAATACCTTGATCTTAGATTACCAGTTAAAAAATGATTGTTTCTTTAATGAAGCTTTATGTAAAATGTACCCTATCTAAATCTCCTTTAATCTGTGCCCAAATCTGAGCTTCCCAAGTTTTTATTTTTTTTAATACCTAAGCAATCAAAACATATGTTTGCAGAACACATGAAACCAATGAATACTCTTCCAGCAGAGCAGATTCTTTTCCCAGAACCCACAATGAATCAACAAGTTTCAAGTGAGATGGAGACTACTTGGGATTCTTTCAGGTTAAGGTTAGTCCTACAGGTCTGCTCATGTTTCCTTGAGCACCACAACTCCCACATGAGTCAAATATTCCCCTTAACCAGCTGTCAGCAGATTGCTGGAAGTTACTCTCTCTCACTGTGGGAGGGAGCAGAGTTTCTTTCTGGGAGGCAGCTCCAACAGCAAATGCAACACAGAGTTTGAGTGGAAGGTTGTCTCCATCAAATTGTCCTATGTTCCACTGCCATGGAGTTTTTCCATGCATCCTTAACAAGAACTTAAGAAACAGTTTTAGTAAGACAATAAAGCTTGTGCCTGTTCTTCCAGTCATTAACAACAATTATTTTATAATGTTATAGAATACATATCTGACTGTTAAAGAGTTAAAAATGAATCCTGTAAAAAAATCAGGCCATCGTATAATGCCTCCTCATTGCTATAATGATATCAGTTGCAACAAGTCCAATGGCTGACCTCATTACAAGGGTTTAATTGCATTGTTACACAGTTTCACTTCTTCTCTCTGGCCTCTTTCTCTTTATGACAGCTTTAGAAAGGAATTTCAGCTTGAGGTCAAAGGAAATTAATTACTGCTTTCTTAATCTGTGCTCATCTACATTTAGAAAACTTGGGGCTTTTCACTAACATATTTGTGTCTCATTTCTGTGTAGACCCAAAGTTGTAAGACTTTTGTCCTTTGTGAAAGTGCATAAATAGCCTTTTTCATATCAGAGGCCAGATTTTTTTTTCATGTCATTTACAGTTGTGCACATATGGACGTATGCCAATGGAACCAATGGAATGTCTCTGCATATACATTCAGTGTGGCTGAGGTAAGGCACTTTCAGTGTATCCTTGGTTCAGACTAAAGATTCATGGCAGATGCCAGGTGTTAAAAGAGTCATTAACTACAAAACCAACCCAAGAACAAAGGAAAACCCAACCCAATAAGAAGTTACACTTAAGATAAAAGTCAGAAAGAAGGATCTTCAAAATTAAGAAGATACTTCTGTAGAGAGAAGGGTGAAAAAATATGTCTCTATGACACCAGATTTTGCCTGCTACCTATCTTTTGTTTTTACTAAATACATCATTGTTCTGTTAAGGAATATCCAGTTTATGTCTCCAACAACTAGTCATCTAAATAACACATATTGCAGTGTTTCAGAAAGGGACAAAGACAGAGAAACCATAACAATAGTCCTTGGTTGGAAGGCAAAAATGCGCAAAATGTGGTCAAATGCTGTTGTAGCATGAAATATAAAAATAAAAGCTCACATATTAGGGCTTCAATTATATCCTGTAATTAGGTCATTTGAATTTATCTTTGCCTCTTCCATGAACTCTTGACTGGTTTTGAGAATAACTAAAATTGTGCTGAAGAAAGAAATGTTGTTAGTTTTCTTCTTGAGGGAAAAACTTTGGAAGAGAAATTGCAATCAGAAATGTCTCTGGGATCATTTGACAGATTAATGTGAGGGGATATGCCATGCACCAAAGATAATCTGAACAAGTATTGCCACCCTGCAAGCATGGCCTGGTAGTTTAAATGTGTGAAGAAATTGTTACGTAACTATGCATGTGTAAAACTAAATACAAGAAGTATAAACTTTCTACAGAACATAAGTATTTCTTACAGGTACTTTGGGGTTCTGATTAAGTCATGGAAATGTTGACAAAGACAAAAAATTGGTATGTTTTGAGTCCTTTGACATAGAACATTTAGATTTTTGCAAATCTATCGCACTATCTTTTGATCAACTTTGCCACCCACTGAAATTCCTGCTGCCAGAGCTGTGTGCTCTTTTTAGTTTATTAGTTACTGCCTCATTCTCCCCTTTCAAGCAGTAAAATTGGGAATAATAAAACTGCAGCTGCAAAACAAAGTAAACTCATTGAATAGTTTGCCCTTCATCTATCTTGACTTAAATCAACTCTGTTAAAAACACCTACGAAAGGACCAAGGTTTCATCTAAACCTTGGTTAAACCCTTACCATGAGACCTACTTGCATTAAAGTGAGTTTCATTCTCATGATTACCCGGTCTGTAAAATAACCTGTGTACACCTTTTCCTTAATAGTTGTGCTTATAAGGCGAGCTTGGACTTAAGCCTGGGTTGTGGCCTGAACAGGAGAAACAGTCAACGTAGAGACATAAAGTTCACCAAGACGTGGAAGCCGTGGTGAAAAGAGGTCCTGAACAAGCCTGAACTTCTCTGCAGCCACAAGAGGTATGATACAACAGGAGGATGTGTCTGAACTAAAGCAGGTACCTTGGGTAACAGTACTGCAGTAACAGGCACATGAACTTCAATGTGCAGTTGTTACTCAGGTGAGCAGCCAAAGTTTCATGGGTTCATACTCAGTCACTTGAGAATACACTGGGACTGATGCTTAAGGAACTTAGACCCAAGGTAGCTCTAATCAAGCTCTAATCACATTTTTAATTTTGTGAGAGATCCCCTTGTAGGGCTGGACCAAGTCATAAAGTAGCAGAGGTCTCTGAACTATTTCACTGACTGACACCAAGAGTTTTAGTGAATCACTTGTCCAGAATGAGTCCTAGAACTGGTTAGATTGGAAAAGACCTTGAAGATCATCGAGTCCAACACTGCCAAGCTGAATACATCTTGATGTCAGCTGGGACCTCCCCAGTGAGCCAGGGCTGCTGGGAAATGATGAGGAGTGGCAAGTGGGCACTTGCACCAGCTCCCTCGGCAGCCTTGAGTGGATCCCATCCATTCAGGTGTATCTAAGAGGTGTAGCAGGTCACTGATTATTCCTTCTTGGATTATGGGGGCTTCATTCTACTCCCTGTCCTCCAGCTCAAGAGATTGGCTACCTAGCGAACAAATGGTCTTACTATTAAAGAATAAAGCAAAGGAGTACCTCAGTCTTTTCCTCATCCTTTGTTCCCTTATTTTCCCCCTGCATCCACTGAAGGATGGGCATTCTTTTTAGCCCTCTTTTTGTTGCCAGTGTGTTTATAGAAACATTTTTTGTTGTCTTTTACAGCAGTAGGCAGATTAAGGTCACATTGGGCTTTGGCCCTTCTAATTTTCTCCCTGCATAATCTCCCAACATCCTTGTATGTCGCACTGAGGTGTGAAGGGATTAAGTTGAAAGGCCTAGTTAACACAGACATGGCACTGGTGACAGAAATAAGTGCTAATGATATATAACAAAATACTATTACATGAAATAGGATCTTTTTCACCCAGTTTTTCGATTCTGTCTGATAGAACTAGTAGAAGGAAAATGAAAAACTATCCATCAATCAGAGGTCTGGCTGGGTCAGACACTTTGGTCAAGCAATGTGAGCAATTCCACCTACCTGCACTATAATTTACTGCAAAATTAATGCCATAACATGCAAAGACATTGTTTGATAAAGGTAATTCTTAACCTCAGGAAAAAAAAAAGAATTTGTTTCATTCTCTCTCTTTCTCCTTTTTTTTTTTTTTTTCCTGTCCTGAAAAGATGAAACCTTTATCATAATTGGTGGGTTGAGGATGAGTCACTTCTAATGATTGAGAAAAGGACCTTGAGCAGGATTTTACAGACTTTCTCAATTATTGATAAACCAAGATACACTAAGAAAAAAAGAGACAACAAGGTATTAGTCTTTGTTAAAGTTTCCTGCTTCTTTACAACAGAATGAAATTGAAGCTTAGTGGGAAGAAAAAGTTTTGATATACACTACTTTCTATGAGAATTTTCAGAACAGCTTATTCTTAACCAGGATAAAATACAATAATTCACCAATTTATGGTCTTAATTGCACTGTTGCAAGGTAGGGAGACTAATGGCATATTCTTATTTTTAAAATGTTTAAAATTATAGTTTGTTATGAAACAGGTCACTTATGTCTGGTATTTGATTGGCCTTGATTGCTTCGGAAAATTAAATTGTTACATTAGCTGTGAAGGTGTTCTAAGGTTTTCATTAAGTATCATACAGTCCTACAGTTTCATCAGAAACTGAGTGGAAATTTAAAAATTACCCAATGCCTCCAGAATTGACAGCAAACCCTCACAACACTCTGTTGTGAACCTTATGATGGTCATTCTCCAGAGGGAGAAGCTGAGGTGCACAGAAAGGATTTTTCCTTTCCTAGAGACTCATGGATATTCCTCCAGCTGCACCTTTTATTTATTCCTTCCTATGCTTTTCTGGTGTGTGGTGCATTCTGCTGTGCAATGTGAAGAGGAGCAAAATCTCATTAAACTCTAGGGAGCAAGAAAAGGAAAGAGCATCTCTCACCTATCCATTGCTCTTTCTCTTGATGTGCCTCATGAATAGTGTGGAAAGATGTTGAAACAAATGAGATTATTTATCTGCTCTCTATTCCACCACTTCATTCCTCCATCTCTTTTTCATATATATAGTGAAACTGATACCAGCTGTTGAAGGTGGGATAACAGGAGGAGGTAGAGTTGTTCCTTGCAGAGGATTTACCCATGTTGTGTGCTGTTTCTTTGGGATTGCCTGAATGAGAATAGATTTAGGCGATGGAGACTCTGACCAGAATGAATCTGAATAGGAAACAAAGGAGTAGGGAGCAAGTGCTGCAACTCTGAAGCAGCTCCAGATGGGTTGCTGCAACAGAGGATTTCAGATTTTTTTCAGTATGGGTCTATTTAGTCTGCAAGGTATTCAAACACTGTGGTGAAATAGAGCTCTTGTTTTAGATTTGTCATTCATGTAAACTGATTTAAGGAGAAAAAGAGGTACACTGAAGACCTGGAGCTAAACGAGGAGTGTTAATGTAATTGCCAGATGACTTTTCAGGATAAAAGGCAAAAAATACACATAACATACCACTAATCAATTAGAAAAAAATTTATGATAGTTGTGCATTTTAATGCAGGTGAGGCCATACACAGTAGCAATGCAGTTTATATTTCTAATAGCATCTCAGTAAAAAAATATAAAATGGAAAAAATACTGCAAAAATATTGTCCTTTCTTTCCTGTATTGTTTCTTTTGAAACTTACACTGAGGGGTTGCAGGCTGCAATATCTGGTAACCTGCATAAACTTGTATAGCAGCCACTCTAGTGGTGTGATTCTATTATCCAGACTTCACAACTTACCTGCTGGGAACTTCCAAGAAATGATGTTATAGCACAAGCAATGCAGTTTTTGTTTCCTACAAATATTATTGTGGGGACCTTGAAGTGTACAGTCTCCACCTGTGAGTGTGTATACATGGAATTGCACCTGAAATTGGGTACCTGCATACACCTGCAGAACTAAGAATAGTTTTCATTTTATCTAACTAAGCTTTTCTGTTATCTAACACCCAGATGCCCTAAAAGTTTGCTGCCACAAGGCTCGTCTGGAACTGCTTAAGAAGACACAAGCACAAGATTTTGATTTGCATTCCTGAACTTTGCAGAGTCTGGACAGAACTTTCAGCAAGTGTCTCTTAACCAGCCTCATGTGGTTATTACATTTCAGTGATTTAAAGGGTATGTGTGGCTCTCACCAGTTTTTGCTGGTATAACATCCTGGTCAAGATCTGCAATTTTTGGGATAGCATCATAGTGCAGGGATCGTGCAGTTACCTAGTGCAGCACCAGCTGAAAGTCATTGCCAAAATTCCCTGGGGTAGTTTTGTCCTTGCCAAAATCCACCCTGTGCTGTCCCCAGCAGGCAGGTACAAGTACAGGTGTTGGAAACCCCTCTAGGAGGTGCCACACTGCCATTTGCAAGGTTCAAAAGAAGTTTTGTCTTTCACAAGAGCTTTCACCCACACAAGTCCCCATTGCAGGGTAAGCTTCTTGCTTTTAGGTAATGCCTATTTCATCTGCTGTAAAGACACACATGAAAAAAGGGCTGGCATTAGCCACATATCCATAAAAGCCTAGCAGCCAAGAGTATTATCTTTATTCAGAAGAAGTATAGCACTTTTAAGGTTCAGAAACATATATAAAAATTGGGTTCTGAAATGGTCATTTTTCCCCTCTGCTATGCCATTATAGCGATCAGCCAAGCTTCTGCAAGGTAAATACTTTTGGAAAATAAGTGGAAATTTGCTGCAAATCAGTCCCTTTTGTGCATGGCCACAGGAGCATGTTGAAATGTTTGGACACTAATACCCATTCATTTTCTTGGCTCCATAAATAAAAGCCGCCAGCTATGTGGCGGCCGTGAAATGGTATTCTTCAGGACCCAGCAGGAAGCCCCATCCTTATTACCACTGCAGGGGGCAGGACAGGCCCAAAATAGCAAGACAACTAAATCAAGACATTTTCAATGTCTAACAAAATGACTGTGGTTTAGAGAGAAGCAAAAGGTTGGAAAAAATTGGACAGCTTTTATACTTAGCATAATACCTTTGTTAAAAGAGTTCAGATAAGAAAATCAGATCTCAAAAAAAAAAAAAAAAAGAAAAAAGTGCATAAGCATATTTGTGAATATCGTTTAAAATATGCAAAGACCTGATGGAACCAGAGACTGAGCACGATGCTATCTGAAAGGACATCTTGCTCATGTCATATTTTCCAAATGGTAGCCCATGGTTCCTAGTAAACAGTGTCTTCTGGCAATGTTGTTGTTTCTTGGGTTTTGATGGAACCAAAATGTTTGCAAAGAGACACTGGAAATTTGTCAATAAATTTGAAATTTCTTTTGGTCCACAAAAACAGTGAAAAAATTACTTATATGGAGGAAAGGTTTTGGACTATATCCTTCTTTTTTTTCTACAGGTTTACTTAATTTTTATGGGTTTCCTAAACCAGGCAATATGATCCTAGATTTTGGCATAAAAACGTCCTAAAGGGTCTCAGTCAAAACAGATATGGTGGTGTAACTTGCTGTTTTACATAGCTGAACTGTGCTGATCTGGGAAAATACTAATTCACTTAAATGGGGTATTTTAGGTGTACAGAAGATCAGTTCAGGGGATATTTTGTGTAAGATAATAAAAGATTAGACTGTTGAGGTTTTAATGAATTCACAGTTCATTGCTGTACTCTAAAACCAGTGTTTCACTCTCTACCACCACACCATTAAAATAGATATGGGAGGAATGTTATTTTTATTTTAATTTTATTCATTTCTGATTCTGATTATAAATTTGCTTAAACAAAGTTGATGTAAGAATATGCCTGACAGTCACATTTCAGTGACGCGTACATATGGGTATATACCTATAAATTTGTATTTCTACATACAAGTTTCCACACATTTTGGAGAATTAAAACAGTTCATTATAGAAGGAAATATTCAGTGTTAGGGTCAAGAGAAAATAACCATTTTACCTGAAAATTAAATTTACTGGCACTACAGAGGAGAAATTACTAAGGTACAAAATGCGAGAGAAAAATGAATTCAGTGTATTACTGAGTATTGTCTTGTAGACTAACCAAGGGCTTTTGATAATAAAAATAAAGCCTGAAAATGCTAGAAAAGGGGGACCCACAGTGACAGTTCAGTGCTGTTTCCATCTTCACTGGGACTTGAGACTTCCACCAAGAACAAATTCTGTAACCATTCCAACTTTTTACATGTTGGCTTTCCTAGCTGCACTCTGGAGTAATCCAGACTGTCCAGGGAAGTTTGTGTACATGGAAGGAGTGGCTCATATTAGATTCTTTCCTTACAGGCATAAGAGAGAGAACTCATTGGCTCTATGTGGCTCAAGAAATTCCAGTCTGAAGAGTAAAACCATGATCTATGCAAAAAACCCCTTTGCATGGTCATGTGCAAGGGATTGAGACCACGTATCCTTATGCTTAGACACAGGCACATAAGGTGGCTTATACAATCAGAACTCTGCTACAAATAAGGACTCCAGAAATAAGAAAAATGAAGTCTATTTGTTGTCTTTTTTGCAGTAATTGAAAGAAGCATTAAGGGGACAATCCTGGGTGTGGCTGGTAAAGACACAAGGAAATTCCAAAGTGTCATGATGGATGTGGAACCCAGCGTGCTCAATCCTGTAAGATCTCACCATCATTTTTGTTTCACCTCCTGCCTGAGGGGCACAGGTTTTACAAAAAGGGCAAGTTGTGCATCTGGAGTGGTGGTGACCATAAACCCAATCCTCATGCACTGGAGCACAGGTGGCTTCCCATTGCACCAGTAACTTCAGGCACACCTTTGGGGCACTGTAGTGACCCAGATACATGTGGCTGCTGGCTGCCCAACTGTACCATTCACCTTCCTGACCTCCCAGGCTGAAAAAGCAAAGGATCAACCAGTCTGCAAAAGAAAATGCAGCAAAGGATACACTGGTGTCGGAACTATCATTATCATAATTGACAATACTGAAATAATTTAGACATTAAGCCTGTAATCTCTGCTGCTGTTTGTATCTGCTTCATTTAAAAGTTACAAGGCCAAAATTCATTGAAAGCAGTGGAGGTAAGAGGGAGGTAGGGGGAAAATCACCCATTCACTTATTTCCGTTTTGGCCTGCTGAGTGCCTGAAAAAACCTTGCCAAATTCTTTGAAAGCTTGTATTTGCAAAATGAATTCCAAAATAATTAACAGTGGAAGTACAATTAAACAAACTTACATTTGATACATGGTAGGAATAATACCTGGAACATTTTTCTTATGCTCAAACTTTTATGGCTTGGACTTTAATGATTCTAATAAACATTACCTTACCTAATAAAAACTCTAGTATTTTGGAGCTGGTGCACAGTATGCTAACTGCATCTGGTGTCAACTGGAGCTAATTAATATTTTTATAGGTGTCTTCTCTCCACTGTAGTTTAAATGGAAATATTGTGGGGTGCTTTCATCAAAGCTGGAGGCAATTGAGAGCTGCGCTTGCTTCCCAGGCTGAACTGATAGCAAGTAGACCAATTTTTATAGGATTGTAAAAGCTGACTGTGGCTGGGGTTCATGCAGAGAAGCACTTTCCCCTGTAGCTCTCACAATTCAGCATTAATGCTCGTGGCTTGTTTGCTGCTAGGTGGCTGGTGAGATGGATGGAGGGACAGCAGACAGATAAACTGGCAAATAGTTCTGCCTAGACTTAGACAAAGCACACAGTGACCCAGACAAACCACACTTTTTTTTCTCTCTCCCCCTCCTTCTAAAGGCTTTAAAAATGTGCTCTATCAAGCATTTACTTGTGGTGCAGATAAGATTTATCTAACAAGACTGGGCTAAAATGAAAAAGAAAGATGAAATAGCACAAGCGGTGCTAATATGTGTTTTGAAGCGTACCAATCGGCCAGTGCAATGTCACAGCCCTGGGCTACATTTGCAAGTGGTCGAGCATCTCCTTTTTAAAAGGTTAACCTACAAAGAGCACACAAGCCCCTCTCTATGAATATGGGCAAACACCCAGGGAGCTCCACAACAATAAGAAAATAATGACATCAACCTGACCATGCTTAAGTACATAACATGCTGAAGGTTCACGGTTGTGTGGCCTGGAACAATAAAGGAAAAATAAAGAAGCCTGCTTGGTAGGCCCCAGCTGTTATTAGCCATGCTGTGAGATCAAGGGAAGGTATGATATGGGCTGCCATTTCAATTGAGACCAGGTTAATCTCTCAATTTGTGGAAAAGAAAAACTGAAAAAAAAAAAGAAAGAAAAAAACAGGCAGGGAGAGAAAGCAGTGTTCACTCCACAGTGCTACATATGGGAGAAATAACAATATCCCTATTTACATAATCTGTCTTTAACCCTTTCCTAATAGAGACTTAATTTCCTAAGAATCACAAACTGCAGATTTAATTTTCCTGCCCCCCGAAATGAAATATCAAACCTTTGTTAACCGTTTCCCATTGGTGCTGCCATCGTTTGTGGCTGACATCCAATGCTGCTGAGGCTTACCCAGGGGGAACCTCTGGTTGCTGCTGGAGGATCAGCACTGGATGTAAAGAGCTATGGATGCCTCTGGTTTTCTGTCACTAATCTGTCTCTAGCACTGGATAAGTAATTTAAGATTTGTCCTATCATTTACAGGCATGAAATATGGCAAATCATAGCAAGCTCTTTTACCAATGCTCTCAACTAATATAGTGCAGTTTTCAAGCGAAAAACAGTCCTGTTTTGTGTGGCAGTAGTGTGTGGAGGCAATGTGGGGATTACTCTCAGAGATGGTTTTCTGGTGTAAGAGCTTGTATTGATGGAATCAGTGAGGGGAGTCCAGACTCCTCCAAGGTCACCCTCCAGGCTCTCTCCCTGGGAGCCAGGTCGAGGCAGGATTTCCAGCAGGTCCCTGCAGATTTGGAAAACTGGAGTGGAATTGCTTTAAGATTACAATTTATGAACTAATATCCTTGAGATACTGCATTTTCCTGTTTGTGGTTTATGCTGTGTAAGTCAGTATGTGTGCACAGCCCATGAGGCTGCTGAAGATGTTTTAACTTCTCCTGACTGCTGTCCTCTGCATCAGCCTTCTGGAGTCAGGGGAGATTGCTCCTTCCTCCAGAGCCTCTGAGCATCATGACAGGAGATGAGTTAGGGGAAAAGGGGCCCTGGAGCAAGTGCTGAGGCCACGGTGGTGCTGAGGCTGGGGAGTGGGCAGAGCTCTGGCAGGGAATGCCCAATGCGTCCCAGGGAGCCAGGGGACTGTGCACAGCCTGCCAACATTTAGAAAGTCACTGAGCTGCTGATCCAAGAGCAAGCCTGAGGGAAAGGACTCACTTTGTTAGGACACAAGAGGATTTTGCCCAGTTTTTCACTCCGTTTTCTGTGTTTAATTTTTCTGAGTTTGTTTTCTTTTGGAAGAGTTTGTTGGTCTCGTGCCTGGTTTATGCAAAAGTCTCCCTGGCATTTCAATAGATAGCACTGGGTTCTTGGAGGTTTTTTTTGAAGAAAAACATGCAGAAGAGTCATCTCAAAGCCCTGCTGACTCAGCATCAGTAGTACTAAGACTGACTTAAAACTGGTGCTTTATTTTCCAGGTATCCTGGATGATTTGAATGAGTTAAAATAGCTGAATGAAGCTGAACAAGGGCAGAGGGAATATAGGAAAGAAGTGGCAAGACAGAAAATACATCCCTAAAAATTCAGGTGGGCAGAATAGCCACAATGCAGTCATTTTTCACTGAGTTACTGCCAAATCCTCTACCATCCTCAAAAGGTTGATGCAATTGTAAGCTGTATTTATTATTTTCCCTCAGCACTTCTCAGATTCTTATGACTTCATATGGTAACATTTCATTGCTAGTTCATGACTTAATCACACTTCTGACTATTTAAACAGAAAATAATTTCCATGTAGATCCATATTACACTAATTTTGTTTAAAAGTCTTAATAAAGGAAGGAATATCAAAATTTGTTCCTGGAAGATACCTGGATGGGGTTAGTTTTCTTTTATTAGTGTAACTATGGTGTTTCTATTTTGAAGGCTATACCTTTTCAGAAAATCCTGTTGGTATTATAAAATATGAATTATTGCAGATAAGGAGCTATACTGATAGGCTTGTAAGGTTATTTGCATTTTCTAACTGCAATAATATATATTTTTTAAAATGAATGGTCTTCTGTTACAAAGTGGAGATGGGCAGGGTTTACTTAAAATATTAATGATGACCATCCCCTCTGCATGAGTGTTTTTGGTAAAGATTCTTTAGCATTTTCATTTTGCCTGAGAACAGTGACTCTGTTAAAACCTAAAAATCTATATATCCATAGAGAAGTTTCCCTTCTTTTTTTTCCTGCTGTATTAATTTTTTTCACGTCAGTAAATACTGAAGTTCAAAAGACTTGAAAGCACCTGTTTGTTTCCTTTCTTTTTCAGTATTAGATTAATTCATTAAAATATATTTCTGAAACTGTAAGGCCAAAGTGGTCGAACAGTGGTTAAAACCAAAATCCTCTTTTTAGGCTCCTGTGTGCTCATTTTTCAGAACTATTCAGCCTATATCTTAGATATTCCTTCTGCAGTAAAAATTCTCCCCTTCTCAATGGGCTCAGTAGCTCACTTCTTTACTGAATTGACAGAGCCAACTTCATCTTTGCCAGATTTCTGCAGCTTTCTTGAAGAAGGACTGTGCTCATATCCACTGAGCTCTACGTGGTCTGTGGCTACATCTCCTCCAGTACCCATTGTGTCTGTTCCTCAGTACTTTAAATTCAACACTTTCAGATTATAATGAAAAACTTCCCGATGTGGAGTTTGAATTTTCATTGCCTGTGTTATCAGCAGGGGACATCACGGAGTTCCAGTGCCTGAATGAGTTCTCTGAGTTACCTGTAATGTAAAAAACCTCAGCAGTAGCAGGGATATCACATCCTAATTAACCACGATATTCTTGCAGATATAAAAATAAATCTATAACCCACTTCTTTTCCTGCTAACTAACTCTTGCAGCAAGAAGATGTGGTCCCAGTCCTGGATATGGAAACTCTGGCATGGCTTCTTTCACCTTTTTAATGTGAGGAGTCGCTTCTGGATCTCTATTATAAATTTATGTGCAGAGAATCATCAGAAAACATTTCTTTTCTTTTGTTGGCAAATAGTTGCCAGCACACTTCAAGTCATATTTTATTCACACTGCACTTTACAGCAGTGCAGCCAGGTGTTAAATAATAATAGAGTTAGATCAAATGGCTGGGTGGTTCAATTGGGAGAAGCATCCTAAAGTTCCAGATACTTGTCTGGAACATTCCCAAAGAATGTTGGTCTGGAGAGTGAGCTTTAAAAATATAATTAAAAATGCTTGCTTTCTAAAGCAGTCCCCTTTTTGTGACTTGTAAGGTGCCTTAATGTATAGAGGTTTGAGTACCTGAAAATAATTACATAATCTTTAATTAAAGGTACATGTAAAGCAAAGGATTCAGGAATTGCTGACTTTTAATATTAAGTTGCTTTGTGTTTCCTGTTCCCATTACAATCAGAAGTACTGAGGGGAAAATAATCAGTAAAGTAGCCTTTAAAAATATATATCAGAAACTGGGAAAAGTCACCTTACTTCTTTTAAACAGTTTGTTAAATTTTTTCTAACATTAATAAATAGTTTAATTTTTTTTTTTATTCTGAGCTTCTCATATATTCACATACATGATTTGAAAGGACAGCAAACCGAAAGAGGAGAATACATCAAGTTTTGGCAAGCACAGTGTTTTACTGACAGCAACAAACAGGCTTTTATCCATCATTTCTGTACTTACGAGACTTTTGGCTGCATTTAAAGACAAAAGTTCTGGCTTTTCTGAACTTGAGAAAATTCAGGTTCAGTTAATAGATCACCCCAAATGAGTCCTTGCTTTTGAAATCCATCTAAATTCTCCAGTAGGTGAGTTCAGAGCAGAACCCAGATTTACTGAGTATGGTCTTGAAAGTCTCCTGTCTCGATTTTCTTCCCATGAAGTTTTGTTCATGAGCAATGGGGCTACCACGTTCAAATCCTCAGCCTATGGCTTTTAGGGGGCATTTTTGCTGATGAGAGATTTTAGTCTAAAGCATCCTGTTTATATATGTAGTATCTTTGATTATGCTCCCAGAAAAAAAATGACATATTTCTCATTTCCGTCTGGGAGAGACAATTATTATAGTGGTGAAAACAGGGTGATTGTCCCTTGCTCTCCCCTCTCCACATTTTCTCTTTGGACTTCTTCTAAAAATAAGATACCATTGGTGCTGTGTACAAGTGTGAGACCACCAGCTAATTTTGCATAGCCCACTGAACAGTTAGATGGGAATTGCTCTTCAGGGTGTTCTCTTTGACAATAAACAGAAGCCTCAAGTCTGTGTTTGGCTGCAGTTCAAAAAAATTACTAAGGAATCGTACACACTTATGTATATGAATACAAGCAATTGCACATTCCCATACAGTAAGCTTTGCAACCACAGTTATTAACATTCTAAAATGAGTAAATGCAAATAAAATGACTGAGTAATACATGTTATGTTAAGATCAGCTATATGAAAAGCAAAAGGATTAAAAGTTAATTTCATCCTTTTTAATTCAAGGGACATATAAATGGCATTCTGGGTAGAGTCAACTCCTCTTTTATCAGTCCTTTGATGCTGCTTTCTCACTGATTCAGTTGTTCAAATGCTACCTACATAATAAAATCCTGAGTTAATTTACTAAGATTTTACACCAGTGCAAATGAAAGAAGAGAAAGTGCTAAACAAGGCAATTAGCACTCTGTTTAGTGCACTCCCAAAATAAATGTAGGCAATTTACAATTTGGCAAATGGTACTCTATCCGGATCCAAGTCATTTCAGCCTAAGGGGCTGGGGAAGTTCATTAGGGGTGAAGGGAAGGGTCTTTGTTTTGCATTGCTTTTTAACTATATGGATATGTCTATACACACATACAAATACCCACGTTGCCTTTAAGGTTTCCCCCCCATTTCACCATGCAGCAACAGATGTGACCCCTCCTGGGGTTATGAGGATTTCTGGTGGAAAAATGTCAAGCTCTGTGCTCACACTGTCCACGTAAATGACCTCATTTATGGTGATAATGCTCTTTCCAAAGTGAGGGAGTCCAAAATTGGCAACTCACTGATAACCTCCTTTGTGGCTTTCTTGCCATGATGGTTTTTTGTGTACTTACATGTTTATTATCACTGGAGCTGTTCAGATCAGATCTGTGAACCTGGGAATGTCCTGAGTGAAATGATAAGATAAAGCACACTGCAACTACAACTGACTGTCTTTTTAATTGACAGGAAGGCTGCACTATGACTTCCATGTTTATTCTTGTAAGCTCCTTATTAATGCAAAAATAATAGCTGTTATTAATGCAGGATCACAGCCAGCATTAATATTTAAGATGTAAGAATGAAGGAGGTTAAATATGTGTTTATATTAGTTTTAAACAAAGAGCTTTGCAAAACAGTTAAGGCAAGTAATGATGACCAAATTCACGGTGAGTGTGTGTGCAGTGTGAAATACCTGCCATGTTCTGGGGTTTAAATACATATTCTTAGTGGGACAAAGGTCTTTGATGAGTCTCCTGCCTTGTCATGCCATTGTCTCTCTGAATTGCTACTGCTTCTTGTGAAAGAGAATAAGGATGAAGATCCTAAACAAAACATGTAATATGCTATGATATTAGCATTGATTATTTTTTTTTTTTGTTTATTCAGTCTGTGGAGCTCTTTTATATGATAGATCATAAGGTAAAAGCATTCTTTTGTGCCCTCTAGCTGCTGGTTGCACAAATGAAAGAAAGATGGAGAAAACAACCCTGTGATTATTAAATTCTCCTCATCTTTAGGGTTAAGTACCCTGGCTAATAAAGATCTCTCATGAGGATAAAGTTTCTTTCTTGGCAATGTCACATCCATTTAAGTAAAAATTATCTGGATGCTTTCAGGGATTCAAGCTGTTGCCTTTACATAAAGCATCTACACCAATTCTTTCTATTGTTTTTATCCTCTGAGAAAGCCTGACATTGCATTTCTCGGTTAAGCAAACCTCCCACTCAGGGCAGGCTGTGGGATTGGGCCCTTTTGTGCTATAGAAACCTGTTTCACGAGAAGGAAAAAGAATTGTTTATGTGTTCTTGGAAAAATTTTGTATCATTAAAAGCACTGTTTCAGACATTGACAATTCAGCCTGATTTTGTACAGAGCAATTATTATGACCTTTGATTTCAGACTTGTTTTTGTTAGCACCACATTTGCTGCTGATCTTTTCACTCTCATATCCCAAACTGTTTTGTTCTGTTTGGCAAGTTGTTCTAATAATGCATTTGTTAAAACAAACAGATGAAGTTTCTGCATTGTTACAGCTTATAAAAAATTGATGTATTTTTTTCTTTAGATTGTTCTCTAAACGGCCTCATCACCCAAGACCTATTGTATATGCCTAAGGTGTTTGAAATATATTACAGGCCAAAACATCTGTGATCTTTTCTCCACATTCCATTTGGGAGTGTGCAAATTTGGGTTTATGCAGGCTTACTTCATAGCAAAAAGGATCTACTTCCAACAGTAATAAGAACTTGAAAACTTGTTAAGCTCTTGCTTGGATCACCAAGGGAGGAGTCAAGTCTCTGCTGCTGCAGGTTTTCACTGAGAGGTCAGACAAACGTGTCAGGAGGAATTCAGGTGTCTGCTCCTGCCTTTGAGGCAGGTTTGCAGTTTGGGTGAGCTTTCTGAATCCTTCCCAGCTGGGTATTTTTATGGCTCGGTGCTCCTGCACTTTGCAGGTGAAGCTGTGTGAGCGCCTGGACTGCAGCGCCTTGGGCAGAGCTGCTCCTTCCCCCAAAGGCTGCATGCAGGGAGTGATACTGATGCCCATCCCCTCCCACTCCATGGAGGAGGTTGATCAGCCTCCAGGCAGTCTGACAGCAGGCTGTTCTCTTAAGCCACGAGTTTAGTGTACCTTTTCACCCTTGCTCATGATCTATTTAGGTGGGCATTTTCCTTCTCAGAGCTGAACCGTACGTAATGCGGAGTGAAGCGGCCTTCCCTGAGCTGAATGTAATGCAACAACACTGAAAACACGTCTGAATCTCATTCACATTTCAGCAGTGAAAAGGGAAAAACACTTTCTCTTGGCATCAAATATTAGATGTTATTTTTTGTTACATCCTTGCTATGTCGTCAAAGGTAGGATTGCAGAGGAATACCTGTGACCTCTCTTTGTCCCTGTGATACACATGCATTTTTTTGTTCTTTCCTACAGACTAAATAAAACTAGGAAAGAGTCGTGCAAGATAAAAAGGAGGAGCATAACTTCTGAAGAAACTGTTTTGCTCTGCGTCAGATTTTTCCAGTATTGCCAATTCTTTGTTTTGAATCCATTTTTTCACTGTTAAGGGAAGCAGAGATATACCCCGGCCAGCCTTGTGTTCCAACTTCTTTACCTTTGTCTGCCTAACTCAGCTGGTATTTAATTGGTCAGCAATAGGAGGGAAGTCTCCTTTGAGGTAATGAATATTGACTGTTTATGTTGAAATGTCACTGTGAAAAGAAAGCCCAGCACCAAAGAGGCGGAACTCAGTGTGAGAGTTTCAGACACAAAGGAGACACCAGCAAAGCACAGGCATTGAAAAGCAAAGCAGCTGAAATTCAAAGAAAAGATGAAACAGAAATGGGCTACATGTGTGGGAATTTTAAGCTGTCAGTTGACAGGTGAAAAAGTCATTATTCCACCTGTTAGAACTAAGTGTAATTGCTTGTTTTTCCTAAAATAACACAGAGGCCATGACTCATAATTTTTTTTAATTGAAAATTTGTTTAAACTTACTTGCAAATACTTCACTTTTTCTATTGAGGTAAGTGGATTAAACTCATTAGCCAATTTTTCTACCTCGGACATGTGAGAAGGAAAGTACCACATTTTCTGTGTTGGATTGGGAATTAAATAATCAAATCTTGCATTCAGCCACTCGCTTTTTGTCCTGAAGCAACTTGAATAGCAACTTTGGGGTTCGACATGCAAGTTTATCATCCATTCTATAGCACTCATTGATCTGGAATGAATAAAAGCTGTTCTCCAGCATCAACCCACTGCATGATGTATGGCCTGGAAGTTTTTGCTGCTCCATAAAAGCTGGTCTTTGTTCCCAGTTGCGTAATAAGGATTTGTATGAGGTCCTGATATATTTTAAGCCGTTTCTTATCTCGATGGCATGGCCATGCCAGCAGATTTCTGGGCTCTGTAATTCAGTTTTGATTGTTGAACTGTTCTTTCTCCTCTGTCATACTCTTTTGTGGTGACCTTTAGAGAACTCTGCTGAATAGTTTTTGCAAAGTTGACCCTCTGCTATGGAGTATAACCTCCAGTTGTTCCATTTTGTTCATCTGAGTCATTTAGTATTAAGCTTTGATACACAATGAATTTTTTATTTTTAATATAAACACTGATTTCATTGTTTTGGGTAAAATTTACTGTGATATAGTTTAATTTATGTACATTCTTCTGGCTTAGGATCTTCATGGATATCAGTCAGGGGCTGAGCTCATCATATTTAGTCATAGATATTGTTTCTACAAACAACAAGTCTTCTTTTAACATCCCCTCTTGTTTGATTTTATATTTCATAGTAGGAAATTCCATTAAACATCTTTGGGAAAGCAAGAGTAAATAAGGAAAACATCTTTTAAGTCAGTGTGTCTTAAACAAAATATATTGCAAACATTTTCCACTTTTTCTGTGGAAGAAAAAATGCTCAAAAAACTTAAATCAGTTAATTCAAATATACCTTCATATTAAAATTTTTTTATTCTAAGTAGACAAGAAGATTGAATGGTACAAATATTCCTTTGAAAATCTGAGCCTTTATTTTCAAATCTCCATTTTAGCTTTGGCACTTAAAACATTCATGTGGTGTTTTTAAAATGTTCCCTGAATCAGACAAGTGTTTGAATCCAGTAGGCCTTTGTTTTTTATTTTCTCTCGGTGAATCATTGAACAATTTCTGCTTTAGCTTCAATCTGGGCCCATTCACACAATGTGTCCATCTGAAATATCCTGCAATCCTGCAAACAGTAGGGTCCTTTAAATAGAAAAGTATCACCAGGATCTGGACTGTAAACAAAGCAGTAAATGAATTAAACATGTAGGAAATATCTGCAAAGAAGGGAGCTAAATTTTGCTCCCGCTACCATTTCTCTGCAGTCAGCAAAGGCTTTGAAAGTTAATGCTTTCTGCAGCCAGTCAGAATTCCCAATGGGAGGGCTGTGATCTCCCACAAAAGTTGGGATGAGCAGGCAGTGTGGGGAGGCAAAGTCAGCAAAGGTGATCTGTGTGTGTTTGCTTCTCGCCTGTGGTTTGAGTTTTGGGGTTTTTTTCCCCTGGAAGCTTCCAGTGTCTTTAGGGAACTTTCTGTATGTCCAAGGGACAAGCTGCTTTCCTTGTGTATGGAAAAATAGCCCAGGCATTACCTGAACCTCCTAACTTGTTCTCTTGTGCATTCAAAAAATATATATGTAAATTCAACCTAGCTAGAAATGAATGTATTTTTAGCATTTAGCATTTAGCTGAAGCTAATATACAAATACATAAATATACAAATTAAGTTTTGCATTAATTCTCTAGCTTGGAGAAATGAATGGGCTACACCAGCATCCAATACCTCCCTTTGCTGTTTATTCCTTCTCTTTAAAAAAACCCAAAAACCCAGGCATGTATTCTTACATCTTTATTGCCTTCTTTTAAAAAAAATAATTGAACTTTTTGTGATAAAGGTCCTCAAAATCCTGATTTCTCCAGCAAAAGATTATTTCATATCTCACTGTGTCATTTCATAATACTTAGATTTAGACTTCTATTACTTTGTTTTGATTTTGCATGTCTACACAAATGGAAGATAACATCTTTAGTCACAATTCTGTGTTATGCTTGAACTCTAACCTGTGACATTCACCTAGCTCGATCTAACAAGCTTTGTGCTCCCTGTCCAGATGAAGAGTGATACTTCTTCATTAGCAAGATCAGTTTCACCTTTAAAAACCCTTTGCTTCCCGTTTGCATTAAGCCAGATTGAGATGTCTTGGGTCATGATGACATTTCAGGAGTATTCAGAAGCAAAAGAGGAAGTTATTACATCTGCAGTTCACCTGCAAAGAAGATGTCATTAAAAGAGGAAGCAAAATGAACCCCTGTCAACTTGTTAGGGTCCAAAAGGTAATTCTGCCATCATATATGGAGCAGGGTGGGATACAGAATCCTATTATTCCTGACACCAGGTAACTTGCTGGTGTAAAAGGTTCTCTTTTCCAGAAAAGTTGAGGTGATACTAAATTTATTAATGTGTCACTTTGGGGAGATGTGATGTCATTTCTGTTGTCTGCAGGGATGAAAACTGGAGTGTCCTTGCTCCTGTCAACACACTATCATCTTAATTTCTTCCACTGTGCACCTCCTTGCCATCTGTGGAGGGGAGAGCAAGGGATGAGGGTGAAGTGTCAGGGGAGATGCCTTTTTAAAACAACTACCAGTATTTGACATTTATCATTTTAACCTGCCTTTTTCCAAAGCACAAATTTATTATACCAACATTTCTGGTGAATGGTTGGCCTGATCCAGCCAGGATCCAGTTCCTATGAGTTGAAGCATTTCCTGATATTGTAGCTTTACAGAATCAGAATTTTGTTCTTCTCTAATAATCACTGATTCAGAAAAGATAAATATTATTCTGTTTTCTACTTGGTGTAAAATCTAGCAACTGCATTTCACTCCAGTGTAACTGAAAAGACAGTTGATTTTCAGACTATAAAGGTACCTGATGCAGTTCTGCAGAAACAACTATGTTACTAATTTCGAGTGGGTAAAAGTCTGAATCATGTCCATTATTTCAAATAATATGGTTTTGGGTTTTTTTTAAACTTCTTGACAGGTTCTGGTTGCAGAAATACGGGTAAGTGTTTGTTTTTAAGAAATAGGTGAATCACTTTTCAGCTGTGTTGCATAAGAATCCTTAGATCCCAAAACATTTTCTCTGCCTTCTCTATCTGGAGCTGAAGAAACTAAGCTGAACCCTTTTAATGAAGGTGGTATTAATAAAAGGGAACATTTTCCGGGTGAGAAACATTTTATCTTGGCCTCAGAATGCAATCTAGAGTTTTTGTATGAACATAGTAGTAACAGGAAATATTTTCTTTCAGTTCCAAGGTGTCACATGCTGATTCTGTGCAATACATTTCAATGTGGGTGTTATAACAACTCGGCTGATACTGATCTTAATGGATTTTTGAACTGCTAATATTTCAGATTTGAACTGCTTGTAGTTCAATTGATGATCTGAACATTCCACAAATACCAGAACTAGCATGTTTACTGCCCTGCTGTTGATTGATATCTCTTAATGAAAAAAGCACCTGCAAAAATGATAAAGGAAAGTTACTAATTGGTTTAACTTAGACTAGCCCCTTCATATTTTATAAATGAGGAAACTTTTAAGGAATTGCTGCTGGAAGCCATCTGCTAACTAAATAAAAATGAATGATAATCATCAGGTTCCACGTGCCACTTAGAGCAAGCATCATCAGAAAAAAAAAAAGAATACAGCTGCTTACTTTGAAATAAAAGCAATGCAGGAACCCAAATTCAAAGCCCCTAATAATCATCTTTATAATACAAAGTGTTAATCAGTTTGGTATACACAAACCTGTCAGCAGGTCTGGACTCCTTCTCTAGATATCAGAGAGAATACTTATGGTCACTTTTAAGAGCTGCTAGTAGAATTTACAATAGCAAATCATGATTTATTATTCCTTTCAGGACATCTCATGTTTCTGTTCCCAATTCTGCTTTCCTCCTCATCATCCTTTTTTTCAGCTAAAATTGTACCAGGCTGGGAAATGTTCAGGATGTGTGTTTTCCTCTTGTATTGTGCATAATTTTGCAAGTCATTAAACCTTTGTTTCTTGTCTTTTCTAACCTTCTCAGTAACCTATCTAAAAAACTCTCAAAGGAAAATGAGTCAATCAGGAAAGAAACAGCTCTAATGCCAAACAGAAAAAAAACCCGAACAGAAATAGTAATAAAAAGGGAGAAGCTTTCACCTAAGGAATGCAAGTACAATCAACTTTAGGCTCCTTTAAAGACATATACAATGTTTTAATTTATTTCTACTGCCTGTGAAGTTACTATTGAGTCTGAAAGGTTACCCATGTGTGCAAAATTAAGCACACTGAAGAATGTGGGAATACTTCAAGCTACATTTTAATATGAAGGATTCTACGTAAGCACAAAAGATCAGATTCTTCTGTTTTGTACACATAAATGCCAGAAACCACATCATTCTATAACAAGGGCCCATCCTGTTTACCATGTTGGCATGGCAGTCCCGAGAAAATTCAATTTCCTTCATTAGAAAGACATACTTTCCTTCCTGTGCTAGCAGCACTTTGGTTGTGTTATGTGCAGCAGGACCGTTTAGAACAACTGGGTTTAAGCAGTGCTGGATGTTTTGTCAGGGTGACAAAGGGAAGTTACATTGCACCCATATATGGCACACAATGCTTGGACAACACATAATATTATGTGTGGGTGAAGTTCACTTCTGGGCAGAAGGCCAACAAAAGGCTCATGCACCACTTATGTCCCACTTAAACCCTGTTTTGAAGGCTTAATAGTACACAGGCCATGTTCTGGCCTCTTGCCCAGGAGTCAATTTTACCATGTTCAATCTCCTCTCTCTGCATACCACAGGGGCAAAAGGGCACTGCCTTTGTGCTGGGCAGGACACTGATTTCTGGAGGAAAACACCAATCTCCTCTCCTCCAAAGAAAGCCAAAAATCCATAGAACAGCATCTGTCCTGGTTTATGGCTAATCCACCTTCCCTGATGCAGTGAGAGGTCACGTGAAGCCAAGGGTTCTGTTCCACAGCGCCAGGGATGCACCTAAGGACTGGCACGTGGCTGAGGTGGAGACTTCCCTCCTGAGCTGTTCAAGATCTTCAGCTGTCCTTTTCTGAGCTTGAATTAATTTTACCTCTGTGGTGACCATTAGGAAAATTTTTTCTCTGTCATTTCAAAGATTTCTGTTCTTGCCTAGGCTGAAATCTAGAGGGGAGCTGATAATTCTTTCTTTTCCTGCAAAGTTGTTTTCCATTTTAAGAGCTTGTGACATGCACCAGTGTCCAAATGACTGTTCTGTCATCACTGAACATGAGGAGACGATCTATTGCAACAACATTCTGCGTGAATGGTTTTCACTGTTTTCACTGTTATTTCACATTTGAATGTGCAGTGTTACTGTAATGCAAACTGTATTAAACTGTTCTTAGAAAATAGCCATTCATGGTTCTAATTAGCTTACAGTGCTTAGTATTTTCACCCGATCTACTGTGGAGTTCTCTGCAAGGTTGGGGGCTAAAGGTGCTATTTACTTGCAGGCAGTTATGAAAATAACACTCAAAGTGCAAGATTTCATATTAAAGATGAACTTCATCTGTCTTACAGCTTAGATTTTGTGTATGTTATTCTTACATTAATTAATGAAAACTCAACAAACAAAATTATTTTGAGATACGGCTTTCTGTGAATGGATTCCAATCCATACTGATTAAGTAGATTGGAAATATTATTTCCTGATCAGATTTTTTTTTTGAAGTGCATTTCCTTCCTAATTAGCAAGCAGAACATGAAACACAGTAAGTATACTGTTCCCTTTAGTAATTATTTTATCTTTATTTTTCAAACAGAATAGTGATTTACTTAGAATATCTTTCAGAGATCATTTAAAAGACAGAAGCTTATGCCCATTAAAACACAACTCCTCTCTGAAAACTGACTTTGTGTCACCAAAATACTTGCAAGGTTCAAAAAAATATTTTGACACATTTTACTTTTCAATCGTTATAAAAGGATTTCCCCCCTACATATTCTTATTGTGTCTTCATTTCCAGAATTGTTTTTAATTAAAAAAGGACTGTTTTGTTACAATGGATGATTTCAACCCACAAAATACCCTATTGTGCTTGCTATCAAAACAAACAGGTGCACCCAGCAGCATGCACGGTATGCAATGCAATTGAGCAAACAGTTTGTGCAAAGATTTAAGCTCGTCTGAACAATGTGAGTTCAAGTGATATGAATTGAAGCCAAGTATTCTGGATGAAGAGCTTAGATCTGAGGGAATCTGGATGGAGCCCAGAACCTGTTGATCTTTGTGGGAATTGTGGGCACTTTGTGGTGTATAAGAGATGACAGTCTCTGTCAGGGTTAGTTTCTCAGTTTGAAATACCCATGAATTTTTTATCAATAGTAGAGTTACTTTTCTATTGAAACTCCGTGCTCCCTCCTGCCCACATATGAAAAAATTCTTTCTGTTCAGATGTTTGCCGAGATTTTGTAAGATGGGAAACTAAAATTTGCTAGAAGTCAAAGAAGAGATGGCTGGTAGTTAAATAAAGTTATCTGTGAAGTTTTAGAATGTCTTAATTTCCTATGTGGTTGGCTTCTATGGGTTATACAATTTAATTCCTGGATAGCCAAGGTGCCCAGCGTGGTATTTTCACGGAGAAAACACACTTTACAGCTGTTGGATGTCTTTCCTCCCTACAGCTTCAGAGTTACAATGGTAGAGAACACAAGGGGACAGCAATAAACTAAAATTCTCTTTGCTGCAAGGCAAAGCAAACTGTCCTTTACTGCCAGAGTGTGGTGTGGCCATCTATGAATATTTCATTACTGCTGGGCTGGGGCCACTGATTCAGTTCAGACTCCCAATTAGCACTCTGCACCTAACTGTCTGTTGTTATCTCTTTTTACTCTGCTGTGATGTCTTCATTTATCTCAAGTGGATGGGTCCTTTATGTCTCACCCTTCCTACCCCTCTACTCCCTTCCCTGGTGCTTCAGTGCCTGTAGGTTCCTGTATCCCCCTCCTGCACTGGAAGGAGCTGCTTGCCAGGAGTCCCTGGGAACTCTCTGGAATAGAGTTCAGTGTCTCATTGTCCTAATCCTAATAACAGTGAGTGAACATTTTTCTGACCTGGCCTGTGATGTTACTTCATTTACAGGTGAAATTCCGATTTCTCAAATGGCTGAGAGGTCCCTCCCTCAGCCATCCCTTCATCTCTCCTCTCTGTGAACAGTCACTACACACTCTTCTGGCTCTGATCTATAATCTCTTCTGGATAAACACGATGTTTATTTGTTCTGATGAGCACTGTGCACATCTGTAGGACAATTTTGATTAATAACATAAATTCATTCTGGTGCCATGTAGTCCAGGAAATCTTGGACACAGCAAAAGATGACTCTCCCAGGGTCTCGAGGTGCCCCAAAATGAATTGTGGTGTATGGTGATACTAAGCAGCTTCACATATTTTTGATATGAAATTGTTTGAAACTCTGAAATAGGCTGAATTATTTTTTTTCTAAGATGTTAAAAATATTTGAAACCCTACAAACTCCTCCAGCTTGGATTGAAGTTAGAAAGTGGAAGGAAAGAAGTACTTTCTGAGGTAAAACTCCTAAATAGACAGTATCATTTTTCCCAGTTGGCAGTTACAGTTTGGTGATCCCAGACTTCTACACGCAAAAATACTTGACTGTCAAAACATTCTTATTGACTAAAAAAAGGAGAAAACATTTCTGCTTCTGAGAGGGGGTTGACTACTCAGTGTTTGTCAGCCTCTAGTTCTGGGAGTTCATTATAAAATTGTGACTGCACATACATGGACAGGTTTTTGGCAGCAGGGGCTGGTTCAGCTTTGTTTCTACTTTCATTAATTTTACTTCAGTTTTTGGAGAAAATCTTGTAAAATACATGTTTGTTTAGAATCGTGTACGTGCATGTTGCATGTGCAGGGTCTTTATTTGTCCACCACCTTGATCCAGAATTTAATGAACCTCTATAAAAGGGTAAAGTGAAGGAAAGTTTTTTCCCTTGGAGACCTGCATTAAGAGTCGTAGCTTTATTAGATAAATTTAATCTCGTGGACATTTTGCGAATAATTCTCCATGGACTGGTTCCTTCTGGGTCCTTGCTTTTATTTCCAGTAGTCAAAGTATTAATAGGGTTAAAGGTGCTGGCGTGGTGAATTTATGGGCGACATCTCGCAGCCCCTTAAAGCAGGATCACTAATGGGTGACCTTGAGGTTCGACCGTCCCAGGCTCGGGAAGATCAAGTCTCAGACCCCTCCTGCAAGTGCTCTGACCTCTCCATTCTTCCCCTCCACGGCCTAACCTTTCACTCACTGATCTTTGACCAAATTATTAAGCAAACACCTGCTTAGGTCTCTGACCAAAGGCTGTAGACCAGGAAAGCTGCCATAATTCCCTGTGAATTAGCTTTAATAATAACAATACTGGCCTAAGGAGAAAATCAGGGGGTAGGTTTACAGTAAATAATCATGCTGCTACAGAGCACATCCAGCACGGACCCTTCAGCAGCTCTCACCTACAGTAAATCAATGCTAATCTATATGACTGTGATAATAACGGCTTGTCAGCAGATACAGTTGCTTTATTTGACTTGACTAGGACAATGACTAGGTAAAATTTATTTCCTATTACTAAAACAAGACAAAGACTGAGATTAATCCTTTGATGTCAGGGATTTCCCATCGGTAATAATGCAGGAACTGCATTAGTGTTCACCACTGTTGCTAAGAGTAACTGGAAAAGGAAAAAAAAAAGGTTGAAAAATACCTGATTATGTCAAATGTTAAGCCTGTGTAACGTTACCTGATTTACAAATTGAAGGAATGGTCTGAATTTCCCCACATTTCCTTGGATTGCCTTTTGGCTCTTGTGGTGTGATTCTATAAACCTGCATCATCCGAGATTAACTCAAACCTGTGTGGCTCCAGCACACAGATTCACCCCTAAACAGACTGTGAATATTAAAGACTTACCCTCAAAAAGTAGTGGAATCTGAATTATTATACCATAATAAATAGAATAAAATCTACCTAAAAATATTGCAAGTTAAATTAAAGGTAACTTAGTATACACTCATCTCCTGCCTACAAACAGTATTAATTGTTTTTTGATCAATGTACATCTTTTTCTGTGTACAGGGTTATTCAGATTGAATGTCCAAGTTTAAACTGATTTACATGGATTATTAATTTTCATTCCTTGACTAGTTGTAAGATTAAACCTGGAACAATTGGATAGATGGCATGGAGTACACATACATATTTACTTGAAAACGTGTAATTTGTTTACATATAAGTATTCACATTCAGAGAGGCTTTACTGTAGGCCTAGAAAAATATCAGTCAGGTATCTGAGAGTCTGTTACATAAAATCTGCCCTGGACTATGCTCTTAAGTAAAACTGGTTGCTTCTTTTCTGGAGAAAAGAAATGGAATTACTTATGACGAGATGTTGGTTTGAGAGAGCAGGTAAGTTAAAAGATAATCAATATTCAGTAAAAGTTACAAGGCAAGCACTGTAAAGTGTAAATGGATTTTAAAATGATGTTTATTTGAATTCTTTTGCTTTACAAAGTCATTAATTAGTGAAACACAAGACCAGATGATTACAGCACAACAGAGATGCTCAGTTAAATGCGTTACCTACTTCTTTTCCGGCATGCCAATGTACAAGGTCAGATTTTGCCCAGATTTACACAAATTCAGCATCACCAAACTCATTTTCTGCCCTCAATCGTACCAGACAATGCCACAGATGATGATTTTTTCCATTTCATGAAAAAGTACAGTCAAGGGCATGACTGAAAGCCCAGTGGAACCTGGGGAAGTCTTTCCTGTGGCTGCAGTGAGCGTGGAACCAAGCCTTACATGGTTGTGAAATATCCGTAAGATATTTGGCCACACATGAATCTGCACTCTGATATACTCTATATTTGTATTTTATGGCTATAAAACTAGTTCACTTATTTGCTGTACATTTATCAGATGTTGTTAGTGCTTTAGGTGGGTTAGATTTGGGTCATAGGTATGTTGGAAGTTACACGAATACAAGAAAAATAGTAATCCATGTTTTTTTCAGATATTTTATAATAAAATCATTTAAATATATATATCCCTTCAATGATAGAAAACTCTCTTTATTTAGAAATTAAAGGGAGATTTTTTCAATATGAAAATTAAATAATGTTAATATATGACCTTATTACTCATTTTTTATATAGATGTGGGCAAGTTTTACTGATATGTACTTTTAGTTCTTTGTTCCTTATATCATTCTGATGCATAAAATAGCTAAATTATTAATAAAAGCAGAAAATGTGTGTGTGTTGGGATGTGTTAAAGATTTTTTTACAAACAGAAATGAAAATAAAAATGGTTTTGTCTTTGCTTGTACCTGCTGCTGATGGTTAAAAGTTGCATTCTTTTACCCATAAGAACAGAAAACATTTGAAATATAACATTATAAACCATGACTTTATTTGAAGAATGAACTGATTTTGTGCATATTGACAATTCAAGCAGAGAATTGTTTTAAAATATCACTGCAGGTAATGCCAAAAGGAAAGAAGGTTCTCTGGCATATGTAAGATGGAGAAAAGGGGGTATTCCTGAAAGAGGAATGCACATCACTCAAAGGCATCAATAAATAAAGGTCTTTTTCATATGTAAATGGGAATTTCTAAAGTAAAAAAGGTATTGTTTTATAAACAGTGAGATAATATTCTTGAAAAAGGTTACCAGTGATTACATAAGTTATCTCTTCCATAAAGAAATTTAGAGCTCATAGTTGCTCTTTTCAATAAAAAGGCTTTTCATCTACTCTCACACAGAAAGCCAAGCTCTGCATTTTAATTAGAGATAATAAATAATTATATTAGGAAACTAAAACTGTTAAAGTCTTTTTGTGGTGCTGTATAGCTCTATTCCTCTCTAAACATATGAGTATATACATTCAACTTTTGATTCACAGGTCACATTAAAGGAGGTAATACTTATATAAATATGATCAATATTCAGGGTCTTTTGACAAGGGCAAAATACCTTTATATGCTTCAAGCAGAATTAAGCATCTTAAAATCTGCCCAGTCTACCCAAAATTTTAAGTGGCCTGAATATAAATGCAAATAAAGACAATAACACCACCCTAAAATATTTATATATAAACTAAGGAAATATGGGGGGACTGGATTCTTCTGGGAAATGTGTCGCCCTTGATGTCAGCAAACTTGGGAGGAAGCCCTGCCAGAGCAAGGGTCTGCTGTTGGGTTTAATGCATCAGCTCTAAAGGAAATATTGGGATTGTCACTGTTGTTTGTGCCTCGTAAATTCCTCTTTTTTTAAATTATTATTGTTGTCACACATAGGGGCATCTTCCCTGAGTGAAATTGGTGCACCAGAGTCAAGGGCAGGAAAAAACCGCCGAGCCAGCCTTGCCCAGGCTCTCCCCCCGCCCGGGGAGCAGCTGACGTTGGGAAAGCAGAGAAGGGAGCCATTAGAGTGGGCTTTGGGATTGACACTGACCTAGGGCTGCCATCCCACATTGTCCTGCCATCTGCACAGACGTGAACTTTGCCTCCAAAATTTGGCTTCTCAATTAACGTGTCCAGCTGGGGGGAGAATTCCGTCATTTGCCTAATATCATTATTGCCACTACTCTGACATATTAATATTAAAAATATATGTGGACGGATCAAAGATTTGCCTCAGCACTTCTCTTTTTATTTCACATAATAGGCAAGAGGTGAAAGAAGACACAATATAATTTGAAAAGCACAACCCTGATTAGGCAGTGATTGGTACACAGCTAGAGCTTACATTTAAAAACATTTTCATTATTAGCAGTGCCTGTCAAATATAATGTTTTTTAGTTTTTCTGGCTGTTGTGCAAGTAGATGCAAGGTCATATGATGTTTTGAGGTTTCAGTAAACAGAAAATTATTTATATCCTACCAAAGTTTTTGCAGAATAGATACCTTACACTGGTATTTTTGCCAGTGGATATTCTTTTTTAATTGGTGATTTTGAGTGCCAAAGACTCAGGCTTAAGTCATGTTGTTATGGTATGGTGGAATCAGTGATTTCTCTGGGTTAGGCCTTGAATGCTCCAAGCTTGGTTTTACAGCACTTGCAGGTTTTTTCTCCCTCCCAACAGTGGCAACCTAATAGGATAATGAATGAGACCTTAGATGTTGGGATCTGGGGAGATTGGAGAGAGGGTATAATTGTAAAGCTTGGCATGATGCAGCTTCTCTTAAGCTCAAAGATGTTTTAAATGGATAAGTAACAACAACATTATATCCAGTCCCCTCTGGAGAAAATAGCACATTTTCCATACTCTCAGCAGCATTGTACTGTGTGCAACATAGTGCTGCTTTCAAAAAAAATACTTCTGAAGTGAAGAAGTCACCTTGAAAATATTCATATTCTGCCTGTCTCTGAGTCCTGTGTTGTTTTCAGTCTTGAGCCTTTTCATGTGTGTGTACTGCTTACTTTTCATGCCTCAGAGTAATCACATTGAACTCTGAGCAACTTGTGAGGAAATCTAAATCTGCCAATAGCTGGGCAAGTCTCAGTAAAATCAACAAGTTCCTTTAAAAATTGCTCCTGTAACGTGTTTGTAAAAGGTGGGAACTTTTAAAAACCTCTCAGTTTCAGGAAAACCTCTTTTTCCTACCATGTGGAATTTCTCACAGGTGTTTCCTCATGACTTTTAAAGTTAAGAGTGATTCACTTCTCTGTTACAAGGAGTCTTTTTGGAGTGAGATGAAACGGTGCAAGTTTCCATACACTAACATGAGTCTTTGTACTGAATTTAATTTTTCCTGGTCTTGTCTTAAATCAATGGCAGTGCAACATAGATGAGAACTGATAAATAATAAGCATTAATGAAAGTTCTGAGGATTAAATAATTTTAAAGTGTATAATGTACTTTTATCATAAAAAAATAGGGCTGTGCTGTCTCTTATTGAAATGTGCTTGTCTTTGATTTAATTGTAAAGGAAAGAAATTCAACATCCTTATATTCTAGATGGAGTGGATGATTTAATTTGTGGCAATTGTATTAACCCTGACCAATGGAATTCTTTCCAGAGTTTTCCCATGCAGTGCTTTAGTGACATTACAACTTCTTCTCAGAGCATTTTTAACCCTGTCTAATGCAAAGTATCAAGGGCAATAGAGGAAAAGAACCAACAGAATTGCAGCAGGAAGCAAATGCCTTGCAGATATTGGGTGTAGAGAGCAGAAATTCAGTCTCACTGTTTCTCCAAACTAGCTGCAAGCTTTGGGAAGTTGAGAGTGCTGCTGAGCGCACCAAGTCAGGGGCTGCAAGAAGATGAGAAGAGCTGATAAACCTATGGCACATTCCCAGCAAGGCAGTTTGTGTCCCTGGGGTGTTTGTGTGGCCTTCTGTGACTTGAAACATTATGAGTGTTTCCAGCTCCTTTTAAATCGTGCCTCAAACACACTGGATTTGCTGTCACATCTCCTCTGTAAACTCTCCCTGCTGAATAAGTTATTGGGTGGACCAGTGGTAAAAGGACTGAATGATGGCAGGGAGGCAGCTCTGGGATATAGACACTGATGTTTTGAGAGGAATGTCGGCTGGGAATGTCTTCACACACTACCCTCATCCCCTCCATGACCTCTTTTCCCTTCTCAGTGAGAACAAATTTACCAGAAATGCTTCAAGCTTGGCTTTGCAGCATTTGCAGCTCTCTTTTCCCTCCAGTGTTTTTCTTTGGGAGGTAGATGATATCCCTCCTCTGTTTGGTTTATTTCCCCTTGTGAAAAATAAATCTGTTTTCAGAAATGCTTCAGATACTTCCCTGTGAGCAATTCTGTCTTCTGCCTCATGCCCCAAAGGCACTCTGGGCTGAGCTGATTTAAGGATTTAAAGGAAGACACTGGGAATGTTGATATACCATATAACTCTAAGGCATCCTCTTAAGCATATGCTAAAAATGGATTATGGTTTTTATTCCTTACTCACATTTCATCTTTCCAAATGGCTGATTATGATTTTCGTCTGCTTATTTCAACATCATTTAGTGGGTAAGGGGAGGAAACACACACCCTGTTCCTGCTCTCCTCTTCTAATCCTTATAGCGTTGTGATCCCACTGTTAAGATCCATACTTGAGAACTATCCAGGAGCTGGTCTGGGTTTTAGAACCCAGGATGTCACATGTAGAAGGTTTGAGCATCAACAAATGCAACTGAAGCTGAATGAACCCAGGACTCTTAGAAGTATCTCCATCTGTATAGTAAAAATAAAGCAAAAATTAATGGAAATTTCTGGAAACTGAAATCTGTACATTCCTTCTTTTCCTATTCACCATGATAAAGAAAGATCTCAAATAATTTTATTGACACAGGTGAATTAGGGTTAAAAAATTACTAGAAAACTATTTAGGTGACTTCCATCAGGTTTGCCCTACTACATTCTTCACCACTTTGAAAGAGGAAAACACAGAAATAACCTGGTCTAGTGGAAGGTATCCCTGCCCATGGCAGTAGGGTTGAATCAAATGATCTTTAAGGCCCCTTTTAACCCAAACAACTCTATGATTCTTAGACTGTAGGACATAGACATTTTTGAATACAAATTACATCTTTAATTTTATATAAATTCTGGTTCATGGTCAACAAAGCAATTCTTCAATAAATCAAATAGTTGGTTTCTTCAGGCACTTAAAGGTAAGGCTGGGATTAGAGACTTTTCAGAGAACACTGTAAATTTTGCTTTGACAGTGTACCTTCTGAAAGGGGTTATGAAGTTTTCCTGTAGATATTTATGCTAAATTACTGGAGCATTATGGGAGAAGCAGCACAACAACCCGACCTTTGTGGAAATGACACTTTCAGAATTAATAAAATCACAAATATTAAGAGTTAAACTGAAATTGGGATCACATCTGAAGTTGGTTCTTTACCCAAGTGCTTTATTATCTCTGGTGTATTTGTTACCCTAGTGTGTTACTTGATGTGCCCAAAATTAGGGCTTTTTTCTTGATTCAGCATCTCCTTTGTTATCTGTTACAGCTTAGCAACAATTAACACATCTTCCCACTTCCACACTCAGTACTTATTCAAATAACTCTTCTGACAGTTTCAAAGGCTGTAACTTCACATTATTTTTTCATCTTTCGCACATGAACTTCTCTCCCTTGGTTTTATTAAATGGAAATGCTACATAACTATTGCAAGGGGACTCAGACTGAATCTGGACCAGAAGCATTAACTAGCTCAAATGAGAAATACAAACTAAAAAGCTGTCTGTCCATTTTGGAAACATGCAGATAATGTGTGTGTCACTTGAAATTCACATGCATTTGGGATCGGCAAAGAAAAGTAATATACAGCAATGATATCTTTGATCATCGAAAGAACTCAGAAACATAGGAACTGTGTCGAGTGTGGTTATCATCAACCCATTTTCTATTCCCAGTGCACAAATCATTTCATGCATTCTACAACCCAAGCCACGATGCTGGGCTTCAAAAGCAATTTCAGCAGCAAAATAAGGTGCTTTTCTTCAATTTTCAAGCCATTTGTACGAGGTTAGTGTTGTTTACCCACCTGGTACACTGATATTTACATACCCCTTTAAAGAAAATTGGTAGGTATGATTTATGGAGTACTGTAAGAGCACAATTTTCCATGTAGTGCACCTAATCTGAAAGGGCACTTGCAAAGGTCACTCTGGCCATACAAATACCAAGTCTTCTCTTTGGAATAAGTTAGGATATTCATTTTTCTTGGAAAATGTCAGCAGTACCCTACTCCAGGGGTTAGTTTATGCAGATAAATGCGTAAGCCTTTAATCTTAAGGCAAAAATACTCTACACAAATGTAAGAGAAGTCCATCTATCACTGTTAAGACCTGTAATTTGTTTTTATTTAAATCCCAAGCCAGGGCAGCCTGGGCAACAAAATTGTTAACATGGTAGCTCACATCTGAGCCAAGATTAAAGTATATAAACATACATCTGCTTTCAACCTGGGTGAACAATACACCATGTCTTCTGAAAGCCATAATCTGGATTTCCAGCATCTCAAATATCTGCTCTTGTTGTGCTACTGTGAAGTCTCAGAGTGCCTGACCTGAGCATGTTAAATTGTCCAATAAGTGCACCGTGTATTTCTAGCATTTTATCTCTCAATGAAGAACAGTGACAAATGTTTCTATAGTAAACACTCCATAATAAAAAAAAATATTCATTTTCCAACTTTGGACAAAAAGGACATAAACCTAAGAATTGCTTAAAATTATTCCAGAGCTATTTTTCATATAAAGGATTGATTTATATATATATATATTTGTGTGGGGAACGCTCCAAGGTTTTTTTGTTCCATTTATATTGGCCCATCTTTATCATTACTAGAAGTTGTTATTGACAACAAGAAACACTTCCATCTTGGTTGTTAATCATATCCATGTGGGAAGTTGTTTTTATAGATAGTTTTTCATGCCTGGTTTTAAATCATTTGGCAGAATATTTTATAATGAGGAATCTCAGCTTTATTTGAGTTGTCTTAATAGCCAGAAACAAAGACTGTGATCTTAATGAGGTCTAAGAGATTTTAAAATGGAAATCATGTTGAAGTGCTTTTTAGAAGTGGTGTTTTAAATGTCTAAACTGGGAAAACTAATACATTGGAGTTTTTTTTCAGAAAATGCTGGTCAGTACTACTAAAATTTGTCAAGGTGCATAAGGATGATGGATATAGTTGGTAGATCCAAGTCCACTGCTATTATTTTCCCATTTATTTTTTTCCTATTTAAACAAGGAAAGGGTGATGAAATATACAGTGCATCCTTATTTCACATGAGCTGCCTTTAAAGAGATCTGGACACACTGTAATTTATTAAAACAATTGCAAAGATGTGCGGTTCAAGCAAGGTGAACCAATGAGTTAGGAAGCTCCTCAGGACTTGATGCAACACAGTGATTTGTTCTGGAAGAATAATTCTCTTTCTTGTGTTGTAGAACGTGGAAAATAGAACTTATAAATGAAATCTTAAACATGTTTTCTTTAACTATCTTATATTTTCTCCAGTGTGGTTTTAGTCAATTACTTCTAAAGGTAGAGACACTTTGCCTGGTAACATTCAGGAAAATCTCAGATAGGAATTTATCTGCAGATCTAATCCTTTCAGTCACCTTGGATGATATCCTGGGCCATCACATACCTGTGTATACACTGTGTATGAACACTGAAATTGGCTGGTTCATAGACTATGACAGGGAATCTTTGCAAGGTGCTTTTAATTGCAGAGGACAAGAGGTACAATTATTTCCTTCTAGATTTGTGGGTACTGATTTTTATAGGCCTTGGAAAAATTGATGCTCCTGAGAGGGTTGTGGTTTTTTTCCAGACTGTTTTGTTGTATTTGCCTCATTAGAACAAACTTAATACAGGGAAATGGAAATCCTTCAACAGAAGTATGCAAATTAACAAACAGTCAAATTTTCTTTTTGCTATTTGGTCAAAACAATTAAATTTTCTTTTTGCTAATACCTCTAAAAGTGATGTTAAAAAGTTCTCCTGCTAGAGAACCTAAATCTTTCACTGTGGACCATGTTGAAATCTTCTGCAGCATCTCCATACTGCCATTAAAAAAAAGTAACACAAACTGGATGAGATTCCAAACAGGCGATTAGTTTGCCATTGAAGCATAACCAAATGCCTCAACTAAAACAAGCAAACAAGCAGTCAAACATGTGAACATAATTTTCTATCATTTCTTTTTGATGTGGATTGGATGGAAAAATCTGGGATGCAAGCCATGATGTAGATTTTCAAAATTGATTAGCATTTTTGGACAGTGGCAGCAATTTCCGTGGTGGTGTAATTTATTTTAAGCTAAAATTGATTAGTGGGGTTTTTCTTTCTTTCTTTCTTTTTTTTTTTAAACATGCACCAAAATTGCTATGCAAATCAAGGTAAATGGAGCCACGAAATGATGGTGGAAACGTAGATAGCAAAAATTTAACTCAGGGTACTGAAGGCCAGTCAGTTCTGCACTGTATGTAGCATGGCTGGGAATGGTTTTCCTTGGGTTTAGGTGAGGGATTTGTAATTGTGAAACAGTTCTTGTGGAAGAAAGATTGTTTTGTCCATTGACATAGCATTAATCATGGATAAATTCTCTTTAATTCTAATGTGGGTATAGCAGTTCTGTAGAAATTCCATTGTAGCTTAATGTTAATGTCCACTTTAATGTTTTGGTGTGTTTAAGAGCTGGTTTTGCAGCCGTTCAGTCTATCCTAGCTGACTGCTGGTGTAAATGGACTGTATTTTTACAGCTCTTTGACTTCCCCTCTATTTCCAACACACAGACCCATTCCGTACAGAAACTCTGTTCTTTTGGTGTTATCAAATGCAAACAGAAAGTTAAGGAGTGAGTCATACCAGGGCAATTCTCAGAAGAATGAGATCCTGCAAAGGTCAGCTTTTCTTGCTCGTCAGTTGTTGACATTTAAGCATTTATTTCAGACGTTGCTGATAATGTTTTCTGAGATAGTGGGGAAGAATTGCTGTGGTGGTATGCAATTATGAGCATAATGAAATGCAAAAATGCAAATAAGGTGATACGTGCCAGTCCTTTTGAGTGCCTTTTGTCAGAATTGCAGGCACCATGAGACTTTGATAGATACCATGTCAGTACTCATTGCTAGAGCTGTGATATCTTTTAAAGAAGCATCTCTAACATGTTATCACTGGATGCTAATTAGAAGTAACCTTTGAAGATGAAAAATGCAGAGGTCATATTCAGTAAACCCTAAAAACAGCATCGAACTAATTGTGTTGGTATCATTTTGCTGCACAAGACAGCCTTACCCTTTTTTATGCTGTATTTATACATCAGCTCTGTAATACCCAGTTCAGTGATACTTAGCATCTCTTCTGCTCCAGGGATTTTTTTTTCATGGGGCTGTATCCTGTTCATTAAAGCCTCTGCATTTTGGGTAAACCATGAAGATACATTCCTGCATATCTCTTAAAAAATTTAGCCATTATCCAAGGTCTTCATAACTCAGGATAATATTAGATCAGGGAAAAACAGCTGGACAGAGTGGACAGGATAAACTACAAATACAGTGACACTGGAAATCAGAAGAGCAACTGTTGTAGTGCAGTGATGAAGCAATAGGGCTAAAATGCTTTGGTAGTGTTAAGATGGAATGTGAACTGCTTTTAAATAGTTTTTAATGGCAGAGTTGCCTGCAGTAACTGGGACATGACTTTGCTGAACCAGAAGGTCCTGGGTTCCCATAAAGTGCTGGATTTTCACAGCCAGGTACCGTATCTGCCATACAGTTAAAGTGGAAAGAAAAATCCCATGTATTTAATACTTTTGGTTAGAATGATTTTGGACCTGGAGCATGCTGGTCTGATAATGATGGTTTTTCAAAGCAAATGCTTTAAATTCAGCATTTGAATCATTCTATTAAGTTTAGCATCCATAATTGCACTTACTGTAATGACTCCATACAAAGGGAGGCACTTAAAAAGTTCACTGCTGCTTTGGGGCCACTATTTCAGCCCATCACAGAATTAGGCTCAAGAGCCTGTGTGATTATTCCACTTTGCAACTTTGGGTATAGGTAATTTTTTCTTTCTTTGGCAGTTCAAGTGAGCACAATGTAGAAGTAATTATTAAAAATTTGTATTGGTGAGTTCTGCCTGTCAAAGAAGCAGGATTCAGGCATGTGAAACATTCAGATTTTGTGTGATTTCATACAGCTGGATTTACTGTTCCAAGTTCAAAACACATTAAGATGTCAGACCCAGAGAAGGACTGCAGGAAAATGTGAAATAAAAACAGAAAACAAAAGGAGGAAATACTTTCAAACAGTGGACTGGCTTAATCAGCCCTTATATCAGTTAGCTCTTGTAATTCACCTAGAATCAGGGATGAATCAGTTCCTGAAAAGATTTCTTCAAAAATTGTTTCTGTTGCCAAATGTTCCTGAGCAACTGAGAAGAAAATTCCAAAGGCAGGCATAGTTGTTCAACAGCCGCAGAAAAAGGGGACACATTGAACTTAATTGCATGGAATAGCTACAGCTGTCAATACTTTCTTCTCTTTTGCAGCATCTAATGTATTCAGATTTTAAGTTTTTGACATGGAAACCTTAAAAGAATTAGAATAATTTCTCTGTTTGGGGGTTGTTTTGCATACAATATACATCAGCTTTGATGTTATTTCACTGGGGAACAAGTTGTCAATCCCTGTGTGTAGTTTGGTTTTTTTTCCCCCAGAACTTTTAATGTGGTTTTCTTTTATGATGCTCTCTCAGATATAAAGCTACTCTACTTTGGCTACCAACTTAATCAGTCCTCATTATAATTATACTCAGCATATTATCAACTTTGTATTGCACTCAAAATTACTTGCCCCTGGGGAATGATGTCAAGAAGAATATGAAACAGATCTCAGGCAAAACTTGTCTCTCACGTTCCTTGCAGATTTAATTTTTCGAGGGCTATCTCTGACACTTGAAATAGAAGATGCTGCATTCTGAAAACTCCTTTCTTGCTCTGTCTTTTGTATTTGTTTTTGATAGGTTCCAGTTGTCAGCGAAGGCTCCCATGTCCTATGGTAATGTAAGTGATAATAATTTTTAGTGTTTACTGTAAGATTGTTTTGCCTCTGTCATAAAGGTTTGGCTGTAATAGAAAATCTCTATTATACCTGGACTCACTAAATGAATTAAAGCAATGAGCTTTGGTCTATAGCTGCTGCTTTAGTCCTACTCTCTGCAGCATGTCAGCAAATTTAGCTTATGGGACTGGTAAATTAAAAAGGTATGAGGTAAAATCCTTGCTGAATTCAATGGAAAAAAATTCAGTTGCTGCCCATGTTTAAATTGTTGTCTAAATAAACAGTGTGGAAACCACCTGGTTTTGCTTCCATACCTTAAGTATCCCATTTTCCTATCAAATCATGACCATAATGTGGTAACAGGTAATTAAGGTTTGTCCTGTATGAGGATCACTGCTCCGAGAGAAATTCAGGACATCCTGGAAGTGGATCTGTGTCTCATCACTGTTCATTCCTAAATGTACCAGTTCAGTTCTACTACTGAGTGTAGAGACACAAAGTCCAGCCTGTGCCTCATTCTGCCAGTTTTGTTTCAGGAAAACACGAGCATCTGCCAGGACTGGGTTCAACATGGAGTGATTCAGTTTTGGAACTTGCTGCATTTATTTGTGACATTGCAGCAAGTACAATTAATGTTTAAGCTTAATTCAGGACCTGAGAACTAGATGAGTATTTCTGGTGGAGGCGCATGCTGTAACCAAAACACAAAAACCCACGAGGGTGCCTTGCCTGTCTTCTTTGGTCTAGCAGTCTGTCTGTACAGATTTCCTCACAGATATAAGGAGACTGCTTCTGACTGTTTTCCAGTGAAACAGACTCCAGCCTGATTTTAGATCTAATCCCCAGTTGGTCTGACATTTTTATGTGACATATAGTTTGAAGAAAAATCTGCACAAGTTGCCAATGGTTTGTCCTCTTCAGAAAGGGTGGGAACACTGTGATTCTTTGTCCTGGATTACCACTGAAGCTTACAGGTGTTTGATGCTGCTGCTGCTTGGATAGGGTAGACATGAAATCCACAGAGTGCTACTCCAAAATTCCGTGCTCTAAATAAAAAAAGATAAACATCCCAAGTTTATGCAGTTCAGTCTGAGTCAGAACAAGATAAATGTGACTTACCTTTCTCCCTGTTTGGACCACTGTGTTTTTTTAAAGATGTGCTTATAATTCCCATCACTCAAAAGAGTTTGGATCTGTGTTTCAATTGAGGAAAAGCCCAGCATCACAGGTACTTATACAAATACTTAATTTTTTAAAAAAATCGTGTTATTTAATGAAGTGAAGGGAACCCATCCAAAAGAGGGGCCACCTGACAGACTACATTTCCCAGGTTCCCACATAGGTGGAAGCAGAGGGGTACCACCCATTCCCGGAGAGAGATGCTGGCACGTGGTGGGCTCTGTCTTTCGCTGCGGAGGCAGATGTGGCTTTGTGTGAAGGTAATTTGTAACACAGTTACAACACATCTTTCCCAGTCTCTGCTTCCTCCACTGTCTGCTTTTTTTGTAATTAACACTTTTGCTGTTTTAACAGCTGTAAAAACATAACCTTTTTAAGATACCCTTTTCCTCAGTGCTCACTGCTTTTTGCTTTGCTCTAAGCTTCCTGTGTATTCTGGGCTTTAGTAGGGCAAAAGGAGTGTCCTGCTGGCTCTGCTGGTGCTGTCTGGTTGTAGCAGAGTTGTGAGCACCTGTGTGTGTGTGTGTACTGGCAGTGACCTGTGTTTCTGCTGCCAGATATTTCCACCCCTTGGTCTAGGCAGTTAGTGGATGCTGTAATTACAGAAAGCTGTTGCATCCCAATAAACATTAGGTTATGTGCTAATGAGGCTCAGCCCTCTCATGGAGGGAGAGACCCTTCTGTGCACCGTGAGCAGGGATACCCAGGGGTGGTGGCTGCTCCAGGGGTGCAGGAGGAGTGTGGTAAACATCAGCTCTTTGAAGACTTTGATTCTTTACTGGTTTCCCTGCCGTATGGTTGGGGAGGGAATGAGAACACATTGCAGTCCACCCAGCTCAGACGTGGCCTGTGACCCAGCTAATGCTGCTGGCACTGCATGATTTCTTCCTCTGGATTCTCCAGTGTAAGCAGCCAATTTATGGTTCCTTCTTCCACTGAAGGGGGAAGCAGCTCTATGTGCCCTTTGTGCCCCACTCGTAAAAGTCTGGACTTAATTTGGCCCATGTGAATTAGGGCTGTAAAAACAAAAGGCAGGTGAGGTTTGCAACGCTGGACTGACCGAATAAATCACTCCTTTTCTTCTCCTTTTTCTTTTTTTAAACATGTTAATGTGATACTGTGAGCCTTAAATAAAAATCCTCATTAATGAAGGAAAACGAAGGCGGCTCCTGAACCGTGTGCCACAGCCATGTGTGTGACACTCCTCCACTTTATTAGCCTGCTCCATACCTCACCAGCACTCCCAGCCTGCCCATGTGTTCCCTGGGATGGGAGGGTAATTAGTTCCCCGTGCTGGCTGTGTCCTGGGCCTCTCCTGAGCAGAAGCTGACAGCCATGTGCTGTGGAATACTGGTCATTAGGGACAGAGCTGAGATTACCTATCTTATTTCCTTCCTGACCTTAGGTCAGAGCTGAAGCACAGTCCCTGAGGTGAAGGACTTTTGCTTTATACCCAACACTGCCATGCTGAGCAGCTCCCTCAGAGCTGGCACCTCAGGGAGATGGCAAATCTTAAATAAACATGAGAACTAACATGGGTGATGGGAATGAAATGGCCCTCTCCCCATAGAAACACACTTTGTCACTTAAGGTCTGTAGTACCAGGAGGGCAGTGAGAGACTCCACTGTGTGTGTTTGACATTTCTTGCATTAATTATAGCCTCAAGTCCACATTTCTCACGGTGTAATTCCAAGCATGGGGCGGGGAACCCAACCCCAAACATGTTCAAAAGTTGAAAAATGATGAATTTCTTGTGTAAAAAGGCTATTACTGGGATGGATGTTTCCCCAGTGCAGGGAGTCCCAGGGTGTGGCTGAATTGGACAGGGTTCTGAGGGATGAAGGTGCTGTGGAGCAGAGCTCTGTGGGATGCTCCCACTGTGCCATGGCTGTGCTTCATGGCAGCCAACAGCACTGACTCCACTAGAAAGGTTTTCCTGTTCTGTGCAGGTGTTGTGAGAGAGGCTGGAGAAGGAGCAAGTTGGTGACATCAGGGACCTGACAGGGAAAGGAAGGACAAGAAAAAGGACTGTAAGTCATGTCTGCAAACAGTGGCCCACAGCAGCACTGAGCCTGGACTGAAGTGAGATAGCTCCTCTATAATTGGCTCCTCTTAGAACTTTTGGGGCCCAGGGAAGTTATAACTAAATCATTATAAGTGATACACACTATCAGCTAGATCTTCCTACTAATCTGACTCTAATACGAAAATTTCAAATTAAAGAGTAACACATAAAGAAATATTTTTTCCTTTTTTTATTTTACTCATTGCTCTCCATTAGCGGAGTTACACAAGCTTTATATTCCGAGTATGGCAGAAACACATGCACAAATAAATATCAGCAGATAAATTATAGGATCACCTCTTAAGATTCCCAGAACTGTAATTAAAACCGTATTTGTTTTACTGAAATTTAGGTTTAGCAAATCTTTACATAATACAAAATTTTTTTATCTCCATATAATTTATGTAATGCAAGGTTTTTAGTCTCTGTATCTATATAATTTATGTAATACAAAGTACTCGATTAGCCAATGTTAGTTTAAATTCTTCATGGTATTCACTGATTTCATAGCAGTGACTATTTTGTCACAATTCAGCCTGTTATTTTACAGCTGGCTCCTACCACTGCTGGTAGGTAACTATGTGATATATAACTTGCAAGCAGTCCTGCTGTTTGTTACTGGCAATTAATTTCTCTGGTGCCTTTCTTCCATTCAGGCCAGGCCTTTATGTTCTAAATCCAGCTATTCTAATACTCCCCACTTCTGCTGTGTAGAAAAGACTCAGACTGACAGATTATCGCAGGGCAGTTAAGCATGTAATTGCTCAAATGAGTTAAAATCCCTTCAAATATCTGTCTTTGTACCTCATCACACCACTTCATGGACTCAAATATTTGACAATTGATGAAGATAAACTAAAAGGATCTTCATTAGCTACCAACCACCGTGACAAGCTTCTTTCAGCTAAAGGCTGGTGAAGTTTGGGACTTATTATCTACTTAAAAACTGCAGGAAAGCAGAAAAATACTTCAGTGTGCTTTAGACTAGAGAAAACTAGCAGCTTACATGGTAGCTGGGGTCAAACAAAACCGTGGTTTGCCAATCTAGAGCTGTACTCGTTACAAGTGTGCAGTAAAATACCCATGGAATCTTACAGGATAAAAACATAAAGGAAAATATTTCAAGCTTCTGAGAGCAGCAGTCATCACGGCCTCCCAGCTGATGGTAAATACAGGGATCTTATTCATTGCAGTGCAAGTGTGCAGCAGAAATCCAGTTGTTAAATGATGCCCCCCTTTTTACTGCTTTGCACTTGTGCCCATGGGAAAGAAAACTGACTTTTAGTGCAGCCACCTGGATTTCAGGTGCTGTGTCTGAGGATGCTGAAAATCATTACACTTGACAGAAAACTCAGGGCAGGGTGGGCTGGGCAGGCTGTGAGCTCACAGGCAGAGTATCTGAAGATGCCTCAAGTCATCTTAAATTTTAGACGCAGCAGTTTTATGACGGCTAGGGGTTTTAAAATCAGCTGATCTTCGTGTTGAAGTGGACTGTTGGAGCAGTGCCAGTTGTTCTGGGTGAAAATGGAGCTACATTGGAGTAAGATGGGGCTGGTGTGTCACTTAGCAGAGGAAAATGATTGTGGCATCTCTGCAAAGTTCTGAACCAAGTGGAAGAATCTTATCAAACATCAATTTTCTTCACATTTCTTCTTGAAAATCAGTAGTTTGGGGTGGGCTGCTGATGTTCCATGGGGTGGCTCCTGAGGAGTGTCCTGTGGGTTGGTCAAGGGCTGCCATCCCTCAGGGATGTGTGTGATACTGTGGGATCCTCCATGAGTGTCCTCTTAAGGGTCCCTCCCAGGCAAATGTCCCTAACCATGTCCCATCCCTTATCCCTTCCCAGTGCAACCATTGAAATCTGTCAGATGAGGGTTTTCTGTGTCGTATTCTGTGACACTGTGGCACCAAAACTGCCCTGGGGTAAAAAGAAATAAAGTATTGCAGTCCCATTTACCTAGGTACAGATTATTTTTTTTCTGTTTCAGCTCTCTCTATCACATTTATTGGGAATATAGGACCTTATATAATTCATATATAACACAGTATAGTGTGTGGAGCGTTCTTCTACTGTTTATTTAGTGTTTAAAATGGTTTCTGTGGTGATAAGAACAGGGACAGGACACCTCCAGTATACCCCTGGCCCTATTGAAACAGGGAATTCTGCCAGACTTCTGCTGCTGCTAACTCATGGCCAAAGAAACTGAATCCCTTATCTGTGGTGGAACACTGGACTCGTTGTGTTTTAACCTCCCATCTAAAATTAAAATATAGTACTGCACATTTCAAATATATTTCAAAAAAAGTGTGATGCCTAAAAAGCTCTTTTTGATCCTTCAAGTGTTGGATGTTCTTTCATCATCTTATTCACCCCATGTTTTTTAAACGGAACAAAACCAAGCCAACAACTTAGCAGTGTTTTCCTAGGTCCTGACCCATGTTCTCAATGACCAGTGTAAAACCTCTCACATGTTTAAATTTCCTCACACAGGGATGAAGCTTGGAGTGTTTTGCAAAGGATTCTGCTCGATTCCCTCTGCACACAGTAAGTTGAACTTTAAGCTTTCTATTGAAGTTAATCACACTTTCTCTCATGAGTAAAAATGTTTTTAACATGAAACAACAGTCCACTGAGGTTTGACAAACTATATTTTAATTGTAATTGATTTATACCAAAAGATAAAATGAGTTAATTAGGGCATGCTATCAGAATTAGTGGCAAGGGAAATTCTCTATAAAGCTGGCAGGTAGGGGGTAGGAGATGTGAGATTTTGAAAGGGAGTAGGACACTGGCATTTGTAACCTCCCAGTGCTGAACTGAAGGAGGAAAATATGCTACCTCTGGCTTTTGCACAGATTGCACGTGTGGATTTTCTGTACTGGAGTCTGGATGGAGGTTGAGTGTCATCCAAAGAGATTTAATTGGATCTGTGTGACTGGTACTCCTCTGTATGATGTAGGGAGTATTTTCTTTGTTCCATCAACAAAGTGCTTCATTGCCCTCAGAACTTCTGCCTGGTGTGAAGGTAGGCTGTGGTTCTGTGAGGCTGCCAAGCTGAGCCTGATCCAATATGAGCAAGTTTTAGAAAAAACAGACCCTTATTTATTGGCTATGTTTCTGGTCATACCAACAAGTTCCCTTCCAAGCTGTTGTAAGCAGGTGTCACTTTATGCTGTTGGCAGTGGTGTGCAGTGTGTCATTATTATGGCTGTAATTTGGTCATGGAAAGCTTAGCAGAAATCCAGTTATCATGGTGCAGGCATTACAAGGGGTTATCTCATCATCAGAAATGTGTCTTGTGCAGGCTTGTCATTGTGGAGACACGAGTCATGAAAATCAGACGTGGGCTTGGCTTCTTCAGGGGATGTGCTGTGTGGGTAGGGCTGGGTCAGCAATCTGAGGTAAACCCCTTCTCCAACCTGGGCATAACAATAATTGCTGTTGTGTGGCATGACATACAAGTCTGTTGTACCAAGTGATGCTTTTTATCTGGAAAAAAGAACCCCTTTTGTTCCATTTTACATGGAGCGGTTTTCAAGGTGTGTTGAGGTTTAAGAATTCCCGCTGTTCTCCTGGTGTCAGAACATTCAAAACACGGGAGTTGTGTGATATTTAAGTCAAATTTAATTCTATCCCTTGAAGAAATGAGCCTGGAAAGACTGCAATTTAGACTGTCAGTTCCTATGTGATATTATTTCTTCTGTGAGATCTCTCCAGAAGATGCTGCACTTCTGATACCCCTGTATGCAGACCACATGTGGAAGTCACAGGGAAGAACATCTTCCCCTCAGAGAACTCTTGCAAATAATTTATACACTTTTTTAGCAGATATAGTTGCATAATCTGGTTTAATGTTGCAAGACTGAAATGTGATGTAAAGTGCTAAGGAAGTCAGGTGTATCACTTCAGGGGTGATGGTCTAATTCACTCTCCCTATGGGACTGTCAGATCATGCCAACATAATGTTTGTCATTTCATTCTTCATTTAGATAACTGGGGTCCTGCTACAGTAATATCTGGGATAAAATGATTATTTATGGAAGTTTGATCAGCATAGACTTTAAAATGTTATGGAAGTATTTCCATATGTGAAGAAATCGCCATCCTTAGGAAAGGCTGAAAAGCCACAAATGTTAATTTTGCAAATGAAATTGGGCCATCTGCATATTCCTGTTTGTTGGGTTCAGTTGCCTTGAGACCCTATAGCATTAGGAGAACTGGGTGACTTGGTAAATTTACAAGAGAAATCTCTTCTTAAAATTACAGAAAATCTTCTTAAATTACAGAAGTCTCTTCTTAAAATTACAAATTTTTTCTAATCACAAAGAGTTGGTTTGGAAAATACATATGACAATAACAACAGAGAAGGGATTTTGGTGAAATTTAGTGCTGCCCTTTGCATTTCACCTTTGTCCTTCTCATCCATTTGTGGAGTCCTTTCCCCTGTTCCCGTTCTCCTCCTGCATGACAGGTGAGGTTGGATGTGAGACAGTCAATACAGTTTCTCATGTATATTTCAAAGAACAGCAGTCAATTAACCTTGGGAGAGTTGGACGTTCTCCTGTCTATAACAATAGGCCGAGACACTAAATGCAATCAGAGGATGGGGACACAAGGGAAGGGCTTGAGTCTCTCACATGCAAATAAGTCATACTGAGATCCTCTAACTGCTTTTAAAATCACATTTAAAAAATGTAATGTCTTTACTAAGAAATGTTCTGATTTGTAGCACATTTTTTTCCTGGTGTGGCAGGGCATTATTATTGCTGTTTCAATAGCATCATGTTAAGCTCATCTTTTATGAGTATGAGGACAGACAGGGTCATTGATCTGAGTGTATCTAAACTAAACTTGATCAAAGATGCAACAAGGCAATTGGCAGTGGGGTGAGGAAATGGGCTGCATAATCATCCAAAGCCAAGCTCATTAATAATTCTACTGATATGGCCAAATTTTGAGTACTCAGGCTTCTTGCAAGAGCAGCTCAAAGAGCTTTGCAATTTAAAAATCTGATCAAACCAGTGATTGTTCTAAGGCAGGGAGAAGAGTCACTTACCCTAAACTTCTCTGTTGAAGTTTAGAATTATCTTTTGAACTATTTACCCATAACATTGTCAAGGCAAAACTGTTCCTATTTGTTTTGTCTTTGTTACAATTGTAGCAGTCACATTTTAAAATGACTATAAGGTATAAAAGCAATGGATTATGCTCTTAGAGGAAAAAAGTCATTGTTAGGATCTGACTCATCCCTAAATCAAGGATGGGGAGAGTCTTAGAGTGGGATATGTTGTATTTCAGGAAATATTGCGCTCAGGTGAGGAGTCCTGTGTGTGTATATGTCTGTGAAACGCATTTTATATGCAGAAAGGATCACAGGAAAGTAGCAGAATGAAAATTACTTTTTCATATCTGTTAGAAAGAAACCCCTGTAGACGTTGATATCCTTGCAAGGACTCATCTTCACCTTATATAAGGACTGCACTCATCTAGTTATTTTAAATTGGTTGCAAAATACAATTATACATAAAGAAGCACAGTAAAGAGCTCTATCAAATGCAGTAGAGCAGTAAATACTGTTTTCAATTAAACACTAATCTAAAGGATATTATTTCACTGTCCAAGACCTCTCCAGATTTATTTTTTTTTAAACAAACATGTTTTAATTACAGAATTCCATTTGCTGGCTCTGAAAGTTTGTCCTTTTAATGAAGAAGATATTTTAAAATTACTCTCTATAGTTGCTTGCAGAAGGCCTCATCCTGAATTTCATTAAGCACTCAAAAATCCCTTTGAAGTTTTCTTTTTCAGTGAAAACATTATCAGGCTCAGAGTTAGTTATGCTACTGAAAAAGAGTGTGGGTCAGAATCTCACACTGGGCAAATCAGCACATCTCTGATTTAGATGAAGTTACACTAATTTAATTCAAGTGGGACTCTGAACAGCTATTTTAGTGTCTAAAGATGTAGCACAAAATTGTTAAATGTTTTAAAAGCACAAACCTATGTATTTTTCAGCACCTGAATTTTGCTTCAAACAAGATATTCACAAAACACTGAGTTGGCTTCCACCATTCTTGGAGCCGCTTCCCTCCTTTCCTCATGCTGTATCTAATTATACTGTATTTTTTTTAGAGTTGATTAAACAGTTATCCAATAATGAGATTCAACTGTAAACTACCTCAGGAAAAAAACCAGGTAATTAGAACTGTTCTCACCTCAATGTGACAGCATGGACAAACACCCCTTTTCTCCAGGTCACTGTGGGATGCTGCTAAACAACACATGGTTGTTTGTGGATGCAATTTTTTTTGCAGGATGTAGATGCTGAGCTGCCTGTATTTGCCATAAAAAGCAGCACTTGTTTAATTCTTCACGTGCCCAGAAGTAAAGGATGGGGGAAAAAGGTCAAAATATGGCTTAGAAATTTATTCTGCAGTTTTCAGTTGGTCCAATCTTAAATTTTTGTGGTTGGCATTTAAACAGCAAGGAGTCCATGCACACACAGACTTTGCCAATACTGAAGAATAATCAATAATCACTGAATTCAGTAGGAAGAGATTGCATCTTGTGTCCCCATAGTGGCAGCAGTTAATACTGACTTCCTGTAAAAAGCTTTTTTTCCTGGACTTGCTCAGGAATAAAGGCTGTTCAATTGATCGATTGCAGCAACACTAAAATATTCTTATCTATTTGTGGGTGTGCAAATCAGTATTTGTGGACAAATATCAATTCTCCAGACTCACCTGGATCCACAAACCAGGTGGATTCCTTAGGGATTCATTGCAGAGAGGAGGTAGAGTGGGAATGCAGTAGCTTACCAGCAAAATGTTCCTTATACATATAAATAAATTGCTTTATTTGTTTCTGAAAATGAGCTGTGTTTGTCCTTGAAACAGTTGCCTCCTCTTATCCATGTTCAAGAAACATTGGCCTAAGTAGTTTTGGGTTTTCCAAACACCTCTGGAATAGGTGTCCTAATTCCATTAGAGGTCAATAGGCTTTGTATGCCTAAACCCCTCGCAGTCCCCTGAAAATCCCACTTGTAGGACATGGCACGGTTTAAACAGTTCAAGGCCACTTGAAGGACCCTCCAGATTTCTTTAATCTTTCCCTAAAGAAGTTCCCCGTGTTTTTGAAGGTACAACTGCCTGTTTAGGAGGCAAAAAACTGCCCCACACAGTTTGTTTTAACCATCCCAACTGTTGTGAACAGCAGTGTATAAACCTATAGGTGATACTGGAGCCCAGGCAGGACTTTCCCCATTATCCAATAACATCCAACCCCTTTGACTTTGTAGTGATTTCTGTCTCTGCTTGTTTCCTTGTCCAGGATTATGACCTCAGGATCTCTACTGCTCCACATAAAAGATTACTAGAGTAAAATTAAAACATGTAAGAAACTTGTTAAATGTTGTCCGGGTTTATAATTTAAAACTACTATGTTATTAGATATTGGAACAGTACAAAAAAGTAACTCATGCAAAGGTTTTAACCTCTGGCCCTTTCTATACCAATTAAAGTATAACGTATAATGAAATTTTAATCTCATGTAATTAAGCTCAGTATTAATTTTGTAAAACTGGAAAGGCTTTTTAACCTGTATTAATCTTCCTTTTTGAAGAAAGTAAGTGTGTTTCTTATGTTTCTTACAAGTTGCATTGTTTCTTTTTAATAAAAGGAAAGAATTAAATTTCTTTGTTTATACAAGTTCATAAAATATTTTTCTCTACATCTCTTCTCCTAGGTTAAATATCAAAAGCAAGTTTTTTGGGTTTTTATTCTTATTAAGAATAGCATTGTTGAATATCATAGTTTCCTCAGGGCAAGGCAATAGACTACACAGATTTAATTAATCAAGAATATATTTATACTGTAAAATGTCTAATATATCATTAAATCCTTTCCTCCTTCTTTGAAGGAACACAGTATCTCTGCTCAGAAGGTATTAAGATTTTAATGAGACTTACGTCATTCATTGATCTTTTTAAATATAAATTCTTGTAGCATATATATGTACATTCGTTTGCATAGACAAACACAGGTTTTATAAACATTCTAATTTTGCAAGAATTAGGATTTCCAGTGACCAAGACCAGAATATGCCCTTATAGGATGGAAAAAGAGATTACAACATGAGACTGCCAGTAGAATGTCTGAGAAGGGTAGAAGGAAATGTCTGTAGCCTAATAAGTGCTTTCTTTAAAAGTTAAACAAAAGAATATACAGCTGGAAAAGAGTCCAAATTTCTTGAAGACTGGGTCAGCCTTCATCTGATGGCAGACACAGTCAAACCCTTCCAGACGTAGGTAGACATGGTCAGACACTACAGTGCCTTTTATCTAAATTGCCCCTGGAATATCTTAAAGTATTAAATCTGCCCTCCACCCTCACACATAAATATCCAGAGGTATTATTTTTTAATAGCATGTTAAAGGCTATTCCTAAAAACAAATCCAAGTTTCAGTGTAGGCATTGTGCCTGATGGTCAGCATGACTATTGCCAACGTTCCTGCCTTTCTATTTAAAACAAAAGACAGCATAAAGCATCAGAAATCTGGGGTTACCAAGAGGAGAATCTTTGGCTTTTATCGATACATTCACTAGACTGTCAAATGATGATGGATAGCAGGCAACTAAGATAAATTAGCATCCTGTCAGCCCTGAATGGCGAGGCAAAGCAGCTTTCATCCAGCTCTGTATTGCTTCCCTCTGTGTATGGTACAACTGGGCAATCAATTTGGAAATACCAAGGCATTTGTTTCGTCTGCCCAAATCGTAGCACTCTGTGATGTTTCAGGTGCAGTTACTAAATCTCATCACCAGAGTTTAGTGACAGAACTAAAAGCCCTGATTCTTGATGGAGCTGACGTTTTGAGATTTGCGGTGAGGTTTGTGGAGGACAAGGTGGTAAAATATCCATGTTCTGGAAATTATGAAGGAATGATGAATCTGTTTATGAATGGATGTTACTTCAATATACTGAAAACAGAGGATAAGGACTAACATATTCTTCAGGTGAAAAAGCAAAGTGCTCGTGCTTTCGGTATGCATGTTTGCTTGAAAAATTAGTATTTTTCCAAGGTTTTTTTTCAGAACAGAATTTTCTCGTTTCTAAACTCAGTGACATAGAAAAGTAATGGGAGGATTGTCTTTATTTGTCCAGTAGCCTGTTGTGGGAAGAGAGCTGAAGGAATCCAAAGGATAAATCTGGTGTTGACCCTTTTGTGTGTAAAGTTGGTACAGTTTTAACCCATCTGCCTGCCTGTGCATTTTGTCATATTGCTGTGGAGGGCAGAAAAAACCATTGGGCTCAGGCAGAATGGAACATCAGACTCGTGTAGGTAGTAAAAAGCTCCTCACTGTATTTTCAGCATACTGCCTCAATCTGGCCTTACCCCACCCAGAATCTGTTGTTTCTTCTGAGGGGTTCTTCAATGACAGAATATCTCAGTGTAATTAAGAAACAAAAAGTAAGGTTTACAAAAAAAGTCTAAAGTTGATGAGACTCTCAAACCTAGCATAAGCTTATTTAAAGTGAACAGAGGTATTAGAAAAACATGGAAGCTAAAAGAACAGGAAACAAAATAGGACAATGGAAGGAGGGGGGAAATCAATGATATTAAAATAAAAAGACTGCACTGGGCAAGTTTTCCCCAGATTACCTGCCTTTAATATTAAATTACTGTTTTCTGGCAGGATCATCTGCAAAACTCTGATTTTGTTTCTTCTTCTGTTCATAGTCTGATAATTGAGGCTGAATTCCCTTGTCTTTAATATGCCATATATTCTCCACCTGGCAAAGGACTCAGACAGATACAGATAAATACCCTGTAGACATACAGACAGAGAAACTGCTGTAATTGCTTTCATAATGACTCTCAGACATCAAAGGAAGGCAAATAATGGTATTTAACACTGTTTCCATTCTTTAGCTGAAATCTAATTTTATAGAGTTATTGTCAGGCAGTACAGTGAATGTACAAGTGCAACTGTCATAGTCTACTCATATTAATTAGCTGCCCACAAGAGGTCCAGGATAGTAATGGCAAAGTTCTCCTCATTTCAGATGGTCTGATATTCAGACAGAACCATAAGTACAATAGCTTGATTAACATAGTTGCTTAGATCAGGTTTTCCCTAGGAGTATGTCAATTGGCATTTTGAAGAATCAATTAATTAGCACTCCAAATAATCCATTCTTGGGTTAATGAAAGTATTTTGTACAGCTGCAAAAACTTACGTGAAATAAAATCCAAGCCTTTCCAAAGTGCTAAGGTGGAAGGCTTGCAATTTGGAGAATGCAGTGTCCTCCATGGACAACTTCATAATAAAAAGTTATTAAAAGAAATTCAGTTGACCAGAGCTCATCCAACAGTGGGACTTGTTTTGATTTGTTTATGTTCCAGACGAGAAAAGTATTCCACGGTGTATAACAGTGCAACAGAAATTAGAATTTTACTGTGCAATAATACAATTAAAATGCAAGGTTAATTATGGTAACCAAGTATCAGCATTTTGCCTGATGTTTCTCAACTCTTGCGGAAGTTAGATCTTGAAGATAATTTAGTTGATTTAGCTTCTGCAAAGCTTTACTCCTGTAAATAGTCAGTCTAGACCCATGTGGTTACTTTCACTGAGGTCACTGAATTTTTTTTGGTAGCCCAGAAGGCTTTAAAATTAATGGAATCACTTACTCAAGCAAAATTCTTTTAAGGGAACTTTCAGAAATAGACTTCTACTTTCAACTCCCCTGGCAGTGAGATTTGAATCTTGTACAGCTGGAAATTGCCCATGGGAGGGAAGATTTTAATATTTCTTTTAAATTGCATTTGTAAAAACATAGCATTGCTTGAAAGACAAGTGCCCTTCATAGCAAGATTTTGTTATGTTTTTAACTCTTAACAACTTAGAGACAATTTTCAGTATTTTCTATCACATAGTTTCTCTGGGTTTCTTTGAAGGTAATTTACCACTTTTTGCTCTTGATGCTCTTGGTGTACGAAGATGGAGTGCTTCCATGACAGTCTGAGCATGGTTTATGTGCTGCTCCAGACTCAGCCTATCCCAGGCATCAGCTTTTTGAAAATCAAGGAATCCTGCCACACCAAAAATCATAGTGATTTACTAAGCAATTAAATATTTCATGAAATACTGGGCTATAGATACCAGAACACACCTACACCATTTGTAATCTACACTAATAGTAGTAATGATCTGATTTTTCTCACTGCCCATCGTTCTTGAGTACCAGCTAGGCCTTTTTAGAAAACTTTCTGACTTGTTTGCCTTTCCATCTTCCTGCTTTGCCCTTCAGTCTGGTGAGAGCCCATAACAATGTCACCTCATACAGAAAAGCAGGTGTCTTTCACCTATGCAAAAGCCAAAGGAGGGAGAAAAATAAGGTGCTCCTGAAGATCATATTAGACTCAATTTCAGTCATTTCTGTTTCAAGGCCTCATGCTGTTGGTTCTCCTACCAGCTGAATAAGGACTGAAACTGGTAGGAATAATTAGGAATGAAACTACGAAAATTGCAGCTGTGCAGGTGTGAAAAAGGGATGTGGGATGAGAATAAGTCTGCACACGTGAAAAAGTAGAGGGGAAATTCCAATATACTTGTTCCTTTTTGCCAGTGAAGTATATTCTGTCATATCTTCTGGTCTTAAGGGAGCTCAAATAGCAGCTCCAAACTGGGTAGATTTTGCAGTTTGGTAAACAGTCTTAATCTGGCTCATTAAAGCACATTGTGTGAGACTGGCATTTGGCATCCTCTGTACCAAAGACCTGAAATACCACTTTACAAATCTCTATCTATATTCAAAAAACATTTGAAACCTTCAATGCTGCAGTGATCTGAAGTAAAGAGTGTGGCATTGTTGAAAAGGTGATGGACTGGGATTTAGTTGAGCTGGAATAATTTCTGACCTGCAAGTGTCCTTAAGCCTCAGTTTCCCACCTTTAAAACAAAACTATAAATAAACATTTCTGATGGTTTTGTCTGTTTAGATCCTGATATTTTCTACAAGGAACATTTCTAATTAAAATACCTAGAATACCCTACATAAATTCATCTTGTGATTTAGGGATGATTAAAAAAACCCACAATATTTTGAGGTTTAGTTAATTTTACTATGGGAAAGATCACTGGTGTGCTGTCAACAATTTAGCTGTATGCTAAATAAAATGAAATAGAACGTAATTTTATTTATACATTCACTTCTCTTTCCATGGATGACTTTTGGGGAGCTAAACAATGCTGTCCAGATATATGAAAACAGAATTATAAACTGTAAAATAAGGCTGAGTATTTTCAACATACAATCCCCATGTTGGAAATGGAGCTTGTTTTCCAGCTTTTTAGAAAGGTTATGTTCCTGATGTTCCAAATCTTCCTTTAACTGCAGCCAGTGCTTAGGAAGCTGGTTAAGGTCTATTTATTCCACATTTGTAGGTCCCTTTTGTTTTAAATGCCTAACTCTAAAGTTAGTTGTCAGAGCTTATTATGGACTTACGCCAGGAGTGAGATCTTCCTTATTTTGCTAATCAGCTTCCTCCATATCTGCATGCTCATTTTCTGATATCTGATGAGGCGACAAGGTCATTGGACGTACAAGTACTTATTTAAAAACCGACATGAGAGTGAGATAGAGGTTAGTTGGGTCTATCAGAGCTGTCAATCAATTAATGAAAATTATTGAGCAAGGACACCATGGGGGAAGCGAACAGAAGGAATGAAAATGACCATGGAGATGCAACATAGGGAAAATGACAGAACTGACTAAATGTGCTCACGTGAGGACTAAAACCAGACATGCTCGCATGGCAAATGAAAGACAGCACTGGGAGACGCCTGGGCCAGAATATTTGCCATTATATGGACCGAAAGACTGACAGATTACTTCAGCCTTTTGTCCAAAAGCACATTGAAAGCAGCATTTGCTGAGTAGAGAATAAAGTTGAGCGGTCCCCCGTGCGCTCTGAATGGCTTTTGTTAAGGTTCTCCAGACTTACTGCAAATTTGTAGCATGTAAAAA